>JAMZAV010000302.1:1200000-1628259 GCA_024449915.1 Sweltsa coloradensis
TAAGTTTAAAATATGATCCGTGCTCAGCTAAACACTCTATTAAGACTCTAGATCTTATACGAGCAACCGAGCTCTTTCACACGTCTCGGCTTTATAGTTACGACTAGTGAAAAGGGTTCGTAAATTCTATAGTATCTACAAGAGCACCTACGAATAGCGATTTGAAGCTCCACCTTTTCCTTTGAACAGAATCGCACACAAGTGCTATGAATGTCAAGTCCGTGGATATCAGCTAACATTCCCCTTGCTTTGACCAGTCAGCAGTAACGTGATCGAGGCTCCGGGCAGGTACATGCAATGTGTCAACCACACAACTCGATAACCGACGAGACGACAACCATGCTAGGTGGAATACACGGTCATTAACAAGAACGCAAGACTAATACCTCTACCCGACATAATAACAGAATTAAGAGGTTTTAGAAGAGATTAAAGCAGACACATTATATATTAAATCGAACAATACTCACTCTCAGTCACCACGTATAAGGCGGAAACATTTTAACCAGATTTCAACAAGAGAGAGAGAAAGAAAGAGAGAGAGAAAGAGAGAGAAAGAGAGAGAGGGGAGAGAGGGAGAGAGAGGTCAATGACAATGATATTTACGGAGGTTGATCAATGAAAGAATATTCATTACTTTTTTGTCTCCACCAAACGTCAATTTGCTGATTAAAGAGTCCTCGACTGCCAAATGCAATCATACGCGTGGTTTGAAATCAATGCGTGTTTCATTGTTTATAGAAACGGGAGAAAAATCATATAGTTGATGAATTAGTCCCGGAATGGTGGAGGCGCCGGTCCCATGGCGCGTATACGTACAGAGCACTCTCGGCTGATGACAGCTGCTGTCTGGCCGCGGGGGACACCGTACACAGCGAGACTCTGTCCGTGATTAACTTTTTCCATCAGTTATGCACACTATTTGCATCACACATAATAACACGATGGTTAGGGGAGAATAAAACATGAAATAAATACTGAAAATGTCCGTTGAGATTACGTGAAAAATATTAACTTTAGTTGAAAATGATTCTGATTCGCTGTGCATGTTTTGAACAAAGTCTTCTAAATCAATGCTGTAAATAATGGCATTGCTTGTTTTATTTGGAAGGGGTATAAAAGAAAGTAATTTTGAAAATCACTACTTCAAATTATGTCATAGAGTACTTATTGAAATAGAAATAGAAATACAAATAGGTAAGAAAAAAGAAAATCACTTTTAAATTATACCATCGCTCATTTCTTTTGAAAGGAGAATCATCCAATAGCTAACAAAGAAGTATCCAACTAGATAAATAAGCCATTAGATGCGTGTTTCGTGCGAATGGTAAAGAAACATTCGAGCAAAGGAAACGGAAAATTGATGACGATATAAAGTTACTGTTCCTGCCATTTCTCCGAGAAAAAGCCCCGTATGGCAGGCCGCTCGCGGCGTTGATTAATTGAGTGGAATGCAAGATTGATGGCTCGGCAGCCGCGACTCAAGATGATACATCCCATCATTATCTGGCTCAGAGCTAGGAGACATCGTTCAACAAGTGTTGGTACGCGGGATTACCTTCATTGATTGTCTGATGCGAGCGTCACCGAGCCGCGTGGGAATCAATTATGCGCGGCGACAACTGCGAGGAGATTTACTGTACAGCGTTACGCACCACACTCCACGATACAAACGAATAGAAACATTTATTAAAGTTAAAGTTTCAATAGAAAAATGCTAAATACGTAGGCATACGCTAATAACAGTACAGTACAAGTACAGAATAGTACAAATTAATGTACCTTGCCTTCTGTGTCTGTTTAGATAATATGTTTTTACCTGAGGACTGGAATTCCCGAAACGTAACATTTATTCATGAAGAAAGGGGTTTGCCCATCAAAAACAACTATTTGCATAAAATATAATTCGTGTGCAACAATACTATAAATATTTTATTGAAATCATATCAAATGAAAAATAAGGAGGAGGAATTTTGTTGTGTAGTTCCTTTGTGTGTGTTTGTAGGTTGTTGGTTAATTTACCTAGTTCATTATTCAGATCAGACTATTCCCAACACACATGGCCACATTATGTTACTTCTTTACGTGCTTAAAACTAGACTATAAACGTTGGCTAAACTGTAATAGAGTCTTCGTACGAGATTGTCCCTCGTGCTAAAACGAACAACATTACCCTAGACTCGGTTTTGCAATCTCAATAACGGGAAAATGTGCGTCGCGATGCTTGTCTTTATACCACAAGTGGCGAGATGTAACACGACCTGTGGGACGGTGTAGGTCACTGGTTATCACGTATAGAGAAACCGGACGGCGCCATTACAGAAACACAACGAGGTAAAGTGCACACAACGGAGTCACATCAACGCCGCTTGATTGGTTTCAACCACATCACATAAAACGAGGTAATGAGATTTTAGATTAATTAACTTGACGTTGATTGTTTAATAAAGGCGAGTGTTCGACAGGAACAGTCTGTGCACGGGTTTTGCCAACACACCGTCTAACTCCAGTAAATGTTTTATGCATCATGTAATGTCCATCCAATTCGATAATAAAGAGTGATTTACAGCCCAGAAACGCGTGTTGGGTAATAAAAGAAACGCTTGAAATGCGTTCAAACTAAACCCGAGTATGAAAATTGAAGTTAAACTGGAATATCTTCTGAACATTTAGGCAAGTATAATATATACTCACATAAAACAAGATATCGTAATAATATTAATTAAACATGTGTGTATCGTAGACAATACACGGCCATTTCGAAACTCTCCGACAAAATGGAGCCGAGTTGAGTAGAGCTGTTGCACCAGACGAGCGCAGCGCAGCGTGTGTTAAAGCCACTCGGGGTTTGGCGTTCATCGACGTTAACTCCGCGTGGTGTCGTAATAAAACAATCGGCCCTAATTGACTTAGACTTCGCAGCAGCATTCGCGTAATCACTGATGGGGATAGGAGATACACGGATCCCCACACAGCCAGACAGACATACAGACAGAGCACTACATAAATGCGTTAATTATCTAGAGAGCGGAAGGAAAGGGAACAGCTTCTTTGGTTTGCGAGGAGATAAAAGATACCCGACTCACTCACGCTGGGCCAGATAACAAGGCAACGCACTCGGAGCTTGCGGGTCTAACCACATCCACTCAGAGAGAAAACTAGCCAAGGTATTGATTCGTCGCCGTTACTACATCGAGGATTTCACTAAAGTATAATTAAAGAGTAATGCACACGTTTTTTAGAACATGACAGTAAGTTATATGAAATGTCTCCCTTGTAAAACAGTGCTTTAGTAGTTCATTAACAAAATAATATGTTACATTTTGATATCAGAGATAAATCACAATGGATTGGATGGAAATTAATTAAACTTGTGTGCGAAACGTTTGCATGTATGAGTATAAAAATCGTTTAATGAAGTCATTAAACATGAATGTTCAAGTTTTGTAAAATAGTTCAATTCAAACGTGTATCGTGTTTTTTAAATACGATAATTTCTAATAATAAACATAAATCCACATATTATTTACCAGAAATTAAAAAAAAATCCAACTAGACCGTGACATGAACACAGGTTATCCGTAATGTTTTGGTTGTTTTATCTATTCCACCTACGGGAGTGTTTCCCCTATTAACCAAATCGAGAAATTTACCGATCATAGTTTTAAAACTGTAAGATAAATTGCACAAATAATTTGTTTGAAATTAATGTATGTGTTCAATACAAGAGTACACTAGGAAAACGCTTAAGTCCCGCCGCGTTGTTGGATGAGCGTAATTGGTGCATTGAGCTGCCATGTGTTATGCGGATTTTCAGTTGTTCTGTGAAAAAATCATTACTGAGTTGAAGATTTTTTAAAATTATATTAAATTGAATAAAAAATTAACTTTTTTTTTTTAATTAATCGTAATTTTAAAAAAGGAAAAAGTCGTAATTTTGAAATTTTCATGAGAAATAATTATTCGATTGCGCACAAATTTTACACGAATGTATATATTCATAAAATTAAGGTTCTGTGAAAAAATCATTCCAATAGGATAAAGCATGTAGGTGTAAAAGTCAAAGAATTGTTTTAAAAAAGAAAAAAAGAAAAAAGGTAAAATTTCGATTTTCATAAGAAATAGTTTTTCGATTGCGCTCAAATTTTACACGAATACCTAGATTCATAAAATTAAGGTTATGTGAAAAAATCATTAAAATCGGATAAAGCATGTAGGTGTTATAAGCTGAAGAATTTTTTTAAAATTCGAAAAAAATCGTAAAGTTGCAATTTTAATGAGAAATAATTTTCCGATTGCGCTCAAAAACGTGGCAGTTCTAAGTTCAGAGATTTCGAAGGTCTCCATAAAATTTCATTGTAATTGGAGTATCGGTTTAGCCGGAATCGTGTTAACAAACACACAAAAATACATACAGAAAAAAAAAGAAAAAAAAAGATAAACATTCCGGATTTTTTTCTCCAGTGTAGTGAAATGGAATCTTCGCTTCGCTCGCTACGCTCATCCAAAAATCGTTACTTTGTGGCCATCGATGGCCTACATCTCCTTTAATTTGCACATTTACCAATAATACAACACGTTCTTGATTATGTTTGAACAGTTTATCGCTGAATGTAGGCCTACTATACGAACCTAATTCACGTACGTGTGCTTCTTTACACAGGGGTGTTGGCGTGCCGAAAAATAGCCCACCACCCGCCACATAATCGCAGTTGCAAAGGAATTCGCTAAATGTGAGAACAATAAAATCGTGCAATGTGGAATAGAAACGCTGAAACACACCGTGGAGCACAGGTTTCTGTGGGCTCAACCACAAAGCGGGAGCTTATAACGTCCGCTCGTTCGGTCGCAAAGCCAGCGCGGGGAGAATGCTTTCGACCAATTAGTTGCACAGAGCGAGCGTTGCGAATATTCTGTTCACAGTTACTCCATAGGTATTATTATTATACAGGTTGAAATACGATAGATTGTCAACATCAATGACATGGATCTCTCCTCAAACACGCATACGCCAAAGTAAATAATGTTAATCATAACCGAGATAGGAATAATATCCTAAGAAGTCAGCATGTAGTATGAAATGAATAAAACATTGCGTGGAACTATTGCATACACCGCATTATCTTAATTAATAGTTGGTTATATACTGCGGGAGACATCTGTAAACTAGACGGAGCATTGCATTTTAAGTGAAATATTCTGATTATTGAATCAAGTAGTTTGACTTTTGATATGTAATCAATAAAGACAAATTTAAACAATCCCTAGTGCTAACTTACACTGGTTGATTCAGATAGTTAAAGTTTAATGTTACTTCATACATAACTTCTCTCTCCCATAATATAGCGTTTTCTTGCGATTGGTCATAAGTAATTAAAGTATTTAGTATAGACCAGTCAACTACCATAACAGAGCGACTCACATCGATAGACAATAATGCTCTCGTCAAGGGGGGCGGAGCTATGATTGTGGGAAAGTTGTATTTTTCCGTACTATAGGCACCTCCACCAACGTTTTCAATGCGCCATGTGCGTTGACAATCAGTAGATAAAGCGAATTTAATCCTTATTTTGGGTGCTCCCGTCCGTCCTGCCTGTGAAAATAATATTGCTGCAAAGAAAACCAGCAATAAAAATGAAATGTTTAGAATACCAAACTGGATACAAAATATTTGTTAGCACTTCGTATGACCAAAACTTTCACTGGCGCCAAAAATAGTCAATATTGTCATTTTCAATACGCATAAACAATATAAAGGTTTTTCGTTGAATAAATTCCAATTGTTTAACTTTAGAATCAATATTAACTTCTCCTCAATTTGCTACAAGCCCAATTTGAAACGGGCAATTCACTACGACGTCAAACCCTTCACTGTCTTACACCATTAGTAGGAGAAACGGTTGTTAGGTCTACCAGGTCGGCCGACTCTTCGGTAAAATGGAACGGTTCCAATTGCAATCTACGAACACGCAATAAGCCACTGCCTACATGTGGCATGCGACCTGGATGATTCGGAATCTGCCAGGCATTGTGCGTGTTACTTGCAACGCACACGCATGTACAACCTTATTGGACTTCGCACAATGAAGAAGTAAATGATGCGACTGCATGATAAAACAGGGGGCGAGTATTTACCCTGTACGCCGTATATGAATAGTCAAGTACTGGCTTCAAAAGAAGTTTATAAACCAAGTGATGTTTATAATTCAGTAAAGCCAACTTTAAAGGAATGTGTGTTGAAGAATTTAAAGGTAAAACAAGGGTAACTTTGGAAACATCTCCCAATCAGGACGAGTGGTGGAAACAAAAGTTCCACATGCGCTACACATACAGAACAAGATTCAGCGAGCTATAGAGAACACCCTAGCTCGATGCCACCACTAACAAAGTTCAATTATTAATTACCTCTTCTTAATTGTCAGTGCGATACGTGAATACCACGCGAAGAACGTGATACTTTGAAACTTATATTGTAGAAGTACGATTACTTGATAAGTACGGGGAATAAAGGCAAGCGGTTGAATGGAACGATCCACCCCCTTCAAGCGATAAAAGCTTTTAAATTACAACTCCAAGTCTAACATGAAGTGTTATGTAGAAACTTCGCCGAACAAATAAATAGACTCGGGTAGTAATATCTTGCACCTTGGCGTGGAAACTCGCACGCAGGTCCGCACCCTCGCAGCTACCAGACTACCAACGAGCTCCGCTCTTTTATTGACACGACGTGAAATTGATGATGGAGCGTAGAAGAGACTTGATTTTTCATATGATTTACGTAAAAATATCGGGAAAATTGATGGAAGTAAAATGTAAAACTTTGAAACGAACGAACGAGGAAACGAAAATCTCATTTTTCTACACCATGATGTAAATGTTTGGAATAAATTGTCTCGGCCTGACAAATGTGTCGGTCCGGTGTGGCTAGGCGTCACCGCAGACAGAAGACAAGGGAGGCCGAAGAAGACGACGACCAAACCACACAATGAGAAAGAAGAGCGAGCTATTATCTGCGTCCGTCTGTGCAACCAGCTGAGCATTTGTCATTTTGATAAGTACACTGAGCGCGGGGGAACGTCCAAAGTGGTGTGCAAATCGCAAGCAGTGGAAGAGATTAAAATAAATTAGTGGGCTTTGTAGGCCGTGGCATATTCAAGCCGAAAGCGATAGCTGTGCAAACACAGGCGTGGCACAATCAATCCGTCAAACGAAATGCGCTGCACTTCACGTGACAACATCCCATTACAGTACTAATGTAATCAGAGCACCATGTTAAAATGTTTTCCAACTTAATAACCACTCCATTCAAACGAGCTTCGCAAATGTGCGATTTTTCTTATGTGTTCAAAAGTTACACATCATCAACATTTGTATTTATAACACTTGGATCCAAAACAACTGAATGGTGGTAACCCAAAGGATGTATATCATGTGTGTATAAAACAAATTTTAACTACAACATGTAAAATTGTAAATTTATCGACTAACTTCCTATAATTGATGTGGCCTACGATAATACTTTTCTTTTCGAGATAATGTAAACATTTCACAACGAGAAAAGGCTATTTACTTCATCACAGATTACACTACAGTCAACCTGAATCAGGAAAGCGTTCCGTTCGTGAAATTGGTGTTCATTTTAAATTAAGGCATCCAATCTTAGAAAACGTCGTGTAGACACTTTGGTGCTTATTTATAAACGACCAATTACTAGTACTCAGCCTTTAACAAATGAAGAACAGTAATTTAAATTAACTATCGTTTATCGAATATGATCGAACTATAATCGGACGACGTCAATACGAAAGTGTTTTTTTTTAGTTTCCCGGTTACGTAAACACTGCAATCATTGGCAATACTTGCACGAATACAGTGGCTAGCAACGAAGTTCGTATTGTTTGTACACCGTTGAAAATTATTAAGCAACTACAATGTTGGCCAAATAGTACACAAATAGTTTTTTTTTATTTCACTCTCTAAATGTAAATGTGTTTAAAGAAAGTTGGAATGGAACTAAAGGCAAACGTTTCTTTTACTAAACTCTAAAGCGTTCCTTTTCCATTACCCTCTGGGTACGTACGTTTCACACATCTCCAACGGTCGCCGGGGAATAATGACCCTTTAGTTAGCATAATGAAACTGAACGAGGTCCCATAGCACAGCGGGCGCAGAGCAGAGATCGTGGGTACGGGCCCTTCACGATCTAATAAGCTTCAGTTCGCTTCTCAGTTCTCAATGACCTTGAGCTGGACCAGAACGCGCGGTATCAAGTAGTCCGGAGGATTCACGGAAACGGTGCAATCACCATCAAGCGGCCGATATCGACAGCTCTCAGGTCTATTAGCGGATCAATCAACACTCACTCACTCATTGTGCGGCCGAGACAATGGCACTCCCGAGTGCCTCGTTACGAACTCGTTCATCTCTCATATCAATCGATTAATGATGCTGACGACTATTGGTTATGTCACAAGAGCAATTAAGACGATACGTAAATAATCGTCAATGAATTTCACAACCAGAGGGTTATCCTCCTCGTATACGCTACAGCGTGTATCCAATCAAAGTTCTATGCAGTGCATTGGTTATATAAAAGGATAATAATGAAACGACAAAATGAAAATGAGCTTAAAATTTAAATTTAAAATGTAAAGCTTTTGTATGTTACCGTTTGTAATATGTATGCTGTATAATTATGAATACCAGAACATTGAGGTAACTAAAAGATAATTGATATAAAATGATAATTGATGTGTTGACATAACTTTGTGTGTAAGAATTGGTAATCACAGTATTCACCCTGAAGCCGATTAGGGCGTCATATCGAAAGCGCACGCCAATAGGGCTCGGTTGTACTAGGTGCAGATTGTAACTACAAGTATTTTGTAAGCCAAAACTGAGTCAGCCTTTCGAAATCTGCAGGCAGTATCTATATGAAGTGATTTAAATAAATTAGTAGGAGCTTCATGAAGCTAGTCTATTAATCAAGGAAATTACTCTGTAATTGTCAGAGCGCTTATAGCTACGATCGAGAACGCAATTATATTGTTGTGTAGCGTCGTCCAACGCCATTTTTATCACATGATCCATTTTATCAACGACATTACACTTCCCCATTAGATCGTCGCCTATAGTCGATTTGAAAATATATATTTTGTTTCATGACGTAGGTTATCATGAATTCATTATTTTTTAATTGTCATCGGCGTCCATTTGTGAACGTGTTCCGACATATTTGTTCAGCTTTACACCATTACGAGAGCTGGCTGTGTAATATGGAGTTACTGAGTAGCGAGCAGGGACGAGAAAACTCGCGTGGTCATGCATAAATTCTATTATCCCAAGTCCCGCGTTTGATGCAGCTACTTAATTAATCAATTAACACGTCGTTGTCCATGTCGGGGAAGGGGGGAGGGGGATCACAGATCACACATCACAAATCGTTGATGTGTTCCGCACGTGTAACCTGCCGGCCATACAAGGCAAACTGTTCACCAAGAAACTCTGTTGCTGCACGTTCGCCATGACCCCCGGCTTACATACTTATAACGAACAATCACGTTGAGAGTGACAATAAAATCAAATTTGTGTCAAAAGAAAAGTCTATTATGGAATCATATAGAAGGACATACATATTGGTAAAACTAAAAAAATATGTAAAGCTAATTTTAATTTTAAAGGTATCCACAGCTTTCCACAATTATTGTCGCCATCGTAATTTTCATCTGACGAATTGAAACAAAAATGTGTTTATTTACACCTTACCCAATTCGCCAGCCAAAACACCAATAAACTAACCATTCTCTGGTTGGCAACTTTTCGCTCGTTACTGGCGTCGGCGACGACAGGGTTGGCTCGGTCTGCTTTAAAGTTAAAATCTCCACTAAAAATCAGTTACGTGGCTTAATTAATAACCAATAATAGAACCAGATTTGATTCAAAACATATTTTCGAAAGGATATAAAGTAAAAGTTTATTAATAAGCGAAATGGCACTACGTAAATACGTAAATACGTAAACTTCTTATTAATTGTTTTTCCCTCGTGCTTTTGTCGAAAAAACGTTAAATCACCGGCCGAAATGACAAACTGTTGTTGTCATTCAAAGCTTGGAAGATTAACCGAGCGAGAGTTCTGGCCGCAACAGGGCACGCGTCCGCACACACGCGCTAATAGGGGAAACCCTTCGTGCGTGTGGAACCATTTACCACTTTAGAGTGAAGACTACAACTTTCGGCCGGCGTCAGCTTGAGGTGACGTGAATAATTCTGACGTGAAAAAAGCCGCGAAACCAACCAGGAAAATCGGTAAATGTGGCTACCGCTTCGCATTATATAACAATTTTGTACACTAGGAGAATAGACCAGCAATATACAACAATAATGTTATTTAAACTGCAGAGATGCAACGTAAATAATTTACTAAACATTTAATCCTGACATGAACGTATAAAACAATGATTACTTGACGGCTAAATTTTTTAACAATCATGGTGATTTCAGATAAAGGAATTAATTTTGGAGTATATAGAACTTTTTTAAGGGGGAAGTTTTTTTTCCCTCGATAGTAGCTTGGTGTTGCTGGAGATACACGAAGCGGTCGAAAACTCCGCACCGAACTAAACGAAAGTGTAATTTAAGTGAACGTGGTGGTGGAAGACAAATGCAAACGTCAACGTCCTGGCCGAAGAGAAGTAAATGACCACTCACACAAACAATTTGTTCGCTCTATTTGTTTTTCCACAATCAGGCTGCTCTCACGCGAAACTGTACTTAAGACAACACACACGAACAGCCGAACGTTAGTGCAAAATAAATGGATCACTCTGTCAAATTGAAGTTAAGATAAAGCGTTTTGCAGAACATTGCCTAGTCGTTTAAATTGTTTGATTCATTCGATTGTTATGAGAACGGTTATGAGCATGAGAACTGCAGATATTTTTGTTTTATATATTATTAACTCTCATGACATTATAACTAGTACATAGTGCCAGTGGTCAGTGCTTATTATAAACTAATAAAATTATGTAAAATATTCCTAAACCCTTTAAAAAGAACGAGAAAATAAGGATAAAATACGCGATTGTGCCTACAGTAATAAAATAACGACTCGCTAAAACTCCTTATGTTGACCAAAATAGTGAGTACAAACTGTACAATCGACGAACAAGTTTTGAAACTAAAATTCAAATATTAAATTGTAAAGCTAGGGGAGAGACAATTTTAATCTTTTGGCCTTCATGCCATTTAATTTCAATTGAACAACCGAGTGAGTTTTACCGAATAAGTATTGAAATACACAACATGTTTAAGTTTGTAGGCACTGCAACAACATTGAAACTTTTCTTCATAACAATCTGGAAAAAGGATTATTTTCCGTTTAAATATTTAGATTTACAACTATTTACATTCAAATTGTTACAAAAAATATTTTCCAATAGCCTGAGTTTTGTTGATACACCACACACGACGCGCAGTCACCCTGTAGTGGTCGAGGGAGGGGTCAAGACACGGGCAGTGATGTGTGTAACGAGCGCAACGGTCATACAGGTTGAGAATCACGTGGACCGAGGCTAATGGTCAGGGTCCAGCTTGTTAACAAGAGCCTCCCTCCCCGAGGGACGGGGTTCGAGCAATCCGACCCTTGCTTGGGTTTTATCGCCGACACCGACTCCGCTGTCAACATCGATCTCCGCTCGCTCATTGTCGCAACGAGGCTTGCACGAACAGACGCGCAAGAATACTATTATATTTATACTGATAACGTGAACCAACGAGACAGTTTAAATAATAGATTGTAGAACAGCTAATGAACAAGTCAATTACATCAACTACCAAGTCATAGTTTGGTGGTTTACCAACGATAAAATTACGTAGTTCATAACTAAATCGTTGCAATTTGTACCATATTAGTATAACTATAACAAGTTTATACTGAGGAATAATAACGGTTTATCGATTTAGTACAAAGTTGGTAAAAAATAGACCATAGAAATTTAATTAAAACGCCAAGGTTGAAGAAGAGCGTGAAGCTTCTAAAGAGTTTTAATTTATAAACTTCCTTTTAAATTAACCGGCAAGAATCATCCCGTTTTCAAAAAAAGTTCGAACAATTATTCACTCTCACGATTTTCAGATTACGAATGAAAGAGCACTAGATAAATAACTAGAGATCACGTTTTAATTAATCTCTCCTGCCACACCTACATACGACAACAACTTGTGAACACAATTGCCAACGTAACGGAAAAAAATAAGTTGGGAGCCTATCGACTGGGATAGTTTATTAATAAATTCAAGTTGAGAAACAAGTATATACACGAAGCGCGTAAAGTAAAGTAAGACAAAACTTCTCGTAAATAACGTTTTACTGTTTTTTAAACTCTGGCACAATCAGTATGCGAACATTCTTGAATGTTCTGGTACATGCCATATTACGTACTGCAGTGGTACCTTCAATTCTCAATTGTATATTCCTTAAGAACCTATGTATAGAGTTTTATCCCAACGAAATAAAGTTTAAGTAGTATAAGAGTTCGTAAAAGTTTAAAAGGGCGTAAAATGAATGGCCTCGTTCCTCTGGACCACGGCGTTATCTTTACATTCGAGTTTATGGAGACATTTCCCCGAGACCGCTTGAGCTATGGCACAACACCCAGGCCCAAGAGCACACAAGGCATATTTCTTTCACGTCGAATTTAAATAAAGTATAGATATGTTTCTATACGTATGCCGCAAGAATTCCTCGGCTTTTTCATAAAAAGAAAGTAAGGCTAGGTGGATTCAAATTCTAGTTCCATATTTCAATATTCCATTAAACTCCAGCTGTGGGGTGTCCTGTGTCTTCCCATGGAGATGACATGTCACAACGGATCTGAGTCGAACGCCAGGATATCTCACCATCCCCCCTCCCCTCCACCCCTTCAGAACGTGTTGGGTCTGCACCACGTCAGCACACACACCCTTCTTAGCAACAACACAACCAAGAAAGTTTTGAAAACTCAAACAAATAGACGGCGAGTGCTGAAAAGCCTAATTTTAACCAATGTAAATATTATTATACTTGCGCCTTAGCTCTACTTATAAAAGTATACAATACTAAACTTGTGTTTATTTCTTCTCTTGCCAAGCAATAATATGATAATTTATGGAGTATGTGCATGGTGTACTGTGTTAACGCTTAATGTAGTTAGCTCGGTTAGAGGTCCAAGTTCTGCCTGAAAGCTAAAATACTACAGACTGGTATATTTATGAAATGTTTTTTATTTCGCCGCCGAAGAATTTCTGTCCACAGTCGATTAGGCGTTGGTCCAAAACTTTATAGTAATTTTCCGGTCCAAGCATTTGATTTTGGCGTGTGAATTATCTTTTTTTAATGTCGATGGGTCCTCCCTTGTGCACCCAATTATAAAATTTTCGACTTCTTTGCAACGCCATAAATGTAGCAAATATAGATCATTGTAAAATACCTGTGTAACTTGAGACTTTTATCGATCTAAAATTTACACACAAGAAAAATCACAACACCAGCAAATAATTAAATAATTAAAGCGTCGAAATATAAAGTTTGGGTGTCTTTAAACTGTCCATATTTGAGTTCAAAATAATTAAGATCACTATTACGATTTTGAAGTTTGATTACATTTAAGTTAGTGTAAATGCCAGGTCTATGTGAACAATTGTACGTGGTACGGTGAAGTTTTATAAACATTTTGATGGAGGTGCCGGGTCTTTGTGCACAATTGTACGTGATACGGTGAAGTTTTACTAACATTTAGTGAAGGTGCCGGGTCTATGTGGACAGCTGTACGTGGTACGGTGAAGTTTTACTAACATTTGGTGGAGGTGCCGGGTCTATGTGGACAGCTGTACGTGGTACGGTGAAGCTGAAAAACATCTGTTGTATACAGAGATAACTGCTTTCTGTGCAATATCAACAAAAACGAGCACAAGCATCCTCGTAGACAAAATAAAATATTACGTAAACACTTATACAACTAGGAACAAATTAAACCGTGGGACTGTGTTTGAATGACCAATTTAAATGAGGTTACCCGTGTTGATAAATGTACGAAGAACAATTAGCACTGATTTTTCGTGATACATGTACACAATTGATCGAATTACTATTGGAAGTAACCTTGTTGAAGGGATTTTTAACTGCACTGTTGCAAAAACAACGCTAGCTTATACATTTTCTAACTATTTTTGTATTTTTTCGCTTTGATAAGAGAAATTCAACCTTTTTTATAGCAGTTGGGAATAATACCGTTGTCGTTGATAATAGTTGTGCTGCACACACACATACCTATACATCGCACCTGTTACATTTTCATATTCCCAATTAAAGTAACATTTGATCAATAAATTAAAAAGCAATGGAGTATTACGGAGTTCATCAAAACCATTTTTTGTGTGTGCCAATATTTGAAGTTAAGCGAGTAATTAGTCTATAGTGAAGTCAGTATTAGTCATAATTTGTGTAATGAATGTTTTGTTTTGTGAACAACATAAATCTAATTCTATTTAATAATTTATATTTAACGTAGCTCGGGATGCACTAGCAGGATAACCAATTTTTGTAGACCAAGTATATTTCTCTGCGGGGTGGGGTGTTCATTCTTACAAGTACTGCACTGAGAGTTAGTCTCGACAAGGGGATGTTGAAAAGGGGAAATTTTCTAATTCGAGGGACCCTAAATAATTCGGCATCCTTTCGGCAAATTTGAAGTCACCAATAATTTAAAGGCTCGACCCGAGAAAATGCAAACTTTAAAGATTCCTCGAATTGATTTCGTTCTAGAGTTTGAACCTCTGAAAACTCAGCGGTTGTGAGAATACACTCGGCTTCTCGTGATGTCGTACAGGTACCCGCGCCACGTGTGTGTACTGTGCGAGTACTCGCCACGACACTTGACGACGTGTGGGATTGAGACGGCAATCGCCAGTCGTAATCGGAATGACGCACGTGACGGGCAGGGGGCTGCCGTTTCTCGCTCCAGAGGGGGCATATTGACGCATGCCCATGTTGAAACGAGCTCTCATTTGGCCCGCCGTGTGGACACATAATTTCAGCAAGGTTTAAAACGGTTTTAAGAATGTACCATTAATAAAACATGATTTTAAATGTTGACTTTTCATTACCTTGCACTAACACGTAGCCATTTATCATCGGGATAATTACGCACAATGATGTGCTGGCAAACACCGGGAGATCACAGCAGAAGCCCAGCCGAACATCCAACAATCGACGCATCAATCAATTAATTTACTTCAGGGATAATAAAATTATGTGGAGGTAAATTATATTAAAAGTATAACAAATTACCTATCGACATGCCATTTTTTTGGGGAGGTGTTTTCATACAGTTTTAACACACAGTATTTGGATTTATTGTAGTAAAGTATTCAAGGTTTCAGTAAAATTATGAAGTTTAGAAAAAAAATCCTTTCATGCGACCTGAAGAAATGTAATTTAGAACTGAAAATGAAAAATGAAACGATTTACACTACTTTTCACAGCAACGTAGTTTCCTTGTGGACAGGCCATTGTCATCGAAAAATTTCAAAAAATAAAGTTGACAAAGAACGGATTGAAGCATATCGATCGAAGCACGCACACCCAGAGGTGATAAATGACAACGTTCACTATTACTCATCACCCATTCATTCGGCTGGTTCTTTAAACGACCGCGAAATCGCTTTTTGTTCTCGTCCAATTTTCGCTTCCGGATTTCTTTAATAATTCGGCGATATTTAATAATAAAGCCTAGACGTGAAACCTTTAGTAACAGCTTTTGAATTCAAGAGGTGTATCTAATATTTTCAACACTAATCTAGAAAGCAGATTTTAGTATGATTAGAAAAGATATACCTACTTTCAACACGTACAAACGAATGACATAAAAACGCATTATTCATATCTTGTTGGAATGAAAACGCGAGGTCAAAAACTCAAAACCTATAACTTCATCGAAGGAGATTTGAATCATGTACGCGCCATTTTTTTTACAACATATGTTACACCTTTACAGGTTAGCGGAAACATTTTTTAATGATCATGAGATCAGTGCCAACATGTCACCTGACCTGACGTAGCCGAGGCCACACGTGTTGTTTTGCTGTAAGGATTAAATTAAAGATTGACTAAGGATATACCAGATGGCGATAGTATTCATTTACTTTCGTGCACGACTCTAAATGATGGCGCTCAATAATAGTGAAGGAAAAGTGTCACCAGTGTAAGACTTTCCTTTTATCAGATAAGACTCCCACGTCACTATATAGCTCTCCAACCAACAATGAACGGTCCAACTGTATTTATCAAATGTATGGTGTGTCCCCAGGGAGACGCCTACCATCGTCTGGGAGCCCGGAGTTGAAACAGCTCCTCTGACAATATAATCCCCAGGCGATTCCATCAACGGTGCTAGGGCTAACATGTAGGTAGAAGAAAGGGGTCCCCCATAAAGACTCACGCCAAACTTCTCTAACTTTTAAACAAAGTAAAAAAAAACTTAAAACCAAAGTTGGCCATAGGCGGAATTGATTTGTAAAGATAAAACTTACTTTAAAGACACTTGGCCGATCTAGTTTGAATAAAAAGAAGATGACTAACTCGGATTGTAAAACTTAAGGAACGTAAACTTACGGAATGTTTTGCGGTAAACGATTTTACGCGAGACACTTGTTACATAGGATGGTATTTCAGTTTAAATGATTGCTTCGTGTAACAGATTCTACGGGGAACTAGTTCGATATTTTATCTTGTAAACTGCTTCGGAAAACATGCCGCGTGATAACTTCCACGGCCATTTCACGGTTGCTAACCGTATAAATAGCCAGAATCTGCAAATCACATAACACTAACAAATTCACGAACATTGCATATATTGACGAAAGCCAGAGGAGCCAAGTCTGCGGAACGAATAATGAACAGGTCTATTGAATCTACATGTCCATGTCATGTGTTTAGGCTGAACTAAACTGCTAAAGCTGTTTAGTCACACATATAAACCTCAGCTGTAAAACCCCATTAGCTAATTACCCGAGAAGTTATAAACGATTCGATCAAAAGTAGGCTAAAACTATATATTCCAAAAGAGAAAAGTTTATAATGATATGAAATGGTACCAATGTCCATATTCGAGAGCGTTTAACTGACAAATTCTTGCTCAATATATCGAAATCTGATCAACCATAAGTAGTAGAAAGCTTTTTTGAGTAATTGCATTTTCGTGTATACTAGAAAGTACGTCTGCTTGAACTATATAGTCGTAGAACCCAACATGTAAACGCCTGGTCTGCACTAAACATCTGTTTACTGTATAGACCGACTGTGGATGAATTACCAGTTAAAACCAGGCAACGCGTGCGATCGTGGTGACAGAGGCATCGGTAATTAATATGTACTGACTACTGAATGACATTCAGGCGCAGTTTGCCAGTCAGTCCACTACAACGGTTACAAGTTAAATGCTGCATTTTCAATTTTGTCTGTATATTAATTCCACATGAGAAATGTAACGTAGTTTAAGACAAAGGAACACTGATTTAATAATTGGACTGTGATTAAGTTTGTGAAGACAGCCAGACTCATTTGAGCTCATTAGTTAAGAGAGCTAATAGCCCTCTTAACAACTTTGAGCAGAGCGAAGAAGGGATTCGTAAAACAACAGTTGGCTCGAACGTGTCGTCATCAGATTCAGAAAGCGTAACCTATCCCGCGGGTAATGGCGGTCTCAGATGTTGCCCGAGGTATTCTCCAGAGGGATGAAGATGACGACAATTGCCGCCAGTTCTTCTGACAATATAATCCCCGAGCCTCCTAACTCACACCACCTTTCACCGAGGAGAATGGGAAACTTGTGCGATTTATCTCGACTCGAGCAATCCGTCTGGCGAACTGTCTTCACAAGGTTGGCTTTTCCTTGCGAAATAATTACTTGGAAAAGCCGCAGAAGTTGGTTGCAAATTGCAGTGGGCGTGGCCTATGGGTGGCCCGGAGTGGGACAACGGACGTTATCTAAAAAACGTAGAAAACAACAATAGTTGTTACGGGAACAACTGTATTCCCCATCACTGGAAGAAACGATGAATTATAACGATGCGCTGTGACGTATGCTCTCTACGCCCTAGTTGTATCCGACGTAATTAAATTAATTCAACGATGCAACGTGAATGGAATACATACTAGATGTGCGTGGACGTCTAATGAACGAACGAATCAATTGGCTTGTTCACGCAAAGCTCCACGCAGATCGCGCCACTGCACTAACCCCCAAAACCAGGGTCCACTAGATACTTATTCCGAGTTGCTTGTTAGTTATCTAGTGGACCCTGCCCTAAGACCGTGGCGGTGTTTGAAATAAACTATGTATAGCAGGCTCTGCATTGTCAAATCTGTATGCTTCCTCGATTGTTTGTTTACGTATTGTTTTACCATTCCTTCTTTAATCATTGGTTTTACGTAAGAAGTCGTACGGCCTATTTCAAGTAATTTTATTCAATAGCATACTTTGCTTGTTTAAACTTTTAAACAATGAAAACGTGAACGATAGGAAAATTAAAATAAGAGCTGAAAGCACATGACGCCGTTGAAGTCTAAAGGCCGATGCACAATTGCCCGGTAACGACAACGAGAACGACAACGAGAACGGGAAGACGCTAACGTTAAGGGCTTCGATGCACAATAGCCCGTGAAGCAAACCGACGGGAACAAATCAAATAATAAGTGTGTTAATTATATTTTGTTGTTTTGTTATTCCGCTCATGTTTATTCAATTTATTTCGCATATTACTCGCGTATAAACCATCAATCAGTTGATAAAATAGTTTTAGGACGTGCACATCTTGATTCCGATTGGTTCCAATGGAAATCAAGATGTGCACGTCCTAAAACTATTTTATCAGCTGATTGATGGTTTATACGCGAGTAATATGCGAAATAAATTAAATAAACATGCGCGGAATAACAAAATAACAAAATATAATCAACACACTTATTATTTGATTTGTTCCCGTCGGCTTGCTTCACGGGCTGTTGTGCATCGAAGCCCTTATCGTTAGCGTCTTCCCGTTCTCGTTCTCGTTCCCGTTCTCGTTACCGGGCAATTGTGCATCGGCCTTTAACCTGGGGCCTAGCACTGTTATTGAGATTAGACCTAGGCCTACTTGGAATAAGGCTACTAAGGACTAGGGCCTAGGCTTTTCTTCAGCATTAGATGTAGACCTAGGCATATCAATATCATGGTATTATAAATTAGCAAGTATAGGCCTAGGCCCTACTTGCATACGCCTCAGCAAAGCCTAGGGCTTAGGCCTAGCCAGTGTTGATTTGTTGACATGAGAGAGGTTACGTAGGCAGGAGGCCGAATAAAGACACAATTGTCAGTATATTATGTGTGATTGTATTTATTTGTAGTAATAAACACGACAGTATGCCCTCCTCTCTCCTTACACGAATACACACAGCAATTGGGCATTTTGCTTTCAACATAAACCTATGCAAACTGACAGTAAAAACAGTAGGCTGCTGACAGCTATGAGCAGCCATGACACCCGCAAGCTGGGCTATCACCGCCGTCTACACTCTACATCCGCCTTTACAGGCATCCAGACGGCGGTGGGGGGTTAGTACAATAGCGCAGCGTGGTGAGTAAAAGTCGCAGTGAACAAGCCAATTATAGAGACGTGATCCGTCCCAAACAGATCACACTACTATCCTATGTGCCTGGATATGAGCAAACGGAGAAAGAGTCCCTAGTCGGGTCGTGGTCTCGCCCAGGATTTGGTCCAGACGCGCACACACACACATGAACGAGCGTGGTGTTCGCGGGCTGGTCTGGTGTGTGGCGGCTCGGAATGTAATTTAACGCTCGAGATGTTGACAACACAGAACCCGTGTAGTCGCTTGTACCGTTTAACACGGCGGCTAGACAAACGCGCAGTCACGACTCACGTGCACGCACAAAGCGCGCACACACAAACTCACACGACATTCAACGCTAATAAAACCGTTGTGTTATACGAACTTGTGTCTGTAAAAAATTATGGAACGTACAGCAGCTTCCCTAAAGTTGTGCAACTAACAACTTAAACTTTATATATGTTTAAGTTTCAACTCATATAATGTTTAACTGGTGGAAGCGAGGCCCTTTTTCGATTTCTATCTATAATACCCTCATATAGAAAGTATCAAGAAACACACATTAAGAAACAATGCCAAACAACCGAAGTTGGAACTTATTCACGCAATAGACTTAATGAATCGCAATATCATAACGTACAAATCTTAACAAGTAGCAACAGAATGTACATAGTACGATGTTGCCAATGATCATTAAAAATATATATATATATAATAATAATAAAATAAATAAACACATCAAAGGATTATCCAAAGTGCTACAAAATGATTAACGCCTATTACTTTTTTAAAATACAAATACGTTGACAAGTCTACAAGCAAGTCATAACACCCGTTACCTATACATAACGTACGAAACATGAATCTAGCTATCTCACTAGTCACAACATTATTTCTCTACATCTCTAAACATTTTAAAAATAGAGAGAAACACATAAACGACAGCCTTATACGATGCATATATCAATCCGCACTGTCAAGCTGCTCAGAGTAAAGGGTTGCGTCGCATCAGTTAAATCTACACGTTCCACATTTGGTCTATTTAAAGCTCAGATGTTTAAAAGACATGGAAGGATTTTAAAATAAATCGGAACTCTTTTTCCCGTTGCGGAAGTGTGACGTCCGGAGATGAGTGAGATAGGCTTACTCATGACCGCATTGATCTAGAAAGTGTTTCTACTAAGTTAAAAATAAATTTGAGTGCTTGGTTTGTATAAACAATTCTATTCCTTTACAAAACATTTGTACAAATATCATTGGAGGAACACGTGGATATTGTGGAGCGTAGGTAGCTAAGTATAGCACACAGAAGCATATTGTGTGAATAGAACACACGACGACTACAACATTCGTTCAATGATGCTAATCGAGATAACGTGCTGGAGATTAGTGAATAATGATATACGGTGATGGGCTCTTATGTCGTAACGAGGGCACGAAGTAAAGAAGAATTGGTGAAGATTTATAATAAGAAAATGAGAGCTGAGATGAATAGATGATTAAAGATGTGCGCAAGAGCGGTCGACTGGTGTGCTAGCGACAGTCTTTTGTTAGCGGCATAAGAGTGTGTTTTGAAGATACAGCCGCACTTGCCCCCTACTGTGGAAAAGACTACGTTAGATAGCAAAGTTGCCATTTTCTGTAAAAAAAGTTTTCGGGGCAAATGGTTAGGTGAACCGGAGCATTAAGATTCAACTTTGAGATTTCGAGTTTAGACCTTATGTCGTCTCGGTTTAAATGGCTGCACTATATTTGAATGGATAAACGCTCGTTTATATCCACAAGAAGAAGAAATAGAAGAAGAAATACTATAAACTTTATAGTTCAACGCATTTGAAAGCTACCCACTTTACTAACCACGCAACGTACTGAAATTAAGAGAGTAACTCTGAAGAACTACTACACCCCACATTATAATATACGAAAATGTCAGCTTCTATGAGATGCGCACATCTCCGGAATGACATAATTTTCTTTCATTTACACTAAAACACATTTTAGTGAGAAACACCTCGGATAAGGTGACACGGCAACTTTTGTTCTCCAACTCTTATCATTATTATAGTTCGGATGAAAACACAGGACGGTGATTACATTTTAAACGCAATTTTGTTCGGTACTCTGTTCTATACTAACTCCAAATCTTGAAAGTTTTTGTTCAACCGAAAAGAATCAAAAGGGAAAAATGTGTACCTTTGTAAATCCGAGATTGCATCCGAGCAATACGAAGCTATAATTAATGCTCTGTGTGTTGTAAGCAATGGTCGGGAAATTCACAGTGAAAAGATGATGAGTTTCCGAGAAAAGAGCTGACCTAGAGGAAACCCTCTCAAACAAAAGGCTTTCCAAGCCAGGAGACGTTTAAGTGGAGACGTGCGCTACGCAAAACATTCCACCGAGAGATTTGCTTAATTAATTATGTGCCCAAGGAACTTCACCAACGGCCCTGCCTGCAGTTGAAACGTGTAATAGCAGGCTTAATATGTTTAATTATATCTTGTACAAGTACGTTAATGCGTAAACTTGCAAAGGGGTTTGTGATAGAGAGAGTGACAGAGATATATCTATGGCGCATGTGCCAAGTTCCACTACTATAAACGGGCTCAAAGTAAGCGGACTGAGCTACGCTTACTCAGAGAGCAAAGCACTCGAGTCCTCCAAAGACTATAAAATGCACGATAGGCACATCTCACCCCAAAGGTCCCGACAATTAACTGTTGTTCGCCACACTCAACGACGGGGAGATGGATAAAGGCCACCTCTCTTCTCTCTGTGCATCTCCATACCTAGCTTGCTGCCGAATACTAATGGGGTTCTGTGTGAAGCCCTACTGGATCGAGTGTGGTCAATGAAGTGATCACTCACTATTGGCTAACATTGGAACGTTATTGGACTGCAGCCATGTTGGTTACAAATCAACACGATTAATAGCCGTTGGTGATTATAATTAATATCTCTCTTCACGGAGTAGTAGCCGTGTAGTGATAAACTACAAAGCGGCGCGTATGACAATATGAAATGCATTGTTGATAATCGATTCGTTTATGAATGTTGGTCGTGGTCGTGGTCGTGGTGGGGTGGTGGTGGAATAAATTGCATAACAACTATATCAATACAATGGTGCTGCTCGAGACGATGACAATTGATTGATGACGATCAAAAACAATTACAAAAACATGCTACCTGCATTGTTCAAACCCACGTGCCTTACTTTAACACGATTCGTAAATATGAGCCACCAAAGATGTTATAGTTTGGGGCGAAAAATAAACCGTAAAGCCAATACACCACTTCCTCATTACTAACATTCGGCGGGAAATTTATATGATAGATAGTTCATAGTATTCGAATGGAAAACAATTCGACCGAATAATAACAATAACGCATGTGCTCTGTATGAATCTTCTTGAAGTTCTGAAGTAGAACCAGAGAGTCTAGTCAACTCAACACTCTCACTCAGGCAGAGCGAAGGGGAAGGAATGAGCGGATACGTTCCCAGATCGCCCCCTATGCGGCTCGGAAGGCACGTCGTCTAACGTAATCGCCGGCGATTGATTCCGTAATAGGAAAAACGTTCCTTTTAGGATATGTCTATATTGAAATGTAAGACGAGCTCTCGGTCCACGGGATATTTTCATTGGGTCCACTTTTACGTCTCGATTCAATCGCCGAGAAGATTGTCCACAAATGACGCCACTTTATATTCGAGGCCCGACAATCACGTGGCTACGTCCATTGAATGTCGTTACCGACCATACTTTATACTTTCTGCGACATTCAGTATGGAAAGACCAACGCCTCACAACTGTTGGGCTGATGGGTTGGCCGGACAAAGCTATATAATCCAACTTTGATCGAGCTACCACACCGTTGGTGACATTCATGAAGTTTCATGATTCGATACCCCCAGCAATGAGGTCAGCAAAAGTGCGAAATATGATGGAAATACAGAAAGTGAAAGCATACACTAAACGAAAAACCGAGAAACTTCGACACCATGGATACAAAACAAATGTATGGATATGAATTTTGAAGATTTGTGAAATAAGAGGGAAAGCGATTGACAGAAATCCGGATGCATTGATATATTTCGAAGTGAAAAATACTAAGACTTTTGAAGTCGTTAGTAATAGTAATGTTTTGAATTTATCGTAAAATTTAAATTTGAAAACATTGTATGAATTTCAACGGTTTCACAGCACATCTCTTCGCAAACATGAAATATTATGTAGGTATACGTATCAGTGGCTAAATGAATCGCTTTGCAGGCCGCATATCGGTTAGCTGTCGCTCTGTCTGCGACACGCATGTCACGATGACAACTAATTATGCAGTGGCAGTTCATTTAATGATCGGATACGAAAAGTGAAGTCGACCATAAAAACGAGATATGTCAAGTTGATTGCACGAGAAACCGCATTTGACAGCTGAGTGAGGATAACCGACACGATGATGCTAGTTGTACAATTCATTACGTTTTATTACATTTCAGTATTTAAAAAAAAAATATTTGCAAATTTAGAATTTTTCTTTCAAACCCCAACCAAACGTACTGCACCGGAAACAATATTTAACAACAATCGCAAAAAGTTTATTATCGACATCGGAAATAATTGCTCTTGGGTGCAACGAAAAACGAAACATCGGCGATAAATGTAAGCCCATGCACACGCACGTAATTAGTCTCACATTCGGACTAAAGAATAATTACATCTTCCTTGTGTACCCCACGCACGCACGTTAAACTCAAGGATTACGAGTAATCCGTGACGGAAGCCGGGATTATTGTCTCTACTGACAATGTTAACTTGCGGTGGACGATTAAAGGATAGCTGAGACTTTCTATAACTAAACACACGAGAAAGTTCGCAATACATGTTGGCATTCTGCGAGAAACTTTTCCTGCAGGCAGGTAAAGGGAGAAAATATTGTGACAAATGTTTACAACAAATGCATAGATCAATACAAAATAATACCAAAATGTGTTTGATGCTTGAAAAAAAGTCAAGATACACATTATTTTAGTAAATTATCTAAACTGATTTCATAGGAATGACTTTACAGAGATATTCATTTATGCATTCAGAACAACTGTGCAAAGTTGTACAAATCCAATTGCTGGGTGAGTATCGTTTAAAACGTAAAATAGATATAATGTTTACAAGTATAATAGATAATGGTAAATGTGCGTTCTAGGGCAAAACAGCGAATCCCTGTTCTCTCATTTATTCAAGTTCGTTTCAATGTTTGATAAAAAAATAGAAAGTATACTTTCCAGAAAAAGTGTGAATGATACAGATAAAATCTGCTACAGGCGAGACACCCTGCAGATGACACGGTTGAGGGTTGGTAGCGCGTATTTACAAGAATAGCAAAATATATTACATAATTATAAAACAAAAGCATTTGAAAAATTATATTACTTGTGCGTGGTAAGAATATATTAAGAAGGCGTATAAGTAGAGATGTGCAAAAATGGTTTTTTAAGGTTAGAAATTCGCGCCTAAAAATAAAAATTCGCGATTTGTCACGATTTTCCAAAAAACACAATTTTCTCACGCACAACTTAAAAAATAAAAAAAATAAAAAATCCAAGTTTCAGGATAATTTGATTGATTTTAATGATTTAAAAGAAAAACAAGCTCATGAGAGTGAAGTTCAGAATCAGTTTTAATTTTAAGCTCAATTTCAGCCTTCAGTTTCAAAGTTTCCGACAGTTTTTACCAGAATTAATTTCGTCTACCCGGCACCTCCACCAAATTTACGAAATTATGCATTTTTTATGTAATATCTTTTGATATGGATATGAAGAATTTTGAGCTTACTCTCGTTCAAACGATTTATTACGATCTAACAATCGTGTTGTATGAACCGGCACCTCCACCATATGTACCAGCCAGTATTAATTTAATTTCGACTTCGACCCGGCACCTCCACCAAAACTTTGAAATTTTTTAATTTTTTAAAATTTCGTGACCTAATTCGCATTTAAGGACACAATTGCTAATTTCGCCACTAGTTCGCGGTATCAACTAAAATTTCGCGAAAATTCGCGAATTGGTAATTGGTACCATTCAATCACAATTCATGAGATTCATGTCATGTGCAAACTGAATTTGAAGGGATTATTGTAACTTTAAAAAAATTCGCAAATTTCGTTGTTACCATTTTTGCACATCTCTACGTATAAGCATCCTAGCATCCAAACACACGTTACACTACACAGCTTGTATCCGACTTTTGTTTCGAATAAAATGCTATACCACCCAGTTCAAAAGTGACAACAGCGTCTCTGAAAAGATTGACGCTAAAACGAATACCGTTGCAATTCCACCGCAATCTTCCGCACAACGTGCGCCCAGCGGTTGAGGGTGAAGCTAATATCGGCAAGCCATGTCACATCCACTCCTCCACACCAACCAATATGCGAGTCCATACATCTCTGCGTGCATGGCCCCTTTAATCCGGCCGGGGCTTTAGTAGCATTCGTTCGCGGCATCTCGGCATCTCGATTAGCATAATTACATTACAACACTAGTAGAACAACAAACAGCAATTCCTCAAACACTGTGTCCCACTCACACACCATCCCACAAATTGTTCCCCAGGCCGGAAACTTCTGTAAAGATACTTTTCAACTAACCTTCCAACCGACTGACACTAATAGGACTGCATTTCGTTGTTCGCCAGGTCTAAATCTCATTGTTCATTAACGTTTACACCTAACTTTTTGTATTTACTAGGCCGCTTCGCTAACGCTTTTTCCAGTCGCGTTGATGGATGAGCTTTTGAAAAAAATCGTAAAGGTACGATTTCTATGAGAAATATTTCTTCAAATGTCTCTAAACTCATAACATATACAATACCAGTGATTTTGAACGTTCCCATAAAGTTTCACCAAGATCGGAGTAGCCGTTCGCCAAATATCACGAAAGTAACTCATTAAAAATCGAAAACAATCGTAAAAGTACGATTTTCATTTGAAATATGTAATCGAAGGTCCCCTCAAATTTTCATCAAGATCGCATGAACGTTTGCCCGGTAGAGCGCGAACAAACAGAAAAAAAAGAAAAAAAACACCCGAGACAAATCTTTTGAGGGGTTAGTGAAATTGAAGTCTTCGCTTCGCTCATCCAATTAGCAAGGTAGACCTCGAGGATAAAACAATTTCTACGACCAATCGTTAAAATTAAATCTGAATAACTCGCATTAAATATGGCGAGCACCGTAAACCTATTGCTTGAAAAGTTGGGAGAGGTTAACACAGCGACTAACTTTCATAATGTAAACGACCAAA
Source organism: Sweltsa coloradensis (assembly GCA_024449915.1). Classification (NCBI taxonomy): domain Eukaryota; kingdom Metazoa; phylum Arthropoda; class Insecta; order Plecoptera; family Chloroperlidae; genus Sweltsa; species Sweltsa coloradensis. Next base: position 1,226,944 of record JAMZAV010000302.1, read on the forward strand.
CACATTATGTTTGCGAAACACTACGTGTGAAACCAGTGCAACGTTAACGCTTAGATATATTTAGTACAGGCCTATCGCATGGGTCAACATTACATGTAACTTGTAGGCAGAACAGCAAAAGTTAAAATATTCAACCCTTTACTTTTAAAGTGGTCGTAGTTAAAAGGAAAATCAAAACTCGGATGAAAGTACGCAGTATTAACCTGATTCCTTTGTTTTGTGCCATGAGCGACTAAAGCAAACAAAAGCATTAACTTTTTCAATAACCAGCCTAGAGTTCAAATACTAAGGATTTGCTCAAACCAAATTTAAATTTAAACCTATACATCAGCCTGCCCCCACTAAAGTTCTCAATTACCTGTAACGAAGCAAGTATATAACATTATATTGCTTTTACAAGGGATTTTTTTACACACATATGTATGTAGGAATGCCGGTAGGACGAACCCAGTCAACAAAGAGTTAGATAAGGGGAAGCATTGGGCCAGCATTTAATCCCGGCTATGTACCGTGTTTAAACCCAGCTTTAGCCGCTTGGAAATGAAAGAGGGAATACAACTTTCGCGCTTATTAATGCATAAGTTTTGAATTGCTTACGCCAGTAATGTAGCACTTTGGTGCCTAGACCCAACGCAGGCCAGCTTGAGAACCACGGCGTACCCGAATCACAACTGGAGCGCTGAAGTGTTTAAATTGGAGCGTGGGCGATGCATTATTGAAGATATTTCATCGAAGTCAAATGGCTAAATCTAAATTAAGAAGCGAGGAGCCTATATAATCTTAGCCACGCCTGCCCCGGCCACTTCTATATTCAGCAGATGCTTCAACAGCTTTCGAGGCTCGAACATAACTTCTGGTTTATAGGCATCGTTTTAGAACTTAGAGATTGCTTGGTTGTTTCCAAAAATGTGTCATAAATATTGAGAAGTGGATTCTATATTAAAAACAACCTTTTAACTTTATACACCATACTTTTGACGACAACCCGTCTTAGGCCTGCAAAAATTTAAAACCCATTTTAAGTGGGATGGCCAAAACCCAGGTTATGCATTTTTACGTACACCCCATAACATAAAAACAAAAAACAAGTTATCGTTTCAAGCGAAATTATTGTTCTAAAATTCGAACACACTTTTTATAACAATTTAATGTTAAGAGATAAAACAAAAAATTTATAAAATGTGATTGAAACTTATTTTAAAATGGTTAACTTTCATCAGATTTCGCCAAGAATCAACTCGCGAGAGAAAATTATGTAAGTACTCGAAAAGTTTGATGGGTTAAAATCCCAGTCGGGCAAAACTTCTCGGAAATTGCTTTCATTTCAACTTGTTACGTGAGGGTCGGGAATGCTATCGCCGGAGAGCAGGATACAAATTACAAGTTTCAAAATGAGTGATAGAGGATTCTCAACTTAAGTGCCTGTTTAACGTGCGTTATTCCAGAAGTATAATAGCGGCACATTAAAGTAATAACGCCAGCTGTTTAAATAATTTTAATTCTCTGACACAAACAAGTAAAAGGTCATTTTTAGATAAGCGGCTCGGCTAACAAAGCATTCAAATAATATATATTCCTATATTTTCTCGCTGCGAATTACATGTTTACTACTTCGAGGTATAAAGTTTTAATTTAAAAGCTAGTTTTACAGACGCCTAGCATCATAGCAGCAATGAACCATGCATTGATGTTCATTTCCATAGTGCATGTATTGTATAGTATAATGTGTCTTGTCGTAGTTGCTATGAGAGACAATACATTTTTTTAAATGGCCGGGTTATCAAAACCAAACTCAATCGGAGAACCGCTTTTGAAAACGCCAAAGCGTCAAAAGTTTGACTAGAATAGCCACCCCCTATATCAGCCACGTGTGCGGTGACAGAGAACAGATTGATGTAATAATCGACCACGAAAATAACTTCGTCCTGTGACCCCCACACAATATCCTGTGCGTGTTGTCAGGTTCGATCGGACGTCAGGCTACAAATCATTCACTGCAGCTACGCATGAATCGAGGCGCAACACATACCCCACTCATCGACATCATGAGTCTTAAGGTGCATGGTTCATGAATAGGGAAATATAACGATTAGCGTTTACAAGACAAAGCCTTTAGAGATAGTTGTACAGTTTTATTTCCATATTTCTGAACCCCTTTTCAACCGACACCACGTGCGTTTTTACTCGTTTATTTACAAAAAGACGAGAAAATACATCTGAAAACCACATTCACTGCAGGTGGGGAGAATAAAACCCCGCTCCCGAATTAGATTCAGAATTAACGTTCAAACCACTTCTATCGTAGAACTGTTTGGATGCCAATAGATCCCCTGAACAGATTACCAGGACATGGCAATCACTATCACCCATCTCGGTGGATCCGGGCCGAACTAAACTTACACCGGAATCAATCCCTGACTCTGGTGTTTCCAAGAAGCCCCAGGCTCTCATAACATCCATGGTCGGGTCAGATGTCACGGAGATACCCGGAGAAATAATGCCCGCGCGTATTGGGGTTGAAATGGTGTGGACGTAATGGACGTAATGACGCGCGACAGAAAACCAGGAGCTGGAGGAAGTATGAAGTAACATATTATTCATAAAGAAACGATGAAAAACTTCACAAGTCGCTTAAGATCACAATACATTACTGTCAGGTTTTTTCACTTGACCTTTCCACGCGATCGTAGACCGGAGGAATTCATAAATAAATTTAAATACTACGTTGTAAACGCGTAAAAAGAGTTATGAATGATATGTTGGATGATTTAGATGGACGTGTGCATTAAAATACCTGAAACTGCCCGTGGAATGCAAGACCCGAATAAAGCACGTTTTGTTATTGGATTTTTAATCTTGCATTCATTTCTTGATAAATTTTGAAGTGCATTCGAAGAAGCATTCATATATAAACATTGTTGCAATCGGTAACTAATTTATTTCGGTCGCAAAAGACCGACTTTTACACAAATACATAATTCGTCGTATTGTTCCCCGCATACATTTCTAAGTAAGTATAAAACTTAATTACTCAAAATATTACAACCGGCCAAAGAACCATGGCTAGACCCAGTTTACAGGAGCTACGGTTCGTTTACAAATTAATGATGATAGAAACAAACCTTCCAACTATGATGTACTTCGTCGGTATGATTGATTACGTGAGACGCCGATGTGTATGTTTAATATATTATTATTTTATTATTTATTTCAACAAATCAAGCTACAAAGTACAATGTACACTTAACATGTTTGAAGAGCAAGAATGCCTGATTCCCTTCATTAAAACTAATTAAAATAACTTAGGCCTAATGTTATTTGAAAACAATGGATAAAATAGTCAATAAATTAACATAATGTTGTAGTATCAAAATATGGGAGGCCTCATGTAGTATACCGACACATAAAAACAATTTAACTAAAATATTATTTTATTCTATTCTTGAAATTTGGAGCATCTTTGATTTCTAGAGGAATAGTATTCCATAAAGTAACGGCACGGTTATAAAAATGATGTTGATAAATTAATAGATGTTCTAGCACGGGGAGGGTTTAAAATTAGGCCAGTATTATGTCGGTTAAACTGTCTTTTCTGAATTGTTATTCTTTTAAAAGGATCAAGGTCAGTAACACCGGTAATTAAGTTACTTAAAAATCTAACATCAGTTTGTTTACAATAATTTTGTATTGATGGCAGTCCACATTTGTTTAAGCGCTCAGAGGCACTTTCAGAATAAAAAACATTTTTTAAAATAACTTTAGTTGCACGGTTTTGAATAACCTCAAGTTTATGCATGTTTAGTTGAGAAGTTGGGTGCCAAGCTGGTAGACCATACGTTAATATAGGGTACACGCCGACGCCACCTGCGTTTACGTGCTTCCAAAACTGATTGTAAATATATCAAACGTCAAGTGTGTGCACTACAAAGACGAAACGGACACAACACATAATTCAAAATTAATTTTGAACACGAAAAAAAGATCAAAATGCTGATTTAAAAAAAAATGTTAATATATCAATGTTAAACAAGACTATTTCGAAACGTAGTAACTTGGATTACATTTCTGAAGACTGATTGTTTACAATTATATATAAACTGCAGTCAGGAAGGTGTGGATTTGTGCCATGCCTACCACCTTAGCCTGTTAGGGTAGTGAGGGGTTAAATGTGTGTATTTTATTTTAACCATAACTGTACAGTCACCCCACAACTTCGCATTTGCATCTCACGATCGACACGCATCAATTATTTGAACACGCACGGGGCTTTCCTTCTAGTCATGTGTGTACGGGAAATAAGGTAGCAACTCTGTTGTGGTTACTCGAAGATAGTATTCTAACGCGAGTCTCGTTATCAGCTGCACAACAGCGTCGTCGTTCGGCGCTATCTGGCGGCCGCCGAGCGAACTACTCGCGACAATGCATGCTAGGTGCGTTCGAGCATTGGTCGGAACGAACAAATCTCTAGAACATTCTTAAAATGAATAAAAGCATAAAAATATTATAAAGAAGAAGAATAAAGGAAGCTCGTAAAAAAGGGAAAGCGTTTCAACGAAAAGTAGGCAGGAATAAATTCAACAGAAAAAACGGTTCTGCAATAGAAAACGCAGAATATACGGTTGAAAAGTGTCGGAAGAAAAGAAGTTTCGCGAGATGTAAAATAGAAATGGGACGTGAATTCTTGGCCAAATGGACGGCTACGTTATATGCATGACGTCGAGCTATCGATGTGTTAAACCGAACTCTAAAGGTCAGTGTGGGGTCGCCACAAGGCGTGAGTGCTCTTAGGGACAGGAGCAGACGACAACACTTGTAGGCCCTACACGGCTCATGCATCGCCGTCGTAACATCCTCCTCAACCAACGAGAGCTTTCCATTAATCTTAATTAAAAAATTCCTGATTGTGAGTGAGCAGCCAATTCTTCGTCGTAAGTTAGGTTAGCTGCGTGATCCTCGCAAAGCATTTATGAGAGGCGCAATGACGAGAACATGCTCTCTACAACAGTGTACGAGCCAAATAACGTGTAATTCCGTAGATTGCTCCAACTCGTAGGGAGAGTGCTTCAACTTGGAAATATGCGTCGTCTCTGGGCTACGCGGAAAGACGCGATGTTTTCAGCAGAGAGCAATCAAGCTCACGTGATGGTCGAGTTTACGGCGTACAGGGCACATGTGTAGACGTGCGTGTCGTATATCTAACTATAGAGTATGGTAAGGGTGCAGGAGTATTTTACAAGCGTGAATAGTAACTGAAATAACAGCATGATCAGTAACTTGTATACTATAGATAGAGATGTGCAAAAATGGTGACAACGAAATTCGCGAATTTTTATGGATGAGCGTAGCGAGCGTAGCGAGCGAAGCGAAGATTCCATTTCACTACACTGGAGAAAAAAATCCGGAATGTTTTTTTTCTTTCTTTTTCTTTTTTTGGTGTATTTTTGTGTGTCTGTGAACACGATTTCGGCTAAACCGATACTCCGATTGCGATGAAATTTTATGGAGACCTTCGAAATCTCTGAACTTAGAACTGCACCGTAGGAAAAATCGATAAAAAAATATTTCTCTTGAAAATCGCAATTTTACGATTTTTTGTTTTTCTTTTTTGTTTTTGTTTGTATTTTTGTGTGTTTGTTAACACGATTCCGGCTAAACCGATACTCCAATTGCGATGAAATTTTCTGGAGACCTTTGAAATCTTTGAACTTAGAACTGCCACCTTTTTGAGCGCAATCGAAAAATTATTTCTCATGAAAATCGCAATTTTACGATTTTTTTTCGTTTTTCTTGTTTTTTCTGTTTGTATTTTTGTGTGTTTGTTAACACGATTCCAGCTAAACCGATACTCCAATTGCGATGAAATTTTTTGGAGACCTTCGAAATCTTTGAACTTAGACCTGCCACGTTTTTGGGTACAATCGAAGAAATATTTCTCATGAATATCGTACTTTTACGATTTTTTTCGATTTTTAGTGCGATATTTTCGTGACATTTGGGCCGATTCTGACCAAACGGGTGGGGCTACAACGTTCATATTTCACATGGACATTAAGGTAATGGTGATGTATTGCTTTTTGAAAGAAAACGTTGAAAAAGTTAGCCAGAATCCATATAAATTAAGGTTTTAATATGAGTTTTTTTGAGGTTTATAATAACAATTAACAAGTAACAATAAAAACTTGACGACAATCACCTACAATGCATTCAAAAAGCACTTGCAAAGGAAAAGTGGTCCTAAACAAACTAAAAACTTACAAAAACGCTCATTCATCAACGCGGCGGGACTTAAGCGTTTTCCTAGTTTAAAGTTGCAATAATCCCTTCAAATTCAGTTTGCACATGAATCTCATGAATTTGATTGAATGGTACCCAATTCGCGAAATTTCGCGAAATTTTAGTTGATACCGCGAACTAGTGGCGAAATTAGCAATTATGTCCTTTCATGCGAATTAGGTACGAATTTAAAAAAAAATTCAAAATTTCAAAGTTTTGGTGGAGGTGCCGGGTCGAAGTCGAAATTAAATTTAATAATGGCTGGTACATATGGTGGAGGTGCCGGGTCATACAATGCGATTGTGAGATCGTAATAATCGTTTGAACGAGAGTAAGCTCAAAATACTTCACATCCACATCAAAAGATATTACATAAAAAATGCATAATTTCGTAAATTTGGTGGAGGTGCCGGGTAGACGAATTTGATTCTGGTAAAAACTGTCGGAAACTTTGAAAACTGAAGGCTGAAATTGAGCTTAAAATTAAAACTGATCCTGAACTTCACTCTCATGAGCTTGTTTTTCTTTCAAATCAGAAAAATCAATCAAATTATCCTAAACTTTTTTTTTTAAAGTTGTGTATCAGAAAATTGTGTTTTTTGGTAAATCGCGACAAATCGCAATTTTTTTATTTTAAGGCGCGAATTTTCTAATTTTAAAAAACCATTTTTGCACATCTCTAACTATAGATACTAATAATAATGAACGTACATAAAACAACGGGTATATTAACGATTAGATACGACAAACCAAATACATTGTCTGCTATTTCATGTAACAATAATCGTAACTATAAAATTTGACAATTAAGTAGTCAAGTATATTTTAAGATACGTTTACGTTCATAAAACATTTTTCTTTAAAACGAAAATTTTAATCATACTAACAAAAGCCTTGAAATGCCACGTGTTCCGCTTAAACGGTATATCAACTCAATTGGCAGAGCTTTAAAAGTTGAATATTTCATGAGTGTCATCTGGACCAGTAGCGCGCGCATAAATTACTTCTCCATTGCAAGTACGACAAGAAGAGCGAGCGAGCCACATTTAGTTCAGTTTAGGGCGACTTGTGGTCACAAGATAAAGGGACGGACTTGCCGGATTTACAACAGGCCGTGTTAATTATACCTATGTCTTGGCATCGCAATAAACCACGATGGTATGTTAAGCTGCGGGACTGAAGCACCGGCATAAGTCTTGCGTCAGGCTTAAATACAAGCGGTAGAAACAAGTAATTAGGATCAAAGCAATGTTTTCTCTTCCTAAACAACGTTCAACAGGGTGGCGTGGTCAAAGAACTGCATAGTTTTCAAGTTCACATACGAACGTAGGATTCTTAAAATCTACATTACCATATGGAACATTAAAGCTGGCTAACGTAACGTGACTGTAATACACCTATTACATATACGCGGTATAATTATAATTTTCGGGTTTATCAGGGAATTTTTAAACAACGTTTCGGGCCAAAAAATTTAAAAAAATAATTATGAAAATGTCACATTATCCGTGGAAAAACTTCATAAAATCCACAAATAGTGATATCACTATTATGATAATTGAGAAAAGTTGAAAAATACTAATAATTATGTATTCTTCACGCAAAGGAGAAAATATCAAACGAACGTATAAGTAGACACGGCGAATGAGTCTCCGACTGTCGCATTATAATATCAAAATGAAAACCCCTCAGTGACTGAGAATCAGTTATTTGGGACATGTCACTGCCTACGTGCGCCGCTTACGAAGTATGTTTCGCATGCTTCGAGATTCTTCGCTACAATTAATGTTCAACTTTCGAGAATATTTATCTGAAAAAGAAATTAATGTTTGAGCAGTAACTTCTTACAGGTGAAGGCGACGCCCGACGCTAATATATTGATAACTTGCCGCGCTCTGAAACATCAAGTTGGTTCCGTAACATTCCTCGCTCTAGGAAGACAATTAAAACCAAAGTTTCTTACGGGGACGTAACTTTACAAAGTTGCTTCATACTAATGCGAAGTAATGCGACTAGCGCAAACCGTGGGTCACCCAGAGGGCTCATTTAAATGATTCAACACTATCGCACTATACTTTACCACACTTGGCTGTAGCCTACACCCTTGTCGCATGCCCGACCACACAACTAACAAGATAAAACAACATGATTACGAGACAAAACTTGTGCAAGAGACAAGTCGTTAATGCATAACATGATGCTTTCCAGTGTATAGGCTATAGTGTAAACACATTTACTGTGCTTCTGCTACTAGCGAGCCATACTGCAAAAAAGAGTTGTAACGTTTTTGTTTGTTTTTTGAACTGCAACATATCAGGCACACATAATAAAAGTATTACTTACATTGCTGAAGAGTCATCTCTTCGAAACGCAACTAATTGGTCCACGAAAACACAAACATCAACTGAATAATTGACGTGATAATTAAAGTGTTTTAAAACGTTTTGGTGGACCTACATATAGTTGATAATGCTAAACAGACCAGAAACCAACATTTGAGAACATTTTGCTTCACATCACTTACAACAGAAATAAATAAACATAGATTGATCGTTTAAAAAATTTAATATTTTTTCACCAATCAAGTACGAAAAATATACTATTTTAGTGTTCTTTGATACATAAAACTACAAAAAAAAAACGAAACATTTACACCCCCCAATAAAATTATTAAATTGCGTATGTACCCGGTACGCACTGACACAAGTCATATGTTTCTGTGACGAAACGCATCGCTCTAAATACTGATAAGAGAAAACAATTAACGACGTGGCACAGCTAAGTCCTATAGTGAGACGCGGGTATAATGGGTCGCGGATTGGGTTAACATGATCAACGATCGATCGCTCTCCGAGGAAGTAGTAAGGAAACCAAACTTCCGTGAACTTGTTAATCGAACTAGAAGTGAGAGCCAAGAGATAGGGAACGCTGTTGACCTCCGGCGTCTCGAGAGCAGCCCGGGTGTAGCCAGGGAACAGACCGAGTGTAGCCAGAGTACAACCCAGGTCGGCGATACACTTAGTGTCTAAAATACGCGTTCGTAGCCAGACCATAAGATATTAGTATAATTATTAGTCTAAATTATGAGTTGCCGCTAAGTAATAACTCATTTTTACCATTATACACTACACAGTATTAATTTCTGCCGTTATAAAGGAATTGTATAACTGGTAGGCATAACACTCAAAGTATACGTCCAACGACCTATTTTCATTCAATACCGGTTGAAGTAACAAACATCTACCACATTAACGTATTTTTTTATTTTAACACAAAAACGAAAGTAATGTAAAATTCATATGGCAGTCTTTTATATAAAAAATATATCAAATAACTTGGCATCCTCCGTCAAACGTAAAATAACTATTTGCCTACAATAGGTTCGATCCGAGTCGGTTGTATTTTAACAATGATTGATAACGGTAAAAAATATATTGAAACTAGCAAGATAATATAGAACATGGTTGAAGACTTGTGTTTCGATGCGTAATAACGTGCAATTTAGATGAATGCACGTTATCTCATAAATGCGCCGTTCTAGACTTGATATGACGTCCTTTCATGTTATTCATAAGAGCACTGAACTCAAGATTGTAATATTGCGACTGTCGCAAGCGGCAAACACCAATTTTAAAGGAAACTCGAAAGGGCTTCTTTTAAAAGTAAAACAAAATTTGATAAAGACTGACTCGGCTACAAAGGAATAGTTCACTTCGAAGCGTCGAGCATTTCTAGCAAGATTATTCTATAGAAATAATACATGCGTAGTGTTCGTTTGCTGCTTTCATAGCGTGTTATTCACAGCATATTACCTGTTTCGCCAAGTTGCTTTGGAGCGAGTGTGACGGTAGGAGAATCTTTACAACACACTACACGTGCAAAAAGGTACGCTGCTACGTCGAGAGGAAAGAGAAACAAACTTTCTATTCCGATGGTGGAGGTGCCGGGTATGGAATAACGATAAAACTTCCAATACTGAAAAGCTGAATTTGTGTCTAGATGTTAAAATGATGGGTTTTGTGAAAACACAATTCAATTGGGGAAATGTTCATGCATATGAAACACGGTATAATTCAAGGAGGGGGTGAACATAAAGAAAATGTTTCCCTACCCTACACGCTACCGTGATAGCCATTCAGACCGTCAATCTGAGTTGGAGGTAAATCTCCATCAGACAAGCAAATTTCAGTTTACACCTTCAAGAAAAACACCAGTGAAGCTACAAAGAGTTGTTTTGAGGTACAACTCTAGGCATACGAGTGAAATTCGTTCTCGTACTCAAAAGCCAGGAAACTAGTAGGCTGGAAGTAGCCTGTCGTTACCCGCTTTACGTTGATCAGTAGGCCTACTTCGCACTCGAAACTGCTCAACGGATATTCATTAATGATGGTGTTTTGTGGTAAAGTATTTTAATACCTCATAAGTGCTCTGCAGTTGTACTTCAGTGCAAACGTTGAAGATGCAATTGAAACATGATGAAAAGCTGTTTTACAGAGTACATGGTTGCTGTCGTATCGAATACAAAGATATTATAAATATTAACATTAGTAATTTTCGCAATTTTAAAAACACAGATTATATCATTAAAAATAACCAGTATTTTTAGGTTTAAGGACTGGAATATGCATACATTTAATTAATGTGCACGATTTAGAATATTCGCAATTTACAAGTAAAGCGAATCCTTTTAATCTTTTATATAAATTTACATCGTATTCAGTAAATCTAATTAGGAAATTTCTAAATTCCAAACCATAGGCTACTTAAATAAATACTTGACTTTCCTGCTAGTCAAATCACTTCCACCACTCCACGCGTTTCTCTTGAATGATCTGATGTCTGATGCGATTTCTCATGCGGGCCTGATCCCCGAATATCTCCCCGTGCACAGTAGGCATAAACTTAAGTATACGAATAATGAACACAATGTATTAGCCCCATTAAAATATAACGCTCAACTTAACTCTCCAATTAAATTACAAATGCGGTAAATTGCATATCGGCTGCGCAAACATGGAACTCACTATAAGGACCTGCCGAGAAGCTACAATTACCATACTTAATGTGACGAAGAAACACTTGTTAATGCTCACAAGTCACAACATTAGTCGAGCATAATAACAATGCTATGCACGTGCAGGAGCGGGAACGAACTGATATTGAGGAAAAAATTTGATATCATTTAAGTTGATGTTATTCAAGTATAAAGACTCTGAAAATGTATTCAATTTCGACTTATCAAGTGTATAGGCTTATAACTTGTCATTATCAGTACTAGTTTGTACGGCGGATGTACGTAGGAAAATGATGCGAGTTTCATGAATCAATTTCCACTTTCCTACTCAATATTGCATAAAGAAGATCAGTTCTATACAATTAAGGAATACTGAACAGAGCACAGACATTAGGTCCAAGCATAGTAAGATCAAAGATCACCTAACAATAACTATATTGTATGCTGGGTATATTCTAGGTGTGCGTATTACGAACGGGGTCTTTGGATTCTGGACGGATGATGGTAGTCATCCACTAACAATCAAGACAATACAACATTTCGCATCACACGAGAAATGAGTATAATACTAATTACCATCGATCCTACATTCGTGACAAGTTGAATTAATCAAGTCAGCCAGGCTGCAAGTGTAGGCTACAATAATGTGTTAACGTGCCTATGAAATCAGCTTCGAATTACTAGGATTCCGACGAACAGAACCGTGACAATAACTAATTTACATCACGTATTGTGAGCCCAGATACGATTGTCATTTATCAACTACGAGCAAGGGGTGGGTGTAAAAGAAGCAAATGTTATCGTCGGCATGCACGGGGCAACGGTTGGGCCTGATAGCACACCGGTTAAAACACCAAAGTGATGAAAATGACCGATCTGTCAGTATGTCAGAATTTAGCCGACATCAAAGAAGCACACATCAAATGGACGATCAACGGCTTCGAAACTACATTATGACCATGAGCGTGCTGTAGAACATTATTGCTAACTATTGGAAAATATACGAACTATTACTTATTTACATATTCAAATAACGCGAACACATAAAGAAAGCATTGGTCATTTGCGACAACTTAGAATAAATAATAAATTGACAAATCACACACGAACATAAATGCCTTAATTAAGCCTGAGCATTATTTCACATTATGAAAGGACAACTACCCAAAAACAAAATGGATTAACCACTTTCAAACAACACAATAAATAATATCCAAGCCTATTATCGACCATGTAGTCGGGTAGCGGACTGGAAAATCCCACCAGTCTCTTGAGCCCTAAAACACTATATTGAATTAAAATTATATACAGGCAATTAAGGACATCGTCGGGGCTGGATTATTACAACAAGTTTCAGTACACTTTGGATAGGCATTCTTCGATAGGCTCAAAACTTGGGTGAATCGCTTTCGGATATCAGGTGCGACGATACGAGTACAATAGTCACTAGATTAGATTCACAGATCGACCGTTACTTGAAGTATATTCTCGGTACTTATATAGTCAAGCGGATAAGAGGGCAATACAAGAACAATTAGGGGTTTTGTGGTAGAGGTCTGAATTTTGGGACTGTATACTCAGAACAATATTCTAAGAAAATTGCCTCGAGGTGCCATGACAAAATTCGTCCGGTTAAGGGGGTGGAAGGGGTTGAAATAATGGCTTTTTTTAAAAAATTCGCAATTAAAATATCAAACTAAAATTTAACCCTATATTACAAAATAATAAATATTGTAGATAAAAGTCCAAAATTTAATAAAAAAAATACATATTACCATATATGTATACTAAGCAGATTTTCCCACCCTTTGACTTTTTTTAACAAATTTTCGCACTGTGCTGGGAGGATTGGCCTACCAGACGTGGGTTTTGTGATAGGGGCCGTGAATTTTCCCTAAAATACTCAGAAGAATGTTCTCTAAAAAATGGCTCGAGGTCCCCTCAAAAAGTTGCTTGCTTATAGGAAAAAAAATGGGGTGTACTAAAAGGGGTTGAAAAACACTAAAAAAAATAAATCTGTATTCAAATATAATATTAAGGACGCCAAATTAACATTTATTGTAGATTAAGATCTTAAGTTTAATTTAAAAAATTAAAATTTCACCATATATGTAATCTGATCAGATTATGCGCCCTGACCACTTTCATAAATTTATCAATTTTAACGAAAGTGTATCGTGACCACTTGTTTTGTCCCAAAATTATTCCTATATTACGAATTAGGACGAAAAGAACATTTTGAAATGCCTTGGGTACATTTCACACAATGGACTTTGACCCATTTTCACACATTTACTCAAGATTAACGAAAGGTATAGTGTGACCACTCGTTTTGCCCCAAATTATGCCAATAATACGAATTAGGGACGAAAAGTTTTTAACCCCTTGGGTACATTTACACAATGAACTTTGACCCCTTTTTTTTTTACAAATTTACTCAAAAAATAACGAAAGTTTATCGGTGGACCACTCGTTTAATCCCAAATTATGTCAATAATACGAATTAGGACGATTTTTTTTTTTGTTATACCTTGGGCATATTTCACGCAATGGACTCTGATCCATTTTCTAACAATAAGCGTCAAATAGCCTATTTAGAGTAACCTAACAAATTTGGTGGTTTTGTAGTCGAGTGTCAACACACCTATTAGATCAAAATAGTACATTTATGAGTGTGAATCATGTACTGTGAATACTGGCCGCTTTGGCAAACGCTATTATAATATAGCCACGTTGATGGATGAGTTTTTTTTGGTCAATCGATCCTCCATTTTATATAGTCTTAATACTGTTTTCTTGTTATAAGTGTTTTGAATAAAAGATCAGTAAATTGGTAATAAGTTATATAAACTTGTCAAAATATCTTTTTTAAAAGCACAGTTTTTGGTGTTATACAAATAGGTACAGTATATTTATTTTATTAGTGCACGGGAAGTCGTAGTTTTGTTCCATAACACTTTCCGAATTTAATTTCTTTTAGATTTTTATTGAGTTATTTACACAAGGAATATTCACAATAGCCCGGGAACGAGGCCCTGCAATGGTAAAAAGGAATATTGGTTATGATTTAACATTGCCTGTTAACGTAACGATAACGGGAAGCTATTGGGCCCGGCTATTATAGAGCAGCCCTAAATTTGACAAATTATTTTCGAGTATGTTACCTTGTGCGCGTTGTACGATTTAATAAAATGAAACTTAAATGTTGTAAACATTTGTATTTGAAAATGTGATTGTAGCCAAAAAAAATGTGCCCAAGGTGTTAAAAAAAATCGTCCTAATCCGTATTATTGACATTTAAATTTTTGGATTAAACGAGTGGTCATTTCTATACACTTTTGTTTTTTTGGAGTAAATTTGTAAAAAGGGGTCAAAGTCCATTGCGCGAAATGTACCCAAAATGTTAAAAACTTATTTTCGTCCTAATTCGTATTTTTGGCATAATTTTGGACAAACGAGTGGTCACACTATACACTTTTGTTAATCTTGAGTAAATGTGTGAAAAGGGTCAAAGTCCATTGTGTGAAAATGTACCCAAAAGGGATGGCAAAATGTCTTAACGTCCTAATTCGTAACATTGGAATAATTTGGGACAAAAAAAAGTGGTCACACGATACACTTTCGTTATTTTGAGTAAATTGTAAAAAAAAAAAGGGGGTCAAAGTCCATTGCGTAAAAATGTACCCAAGGTGTTTAAAACTTATTTCGTCCTAATTCGTATTATTGGCATAATTTGGGACCAAAAACGAGTGGTCACACTATTTCACTTTCAAATGTGTGAAATGGGTCAAAGTCCATTGTGTGAAAATGTACCCAAGGCATTGCAAAATGTTCTTTTCGTCCTAATTGTAATATAGGAATAATTTGGGACAAAACAAGTGGTCACACGATACACTTTCGTTAATATTTAGTAAATTTATGAAAAGTGGTCAGGGCGCATAATTGATTTAGATTTACATATATGGTGAAATTTAATTTTTTAAATTAAACTTAAGATCTTAATCTACAAAAAATGTTAATTGGCGTCCTTAAAATTTTTATTTGAATACAGATTTTTTTATTTTAGTGTTATCAACCCTTTTAGTACACCCCATTTTTCTCTTATAAGAAAACAACTTTTTTGAGGGCACCTCGAGCCATTTTTTAGAGAACATTCTTTGAGTATTTTTGGGAAAATTCACGGCCCTATCACAAAACCCCACGTCTGGTAGGCCAATCCTCCCAGCACAGTGCGAAATTTGTTAATAAAAGTCAAAGGGTGTAAAATCTGCTTAGATATACCCTATATGGTAATATGTATTTTTTTTTTTAAATTTAAGACTTTTATCTACAAAATGTATTAATTTTTTTAATATTAGGATTAAATTTAGTTGATATTTGAATTTGCGAATTTTTTAAAAATGCCATTATTTCAACCCCCTTTCCCCCCCCCTTAACCGGACGAATTTTGTCATGGCACCTCGAGGGAATTTTTTTTAGAATATTGTTCTGAGTATACAGTCCAAAATTCAGACCTCTACCAAAACCCCTAATTGTTAGCCTTATCCGCCCCAGCTAATAGACACCATCATGAAACTATATGAAATTACGTTCGCATCTTACGAATTCTTGACCATCGCGGTTCACGAATCAACACTCTTACATCAATATAACGCAGTTAAGTTTGACAATGTTGATTTTATGTTTCTAGATTTGACTTTTATGTCATAATTCAGGTTCATTCCCGTAGCTATTTTGGTACTATTATGAATGACTGTCGTTCGTGTTTTATTGTCCGTCACTTGTGGGGCTTTACCCTGTCGACGATATATGAATAAATTGAAATGGAACACAAAACGAGAAAGCCGTTGCACTGTTTCACTCTTGACGCACACAACCGGGCATTTCAGTGACTAAAGAGCAATGCTGCCAACTTCCTCGTGTTGACGGATGCCCCTCGACGTCGCCTCTCAGGCATCCAACATACGAGACGGAAAATCGGATCCTCCACGACGGAATATCCGATCTGATAAAGAATTATGATAAATAGCTCAGAACCCAAGAGGAGTTACATCATTTCCGGATACCTTGCGTCGATCTTGTTACCATATCACATGCAGAGTAAATCTTTACCGGCGAAATTCAATCATCTCTCCCTTATAAGCCAGCCGCATCCCTTTAGTCTTGAGCTGTGCCCCATCCCACTCATGTTAAATTCAGGAAACGGTGAATCAAGAAAGCACTTCTCATATGAAATGTAGTGTACTAAGGCCAGCAGAAGGCTTAAAAGTGATGATATGTATTGCCAAAAATGAATAACAATGTTGACGTTCTGACACTCGCGTTCAGTGACCCGGCACCTCCACCATTTGTAAAAGTCAGGGTGAATTTACTATATGCTACCCGGAACCTCCACCGTAGTTATAGTAGTAGTTAATTTTCCATTTATTTTAATTTTAATTAATTCGGATGTGCAACGGTGGCTGTATGCTTACCCAAAAATACCAATTATCAGCTCCTATGTGTCTAAACTAGGAAAACGCTTAAGTCCCGCCGCGTTGTTGGATGAGCGTAATTCTAATTGGTGCATTGAGCTGCCATGTATTACGCGGATTTTCTGTTGTTCTGTGAAAAAATCATTACTAAATTGAAGATTATTTTAAATTAAATTAAATTTTAAAAAAATAACTTAAATTTTAAATTTTTTAAATTTTTCGCAACTTTAAAAAGGAAAAAATCGAAATATTGAAATTTTCATAAGAAATAATTATTCGATTGCACACAAATTTTACACGAATATACTATTTATAAAATTAAGGTTCTGTGAAAAAATCATTACAATAGGATAAAGCATGTAGGTGTTATTCGCCGAAGAAATTTAAAAAATCAAAAAAAGTCGTAAAATTGCGATTTTCGTAAAAAACAGTTTTTTTGATAACGCTCAAATTTCACATGAATATATCAATTCATGAAATTAAAGTTCTGTGAAAAAATCATTACAATCGGACAAAGCATGTAGGTGTTGTAAGTCGATTTTTTTTTTAAATTGAAAAAAATCGTAAAAGTGCGATTTTCATGATAAATTTTCCAATTGTGCTCAAAAACGTGGCAGTTCTAAGTTCAGAGATTTCGAAGACCTCCATAAAATTTCATCGCAATCGGAGTATCGGTTTAGCCGGAATCGTGTTAACAAACAGAAAAAAAGAAAGAAAGAAAGAAAGAAAAACAATCCGGATTTTTTTCTCCAGTGTAGTGAAATGGAATCTTCGCTTTTCTCGCTACGCTCGCTACGCTCATCCAACAAAATAAGTAAATACACCGTTTTAAACTAGGAAAACGCTTAAGTCCCGCCGCGTTTTTGGGATGAGCGTATATGGTGCATTGAGATGCCATGTGTTAGGCGGGATTTTCTGTTGTTCTGTGAAAAAATCATTACTTAGTCGAAGTTTTTTTTAAATTAAATTAAATTAAATAAAAAATTTACTTAATTTTTATTAATAAAATAAAATAAAATAAAAAAATAACTTAATTTTTTTAATTAATCGTAATTTTTTTAAAGAAAAAAATCTTTTAAAAATTGCAATTGTATAAGAAATAATTATTCGATTGCGCTCAAATTTAACACGAATATATAATTCATGAAATTAAAGGGTTTCTGTGAAAAAATCATAACAATAAGATAAAGCATGAAAGGTGTTACAAGTCAAAGAATTGTTTTAGAAAAAAAAAACCGTAAAATTTTGATTTTCATGAGAAATAATTTTTGGATACGCTCAAATTTCACACGAATATTTAATTCATAAAATTAAGGTTCTGTAAAAAAACCATAACAATCGGATAAAGCATGTAGGTGTTATAAGTCGAAGAAATTTTTTAAAAATCGAAAAAAAATTAAAATTGCGTTTTTCGTGAGAAAAAATTTCCCGATTGCGCTGAAAAACGTGGCAGTTCTAAGTTCAGAGATTTCGAAGGTCTCCATAAAATTTCATCGCAATCGGAGTATCGGTTTAGCCGGAATCGTGTTAACAAACAGACAAAAATACAGAAAAAAAAAACAAACAAACAAAAACAAACAAAAAACATTCCGGTTTTTTTCTCCAGTGTAGTGAAATGGAATCTTCGCTTCGCTCGCTACGCTCGCTACGCTCATCCAACAAATAAGTAAATACACCGTTTTAAATAAATCCGTTGTTTCAATCAAGCTTCTTTAACTGCCAAAGTGTATTAAAGAAATAAATGCGATAAACCAACCTGAGGGCATATTGGCAATGAACGTTTGCCTCAATGTCGCTGTAAACAAGGAGAAATGAAATAATTCGTAAGTAAGCCTCTTATTGTCTCACGTGAAACCACCATGAAAGACAATACCGCTATCATGGCCAAGGCAAAAGTAGGGCATGGATAAACAGAATTACCGGACCTCCAGGGGTACTTTAATGGAGAAAGAATCTGTATGCAGACATTCCAGGCGCCACGCACAAACTCATACGCCAGCGCACGAGAGCCACAGAAAACAAAAGGGATGTGACTCACGCACTCACTCACGCACGCACGCACCCACAAACAAAGCGACCAACAAAACATGCCGCGAGGACTTTTTGCCGTTATTATTTTGATGCCGGGAATAATGTCCAATCGTAAACCACGGGCCGGGCTGGCCGTCACAAACAGCCCTAGTCGAGGGCGGCTGAGCTTGTAAAGCGGGCTACAAGTGAGCCGGGGGCCGGGGAGAGAAAGAGTACGTGTGCATGGACGAGTTCGGTGATACGAGCAATTACGCTGCATTCAAACAACACCCAATCGATATTTTTTTATTCCGACGTAAAAGTAAATTAACTCAGATTGCCATTCATTTTTATCACTATGAAGCTAAGCTTATTTCGGGCTGGATTTATGACATAATCTGGGCTACACTCATCTCTTGTCCCCGACAATCAAGTCAAGGAAGGCCACTGAAGTATTAACTTTCACTAGCTCTCGATTGCTCTATCAATTTTTAATCAGTTGGCCAGAGAAGCTGGATTAGGATAGATATTTAATTATTAATAAATAAGAGTCAAGACTGCGATATCTTGTGCTGGTGGACAGTCATCAACTAAACGTTTTAGCTTTTTAATGTAATACTAGTTTAATGTATTTCACCAGGTTGGCCAGTGAAGAGTTATGGACCTCCAGGTGCATATGGTGCAGGGTTCAGATACATACAGTGGATGGAAGTCACTTGATTTTTTTCATATGGATATTGGTGAAACGAGTATTAACGGCTTGTGCAATGGTACGTGAAGTAAAGACAATAATATATACTAAACAAACTGTACAATATCAACATCTACAATAATATGTGTAACGAACCCACCCTACAACTCCCATATTAAATACATAACGCTTCTAACCGAGTTTTAAACAAGTATAGTAAAATCATTTATAATTTGTAACACACTCGAAAAGGTATATGGCACGATGAAGTAATATTAAAACTGCAAACATCCAGGGTATTTATTATTTCCATTACCAAATCAGTGTATATGTAAAAACATACTATACAAATAGCCTAGAAATTAGGGGGTTGATTGATCTACCATTTAACATAGTCATGAACACTCCAATGACGGTTTACAAACTTTGACTGACATTTAACCAGCGAATATATCACTGTGGCGTTTCAGCACGTCGCAAATGATTGTCATTACACATGAATGATGTTCGTGACGCAGTGTTAACACAAATTAGTGTTCCGGTTTCGGTTTCAATTTCAGGACTGTTAAATGAAACAGCAAGTGGACAATATGTAAAACTTTCACGTGACGAGTGAATACATATAAACTAGATTATACTGAAGACCGAATGCCATATACAAAGCTACAACATCTAATTGTTTAAATAATAGCACGTCGTATAGAACACAAATATATTACATATTAATGTTCATGTTCGAAAATGTAATAGAGTTGGATGTGGAAAGACGAAACGCAGCTTGGAAAAGAGTTGGGAAAAGTGGTGGGAAGAAAGGAAAATGGCAAACACTGATTAAGACCTGAGGAAGTAGAAAGTGAAGAAGAGGAGAAAGACGAAGGAGACAAGGCATAGTTCGAGGACTTTGTCGGGCCCAAGAGTGTGGTGGGATTCTCACCCTCTACCCGACTTCATTGCTGGAATTGGGGTATGCTATTATTTAATAATGTTGTTATTTCTATTGCCCTTAAATAGATTTACCAGTGCGTGTATTAGAACTGCCACACAGAATTTAACCAAATAAATCTTTAGTTCTATCTTTGTGACAAGTTTCGTACTGTGAACGACGTGCACACGCCACACACCATCGAAATAGAGGCAGGCAACACGAACACACAAGGGAACAGACAGCTGCTTGGAATCAGTCAGTTGCAGTCGCAACAAACAAACAAACAAGTACTATACTAGGCTAGACGCATGCCGTGGCGCGGCAAGGGAAAACTTCAGAGTTCCACGTTTATACGCACGACGAGCGACACCGCAGTGCACACACGTTTAGTCGAGAGTATTTTGCTGTTTAATATAAGGCTATAATCGACGGCTACTATGGTAGGGAAATCGTGTAAATATGATTGTTTAAGTTTTCCACAAAAGAAATGTAGTCTGTTTGGTTCGTTTTTTCAACAAGCATTGGCTAAACGGTAAAATTAAACGGTATAAAGGTAAAATTTGTATCGTGCAATCGTATATATTTGTAGAAATTATTTAAGTAAGTGCTTAAATGCGGATATATATTGAACAATACAATTGGAAAACTATATAATATAAATTTTTAGTAATGCGTGTAGTTTTCATTTACAAATCGACACACCGACAGTAAAGATATATTTATTTGTTTCAACGGTGTAAACATCACAATTTTACATTTTCAAACGAATTCCTAATTGCAGTAAATCGAGAACTTTAACTATGCATGTGCAAGGCGACGCGGTTGGATATTGCGGCTATCAACATGGGGCGCTCATAAAACGCACTATCGTACTCAAAGCAATCGTTGTAAAAAGCACTTGACAGTTCGTGAGTATGAACAGACCTATTTGTTCTTTGTTCGTAAGTCTAATGAATTAAACATGTTGGGGAGAAATATATTATGTTATTCCATTCGCGAACATCTCTATGATTTATGTGTAAGTAAATCCGATATATATTCGCTTCGTTGCTAGAGTAGCTTATGATTTACACCAGTTTCAAGAAAGTAAATGATAGAAACATTGCATTGCCTCTTTTCAACTGCCGAAACTTTCTCTTCCTTAATTGTGGGAACGCCGAGAGTTCCCCAGAAAGTTAGAGCAGAGTTTCATTTCCCAAAACTTATAAAAATTTAAAACACAGTGAACTTCCAAGACTATGCGATCTCTGTAAAACATTTCTTTTTTGTGAACTAAGATACGTTGTTAAAAGAGATGTTAATTCTAATTTGTGTACAAAAATTATTGTGCTTGCTATAAATTTAAAAAATGCAAATGTATGCGTAATCCGAAACGACAACGAAAGTTTTATTGTGCAAAATGCGAACATTATTAAGGATTGTACGGATGAAAAATGGGAGTGTTCTGACAGAATGCTTAACAAAGTAACTGTTATGCGAACACTCACTGTCGTAAAGCAGTTAAAACAAGAATAGATATAGGTTTGTCTGTGTATTATATTCTAGTGGACAAACAGATCAAAAAATTAATTGTAAACAACCTTTCAAAATTCAATAATAATTACAAATCCAAAATGAATAGACATTCATTAAAAATGTAGGGAAAAGGCTTTGCTGCAATACGTTAGCCTATAGTTAATTTGTTAGTCTAATTTGTGAATTTACTTCATGTTAACTCCTTATCTTCGGCGATCAATCGATCATTATGAAACTCCCTACAAACCGTATCCGTTTGTTACTCGAATGCATCTGAAGTGCAGAGTTTTCTGACCATGGCTCTCTCGAGGGCATGTAAAGCAAGTAATTCCACGGCAAGCACAATCAAGGATAACGACGACATAACAAATTGTAAGACTGAGCGTTGTACATTAAAACGATGAAGATGGGGTTATGTTACGCTGAGACCTTCAAGATGCTGCTAAATTGAAAACCAAAATTGATAATTCTTTAAAATGTTGCGCAAGCGTAGCCTACTGTTGGGTGATTACCTCGTCGAATCACACTGCCTCGTCTGGAAACGACAGACAGCGCAGCCTCCATCCACGTCCTTGTATCTAAGACAAGACGCTGAGCCGCGCACGGCTATGACTAAATGCATCCACTTAAACCTTAAGCTCTTAAGCTGATGGAAGAAAACACGACCGTGAGTTTTTATTAAAGTTTACAAACAAGCCGGGCGTAAAATTAGAATAACGATAGCGCATTCATCAAGAAAGGCTCTAGCACAAGAGAGCCTTAATCGCACAAGAAAAAAACTGCAAGGATAGATTGCTACTAAACTAACGAGAAATCGGTTCTCTTTAGCACGATCAACGCAAAAAAGCAAGAAGGCTGTACACTAAACTTGCCCTAGAAAAGGAGAGATTACCAAAATTAAGAGCTTAAAACAATTTGAAAACTTCTGCTTGTTCCACCCCTACTTAATTTTGACCATAGCCCAAAAAGAGCGCAGAAGAGTCTTGTAGAGTCTCTTCATATTACGAGACCCCACAGATTGACAGAAGAAGATGGAGTTACGTTCAAAGTTTTAATTCAATGACGAACTAAATTATTAAAGAGAGTTCCAAAGCTCAGCGACCACGACCGTAAGCCATTTTGACTACTTCCAGCAGAAGTTAATGGCTGAAATATGATTCAGGGCGTAAAGTTTTAAAATCACTAAAATGGAAAATTAAATTTGATTTAGTTGAAAGCAGGTCAAAGCCAAAAGACTGGGTATTTAAAGGGTAGTTGCGCTTTAAGTCACAAGCTATGCGTTGATATGATAGGCAACAAAACCACAGTTGCTTACTTGAATATACTTAGGCATAGTATAGTATACTTTCTTTAAAAATGTAGCATTTTTAAATACTTTTCGGGAAAAACAATGGATAATAATTTTTAAATTAACCAATTCTGCCCTCCACAAAAGCAAAATTATTTATTCCCAAACTTGTGGTGTTTTAGTAATAACTATTATCTCTGCTGTGTTTGTCACAAAATTAGTATATATAGTTCACATTTCATTATAACAGAACAGAAAATTAAACATTTAAGAATCATATGATTGATTGTAGGTAATGTGCATATAATAGATAAGAACACAAACTGATGATGGTGTTTTAACATCGAACATTGTAGTTAGTGAACAGGCAGCAGTAAAACTGATTATTAGGTTAGTAAAGATTGTCTTATTAGTAATATGGATAACTCAGGAAATTGTTATTTTTGGTTAAGTTGATAGATCGTTTTGACATTATCGACTATGAAATATAAATTAGCATCAGTGACACATTATAAATAGAAATGAGGCAAAGCTTGTTTCGTCCTTTAAATTAAATCGAAAACCAAAGTGATTTATTGGTGATCGAGATCGATAAGTTACTTGTAGATTAAAGGATGATTTTTAAAAGGAATTGACTATTGACTTTTAAATAGTTCCGGTGCATTCATTATATATACACAAAAAATTAGACTTGCAGAATTATCTATGGTTGTTATTCATAAAATTACATAATTTTAAATATTTAGGTTTATATGGTAAATATTACATTTCCAGCATCCCACTTTCACAGACGTTCCACTGAGCGTGCGTCTGTTTATTCTTTGAAAAACAATAAAGCATAATGAGATGAAAAACTGCGAGACACGAAAGAAACAGCGAAAGAATGAAAGCAGAAGCCTCGACTAGAAAAACGTGGAAGTTTTTTTTTTTTTATTTTACGAAGAAAGTTCGCAAATACGCGAGATACGTTTTGTCAATTTTCTGGTAGAATGAACCACGTAACCAAGTTACACAAAGTTTCAAAGCTGTTGAGGTCATTGTTACCATTCAAAGAAATGCACATAAATTATTGCATTATAATCAGAAGTTCCCCGACAAAGATACTGTAGAGTCAAAGAATAGAATTCACAAAGAAGGAAATAATTGTGTTTACTTGCATTAGAATGAATTATTTCGCAACCGTCCATTGTAAAGCTAGTTACTTCTTGAATACTTAGTACTGACGCCCAATTACACCCTTAGATAAAGGCTCCAGTCCTCGTAATAATTATTCTTTGACGCTGAGACAACTTTCTTAACAAACAGAATTGTACGATTTTAATGAAATCACGCGGAATATTCTTTAAATTCCTTCTGAGGCTTGATTTAATTAAAGGAATTGTAATCGAAACGAAAGAGTACCGTCAAATTGCCAATATTCTAACTCTGTAGACTACGAGAGTATTGACGCGACAACTCATCAAAACGAAAAAATCATATCATACATCGAAAATATTATGAGCAATTAAAAAATAGATAGTAGATGCATTCAGTTATTTAAAAAAAATTTAACTCTCCACATGTCAAATTAATCTGTTTAAAGTAATAACATCGACGATCATCGTTTAGTAACTCACTTATTTAAATGTCATATTTCAATCACATTTATATAATAAACCATTTACTTATTCAAGGAATATTATGACACAAAACACTTCTTCAGTAGCATATTCCTTCGCTCGCTGATGGACGTAATCAACAAGTTCCCCCCCGTGAAGTGCACACGTCGCACACGCTCGCCTCTCGTCACCGCGTCGTCGGGAGAGACGCTGCACGACGTCCGTAGTGTGTGGCGTCCGTGAGCCAACTGACTGGCTCCCCCGCCCCCCGGCCCGTCCCGTGGTGGCGCGAACTGCCAGGCGCAGATAGACCCGGACGAGATAAATGATGATCAATGACTTCAACTCACATACCTCCTTGCCGAACCAAGTCAAACTAACGGTAATTAAACGCAGGGCCAGTTAACTTAGCGCAGGCCATGTGGGTGCTGCTCCAAGTGGAGGGTGCAATATATGTTTAAACGCGTAATTAGGAACAACCCTAGAGTCTAGTGAAGTGAAACGGCGAGGTAAATGCTCCGCTGTAATAGGTTAAACATACGATTTATCACTCTTGTATGTACAGAACAATTTATTTAACTTTGCTTTAGAGTTTAGATGATGGCATTATCAGCAAACGCGAGCAAATAAACAAATACTGCTGAGAACATGAATGGATATACATGAACACCCACTCTCCTTTATGCAGACGTGGAAACTTTTCACAGTACAAACATCCACTATTGTATGTTCTTCCAAGACTATTCAAACGAAAATCAACTGATTTCAACTTATAAACATATTTATGTAATTATGAAACTACTTGTTCCATTTTTAAATAACAAATTACAGGCATTGCACATCAATTAGAAAGCATTAGAAAATTCACAACCAAACAAAGATAAAGACAGTGTTTATAGATTTAAACATAAATCAAATACAAATTTCGCATATCTTTGTTGTTATTTAATTTACCGTTTTCAAAATTAGGATTCAGGATACCCTACAATTAAAAATAATACTATCACAACAAAAAAGCGAAATGCGAGCTCTCAAACGTCCTAAATTGGATTGCGCCTCGCTCTCAGTGTGCCATCCCCATAATGTGTTTAATGGCCAAACAAGACGACTAACTTTTCGACAACATTAGAGTGCGAGGTCGCCGAGTACACGATGCAGTCGGCAGCAAAGTTCCAAACGAATTCCCTACAGAAAACGTCACTGGAACCAAATAAAGAGCGGAAGTAACGTTGTTATACCCAAGTTACACAACGTTCACTTTATCGTGCTGGCGAAATTTCAATAAACAAATTAAATTATAATTAATAACAAGGGCACTGAATTTGACGCAGTATACCCAATAGCGTGCGCCATGAATTGGTTCATTTATATGAAGAGAAATCGAATATATATTACACATTCCACCAAATGGGCCTCATATTTCAATATTCTACCCTACACGCAGATGATATAATCTAATGCCGGGTGACTGGTTATAAATCCCCTTATTCTGCTAGCATTAATTCAGGTAGCTGCAATAGATAATGTAATTAATGATGGGTTGTGCCCGTAGCCAAGAAACTTCAGCACTGGCGAGTAAGCCATGCGTGAGAGCTTAGTTGTGAATCCGGGAACACCTGGCTGGTACAAAGATATTCTTTCAGTTGAACGAGCAAACACTCGCGTTCGACTAACTCGATAAACGTATTCCTCTTTAGTCGCGAAAATGTTTCAATTTTCAATACATCATTTCAAATTATCCATTGACACAATCCGGAACAAAGGTATAATGTATGGTAATAGAAATAAAATAATGAATTTATTCCATATCCGACGTTGGAACTTTTTTAAAGGTGTTATACTTATAGCTTACATAATGTAACCTCCGAAGTGGTCATGACATGACTGAAAAGCAATATAAACAATGAACAACCTTTTCCTATTGTATAAAACCAATTCGATTGGGTTTGACATGTGATAATAAATGCATAAATATTCCAAACTTATTCAATTCAATTACTGCTAGTAGTTTCACTTTTATATTATTTATAGTTACAATGCATTCTTATAAGATAAACACGCCAATCACAATAGTGCATACAATATGCACAAAACATGGCTATATAATTGGTTAGGAAATAATAAAACTCATTGTCAATTAATTTAAAGCATGCTTAATTAATTTTAATGTTACCTAATCAAAGTTCAGGTATGCATACGTAATGAAATTTCATTCGTAAAAATCTAATTATTTAAAGTTAGTCACATTTAAACTTTATTCAAAATCAAACATGGCGTTAAGTAGTCACTTGAATTCATGACTTTGTAGGGCGCACTCATTGAATTATATAATATGGCTAGGCGACGGCAAGGCCGAAACACGGGAAGCCTTCTCTTAACAGTTCCCTCTAAACAATGTCAAATGGTTCTCCCACCGTTAGCTAGGACTTTAATTACCAGCGAGCAACCCCCAGACCATGCATCGCATCGTACCCAGAGAGCAACGCACGTACTAACTAATTTGCATTCCAAGTTTATAATCTCCCTCCCTGGCCGTCGTTTATATTGTCAATCATAACAACCAGCACTAACGCCCGTCTCAATCAGTGATTAGCATCCCCATCCCTTGCACGCAGTACCAGCCGGTACCGCGCACTTCTATGTGACAAGAAAAACAACCTGGGGACCAGCTTAATAAATAGCGATGCGAGAATATACAAGTCGGTGCGGAGTTTGGTGGAGGTGCCGGGTAGAGGCAAACTTCAACCAATAGCCACTCACAAGTGTAAGTGTCGGCCTAACTTAGCGACGCCACACTAGCGGGGCTGTCATAATATACAAAAGTGCGGAGTTTGGGGAGTGCGGGTAGAGGCAAACTTCAACCAAAGCCTACAAGGTGCGCCTAATCCCAACTGCGGGGTGATTATAATTTCCGAGTGATACGGGTAAGCACTTCAACCAAGCCCTCAAACGTGACTCTAACCTCATTCGGCGGTGATTTTATTATCTAACACGGCAATGAAATACCAAGAAGACTCATCATCATTCAACGAAAACCGATACTACGTTCCAAAATGTAAGATAGTTTAAAAAATGTTCGATAAATACACGTATTTTTTTAACGAAAAAAATAAAATAACTCAAACCTAAACTTGATAACCAAAATAATCACTGGCGATTTCGGTAAGTGAATATAACCCCCTCGAATGAAATGACACTCATCACTGCTGGCTGTCCACAGCTCGACAGAAGACACTGCAATACTACACGTAAATCTTCTTATTACTGTATAGTTGCTGAATGGATACGTATTCTAAGGAAGTTAATGTGGTCTCGGGAATAAATACAACGTATTTAACAAAAAAAATTGAAAAATAAAACATCAACAAAAATTCTTATCATTCTTTGGCTGTACTCTCGTAGTGGAGAGACCTTGAATTCCTAGCTGCAAATTCTGAACACATACCCTATACACTGTAGGCCTATCTCAACAACTTCTTTCCAATATGAAATCGAGCGGCTGTCGGAGGATTCGAGTACACGTTTCTTGTAAACAAACGCTCCTCTTGTAACTTTGTTTTTACATTCAATTTAAAAGAACATTTTATTACGTTAGTAAATCACGCTTACGTCCCGAAGAAGTATAGGGAAAAGTAAACAAGGAGAATGTAGAGAACCAATCGTGTACCCAATCCCTAGCCGTCGCGACGCCGACGCCGACGGTAGGGGGGATTCTGGAGGACAGGAAAGAGGTTCGACAGGGAGGGGGTGTTTAAGCAATCGCCGCACACGTTGTGTTCCACACGCCTCGGTGAGAGCTTTAATATGTAGCGGCTCCCGTCTATACTCTCGAGCTCGACATCCCAAGTTATAGTGTGGCATGGGAGTCTTTCATTTGGTCGGGTGCATGGTGATTTACAAGTGTAGGGTACACATCACCCTCAATGTCAGTGTAAACAGAATGCTTGTTGATTTCTCAGCGTTAGTACAGAGATCGCTGCAGGTAGAATCACAACGTAAAATCAAACGTTTTACTCAAACGAGTTGCACACTTGGGCATAGAATTACAATAGGAACTGAAGACAATTTCACTCAGAAATATAGAAATATGAATAATTCCTTACGAGACGACAACCCTCATATTTACTATCATTTATTTCCCAACTCATATTTTTCCACTTAAATCATGTTTGTACATAGTATCAGCGAAACCATGGGAAACATGTATAGACTGTCCAGTAAGTTATGTGTGTCGTCGTGGCAAGAAACAGCGTCAGCGCAATACTGTTAAATGCTTCGTGTAGCAGCAGAGAGTCAATCAAGTTTAATCAACCGTAAAATTAATATTCACTTCACGAAACAATTATTGCAATTAATATTGAAGGGCTATTGCAATAGCCAAATTACATCAGTTGTTAAATGCAAACGTTCAGGTTAAGATGAATGCTAGATTTTGATCAATGATATGTATATTTCAGTGCAACCTTTAGTAGGAAAACTTATTTAAGCGCAACATAATGGTTCACATAAGTTACTTCGCAAAGCGCTTGCACCCTCACCTTGTCCGTGGCTAATATTCTACACCCAACCCCTATATGCTTACCGCTCTAAACCACATCAAGAGTCTACTTACTCTAGGCTATGCAACCGCCATAACCAGCATCGGATAGTTGAGGTGACCATTCTGTGAAGTATGTGAAACCCAACAGATACCTCCGTTTGATCAAGGAAATATTTTATATTGTAAGTGAAGATCTGAGAGAGAAAACTATATACAACGAAATGAATCGGGAGTAAAAAAAAGTAGCGGCAATAGCCTACATTTCTAATGGCTAGTGTGTTGAGACCAATAAGTCAACATCGTTACTTAGGTCAAATGTTGAAAACAGCAGTTCTACAATATCGCCCCATAACTCAAAACACATACCTCAACGAGCCAATTGCATGACCGGCTGATAACTAATTACAAGTACTTGAGTCACATCTGAATTATGTGGCTATAGCAAAGGTGTGTTTAGTATTAATTGTCGGATCGTAAGTTCATAACACATTGAACTGGGTTAAAATCATCATCATCATCATCATCGCTCATTGTATAATTAATATACGCTATCACAGATCATCAACACAAAGTTACGCTCAGGATAAATCAAACCATAAAACGGTATGGGCGGCACCACATAAATTAAGACGAATTTAAACACTATAACTTTTTACTCAAAGTTGCTAATTAATGTGTTGTATACAGGTTGAGTATTAGGTCTAAATACACACGCATAAATTCCAATTGACGACTTGGTCTACTCTACTCCCACATTTAATATTCACTGATACGTCTCGTATAAACTATATAGCGAACAGTCGTAGCCGACTGAATAATCGATTATTTCTGCGAGTCTAATCATAGTACCCAACAGTACAGCACAGATTCCTTCATGTCACACCCACATCGTCGACCCGAGCTCCCACCTCCCAGCATTTCTCTACACTAGATGAACTCTTCACTCGGTCTGACGGGCAGGAATTCACCATGTAATGGACGCGGTGTAACTGACAGCAACTATTGACACGTGGTATAGGCGGAAGGACAAGTTCCCCAACACCGATCTCGACAAGTAAACGCGAGATTTGCGTGACATCGCGCGATAGGTCAATCCGCGCGGCGACGACTTCGGTTCGACTCCAGGAAACTATAGATTGCCGAGTGACGGACGGAAGTCACAGCTGCGATATAGCCCTAGTGCAGATTAAACTGGAATTGTTTAACAGCTAAGCTGAGAGGCAGGCACAATGGCAAAACACAACAAACAACAAGAAATAAAATTGAAGCAGAAGCTGAACTTTTTCGCGGTAATCGTGGATGGATAAAAGATGGCAGCTGCTAACGAGGCCTTTTGCCTCAAGGGTGTACAATCAAACGTTGAATGCTGGTGAAATGTAAATAAGCACTGCTACGTTGTATATAACGTTCCAGATAGAACCCCAAGGACGAAAATGTTCCACTCTTAATATATCAACTATAATTATACAAGAGGATTTTTTACTAGAAGCATGCTTAAATAGCACGCAAGAAACTTTCCGTCACAATGTAGAAAGAATGATTTTCGATTCGGTTTTTTAAAAAAAAATCACGTATTTGGTGGAGGTGCCGGGTTTGCCCTAGGTACTATTAAAACTAGGAAACGCTCAGTTTGGACGCGTTGATAAGCGCACACGTGCTATAGCTAGACCCACTTTGCACTTTCTTTTAATTTAAAATTTGCGACGTTCGCTGTCCACAGGCCATTTTTCCAATATTATTTATTATTGCCAAAGGTATTTGGGTAAAACCCGTGTGTAACCTTTACTTTGTGGATAAAATCCACCGCCATCTAGAGGACCTTGACTCTTGGGAAAACTTTTAACTCTTTGTTGACAAATAATACACTCTTCTCGAAAGTATTTTGATTACTTCTAGGTGACAGTGCAATTAGAAACTTGCGCGTCTTTTCATTGCCATGCAACGTTATTTGCTATAATGTAATTTCCATTTACATACTTATCGGATCAAAATAAAATTAACATATTCGTGACTGGACGGAACATTCTAATGATTTGGCCACTCAGATTTTGTCGCCGTTTATTTTGAAAAAAAAACTTTCGATTAACTTTAATGTAACTTTTAACTTTTTGAAGATTTTGCCACAAAACTAATGCATTTCTAATCGAGAACAAAGCTTGCGGATGGCCAAATTCAAATGATCGAGCCTCCGTTCGAACGTTATGGCGAGAACATACAAACAAAAAACAAACAAAACAAAACGAGTGACAAATTTTTCCGGCAGAGTCAAATGCACTATAGCTATTTGAGACGATGGGTGGTGATAGATGACGATAGAGGAGGATTACAAAAAAACATGATATATGCGGGATTTGAACCAGTATGCCCTCGTAGAGCCAAACGCTCTCAGACCAGAGCATTAATTGTATGTGCCACCGCGGACGACTTGAGATACTTGTCACATACATTACGAGTGTTGATATCCAACTAAGTGTGAGACTTCGTCATTCGTATCTTCTGAAAAGCAGAAAATATTATTTTAATACCACCTTGGGAAAAGTAGAAATACAACACTACCGACTTTGCAATCGAACTCCAAGCTTAAGTTTTTTTTTAACTTCTACAGTTACTTAAAATGGGTAAATTAACTAAAACTACTTATTTCATTTTTGGAAATCAATTTGATTTTAAAGAGGTTATTGTATCCTGTCTTTGTCGTACGTAATTACTTTAAAGAACCCCAAGGACGAAAATGCTCTGCTTGTAATATATTTACTATAATTAAACAAGATAAGGATTTTTTAAATTTAAATCTTAATCGCCCGTAATAAGCTTTCAGTCACAATGCAGGGCGAACGTAGTATGATTATCGATTCCGTACAAAAAAGTCAAGTATTTGGTGGAGGTGCCGGGTTTGCTAATATTAAGCCAAATGTAGGCCAATAACGATGAGATACGTGTCACATACATAATGAGTGATAATATCCATCTACAGTGTGACTCAATACTTGATCCGTAACTTCTATGAAGATCTAAAGAAGAAATAAAACTTAAAACAAAAAAGTTAAAGCAGAAAGCAGAGGCTAACGTTAATTCCATGTACAGCAAAGCTCACTATAGTGAACTGAGTAAATATATATGTTTGCATTATCCGCCTTAGAAAAAGTTTAAATACAATGTGACCAACTTTGAAATCAAACTCCAAGCTTAAACTTCTACAGTTGTCAAAAAGGGTTAAATTAAAGCAACTTATTTCATTATTGGAAATCAATTGCGATTTGGAGGTTATTGTATAGCCATGTCTTTGTCGTAGGTACGTAATTACTTTAAAATAACAATTCACTCTCAGCCGTCTCCTTTGATACACAACCTTAAACAGCAGGATAAACAAATTATGAAGGTATTATATAATAAGGTTGTTTCGGGTGTGCGCCGACTGTGGTAACATCTTCAACCACAGCTCCTACGACCGTCGTATTCGCTTTGCCTGAGGGGGTAGTCTCATTCAGAGCCGCACTGACTACCTAATAAGGCAGGAGTTCCACGGTTGAAGGAATCAGACAAGATAAAGACTAAGGAAGACTAATTATTGTGCACAACTCCCAACTTTGAATGAATACATTCTAGGTTTAGCCCATCCTATGCAAACACTAACCTCATCTTCGCAATCTGTCGCCCAAAGTTGGAGAACGGGCTTTATAACAACCACCTAAATATTACTATAATTTGAAAACTATAGCTCGCTTACGTCAAGATATGGATTCAATCGCTGATAAGGTGGATTAGAGCTACGCGTAAACTCGCACGGTTTGGAAAAGTGTGTTGGTCTAACATGAAAGGAAAACTTGTATAATACGTCCATAGACAATGGTTTAAAAATACAATTGTAAACATAATAAAGGTTAATATTTAATACAATCCAGAAATTAAAAAATCCATCCCGATCGGGGTTCGAACCCGAGTCTCCCACTTTCCGGGTGGACGCCTTAGCCAACTAGACCACCGAGACGGTAACTATTTAACTTCTGTATTGTCGTTACATTATAGAACTTGAATGGATGGAACAATAAAACATCGAAAAACTGTTGCGTTCGAACCCCGATCGGGATGGATTTTTTAATTTCTGGATTGTATTAAATATTAACAATTCCACCTACGGGAGTGTTTCCCGACTATCCAAATCGAGAAATAATAAAGGTTGCTCTATTGAAGCAAATGCAATTCATATCCGTCATAAGTCAATATCCTTGATAGTATCAAAATACGTAATAACATGGCAGAAACAACGGGTTTGTATTTTAATCGTAGTAATAAGTAACTATAAATTAGACGGAAATACTTGGTTACCGTCGCCTCTGACACATTACGGTGAGCGCATATAGCGCGTACTACAAAACCATACAAAAAAATGTGTTCGAATTATATTGAAGAAAGAAAGGAAGCCGATTCAAAGTAACCAACTACCGTCCAATTTCTTTACTTCCGATTCTTTCTAAAGTATTCGAAAAGTTAGTTCACAATAAAATCTACAATCATGTTCGAAGCAGTATTTCACCCTACCAACATGGATTTGTCCGGCGACGTTCAACTGTAACTAATCTTGTCGAATACTATACCGACCTGTCTCAAAATTTCAATGAGGGTAAACAAGTGGATGCCATTTATACTGACTTTCAGAAGGCTTTTGACAGCGTGGATCATAGATTACTCCTCTTGAAACTTCAGGGCTACGGAATCACTGGACAACTTCATAAACTCTTGACCAGCTACCTTAGCGACCGAACCCAGTCCGTGGTCCTGGATGAAGGGAAATCAAAATCGGAAACTGTCACTTCCGGGTGCCCCAGGGGTCAATTCTGGGGCCCCTACTTTTTACCCTTTACGTCAACGACATTCCCAGCTGTTTTTCATATTCAAAAATGTTTAATGTATGCCGACGACCTCAAGATTTACAAAAACAATTACTAGCCAACTTGACTCGTGTTCACCTACAAATGAAATTGGATAGTTTGTCGAAATGGTGTAGGCAATGGAAACTTACTTTAAATGTTACAAAGTGCAGGAGTATTACCGTTTCGAACAAAAAAAAACCGTATTTATTCTAATTATCAACTCAATAGAATCAACTTAATAAATGTAAGCTCGATCAGGGACCTTGGTGTAGTCAAGGCGAGCGACTTATCTATTAACAAACACTTTGAATCAAATCTTCCTAAAGCGTACAAACTTCTGGGTCTGATAAGACGAAACTGTTTAAAAGAATTTTCTTTTCAAACAACAAGGCGTCTGTTTGTTACATTAGTAAGACCCCAAGTAGAAAAACGCTAGTGTAATTTGGAATCCCTACCAGGTAACGAAAGTGGAAAATATTGAAAAAATTCAAAAGAGATTATTAAGTTATGGTGCATTACAACAAAAATGAATACCACAGACGCGACTACAACGACCATTGCAAATCTTGTAAATTAACTCCACTGACTGACAGACGACAGTACATTGACATGATCTTTCTCTACAAACTGATAAATAACTTTTTTGATACGAGCCTAATAGAGCAAGTTAATATTCACGTACCACCCAGAACAACAAGGAACCCTTCCACTTTCTATGTAAACAAAAGCAGAATCAATGTACATAAAAACAGCTGTCTAAACAGGGTACAAGACACTTACAACAAATTAGCAACACTCAACAACAGTATCGATATATTTAGCAACAATCTTACGAAGTTCAAACTAGCCATACTTGATGTGTTATTGTACCCGAAATAAACGTATAAATAAAAATGCACACACACACACGCACACACACACACGCACACGCAAACACACACGCACACGCACACGCACACGCACACGCACACGCACACGCACAACAACACCTGCTGTAACACTCCCACATCACAAAGTACACTCACACCCGCAACCACACACAATCACAAACATTCACACACATCCATACATTTCTGTACTATTATATTATATTAGTCAATGATAAGCATATAATACTTGTTATTTTCTTTAATTTTCCCGTGTTTATTTGTTAATTTGAGTCTGTGCTTACTGCTAAATGTTTATGTTTGTGTTGTATATCCTATGTATGTCTAATGTATTGCACTTGTGGGGCTTCGCCCTGTTGTCAATAAAGAATCAATAATAATAATAATAAATACAACACCACACCAAACTTTGTGAATACTTTAAATGTACATTGTTTATCTGCAGGTATAATTTCTTAGTATGATGTGGGAAAGTACAAATTAAAATAAATACATACATTCATACATAAATTCGTATTTCGAATGCATTCAGCACAGAACTGATATTCAGTGGGGGACATTAAATATAAAGCAGCCCAAGCCAACCCAGTAGTCACCGTCACTATCTTACTCTACTACATACTCTTGAATACACACAACGATGTTCAATAGTTACAGTTCATTCGAAACCATATTTAGCACAAATACAACACAAATTGGTATTATAATGAATGATGATGAATATTGAATGGTTCAGCTTCATCCGTAAATCACTAGTTTGTTCGCCCTACTTCTAAATCGCGCACGATATGAAGGAAACTACCCCCAAAAGTATCGTTGCAACGCCTCAGTGCACTTGTACGATCTCGAGTGCATGACAAACAAACGCGAATATCCTGCCCCCTTCACAGAGGTGGCTTTCCGCAGTACCACCAACTTTCATGTAAATCTGAAGATCATGAAGCTGAGCTCCTGAAGGAGAGGAGCAGAGTGTCTGCAAGAGCACATCGTAAACCAGTACGTACACCCGTCTGTGTCGGAGGGCGGGAATCTCAAGTGGAGTTTTGTGTTAGACAAGAGAACTTTCAGGCTATTGGAAAAGTCTCCAAGTGGAATGTACATCGTCTCCAAGGGGGTCGGGGATGGCTCCGGGCGCTCGGGGGTGGTGGGGGTGGGGAGGGAGAGAGGAAGACGAAGAGCTTTAATAGAACACAATCTAATAAAGCCAAGTTCGAGATTGACATCTCACAAAGACGAGCTTCTACTCAAAATATTGTAGACTAACGAACCAACCGGTTGCTAATTGAATCACGCAACATCACGACTCGGGGTACAAATGCTAAATGATGAAAGACGCTACAGCAGTAACAAGTGCGCGTAAGTGGGATTACACAACATCCACAATCCCACTCGAAGCTGCTCGACTCGATCAACCTGGGACAATCTAGGATAGAAGCAATTAAAATCAAATAAATCATCAAACTACAACCACAAAGTTCCATGACACCCGCGTTTACTTACAAATGTTCAATATCGACGGGATAAACGGATCTAAAATTCATGTTAACAAATAACCACACCACAGTGTATGTTGCTTGAAATCCGATCTGAAGTCGAAAATAAAACAAATAAATGCACCACAAAACAACAATAGGCTCTAATAGAACATTAATGAAAAATGGAAACCGAACACCCCGTACTGGCATAATATCGAACAATTCGTCGCAATACATATGAAGCTAGAAATACATGTGGTCGCCATGTTTCTGTCAATATGAGTGACGACTAAAATCAACTATAGTTTGACACCAGAGCAGAGAATAATAGAAAATGTGAGCTCCTTGTAATTGTTTTTATAAAATTCGTGTTTCAAAAAGCAAAACATCTTGGTTGAAATGCCATTTCCGGTTTTGAATCGAAAAATATTGAATTGAAGCTCCACACGAAGGGATTTGTAAGTTCAAAAGCACGGATTTTGGGATGAGTTGTGGACTGGTCTTTTAAATTGCTTAATATTTTAGAAAGCAATTCCGGAAATTACGTAAATATCAAGGCACTTGGCATAATATTTCTTGTAGGAAACGTAAATAAGTAATGATAAACGTTCTCTGCCTGTTCTCCGTCTCCCAGCTTTGCAAGGAGAGTAATCGAAAAGACAAAAGACTCCATCCAGTTAGACGTTGAGCCTGCAACGTGTGACGTCACAACGTCAATGATCCATTACAGGAACAAGAAAGCGACGACTGCGCGCGGAGACAAGGCCGGACAGGGATTCCCCGCCCGCATTGTGTGCGTGCCTCTCTCCACCCGCTACACGCGCACTTGATACGTAACTCCAACCAATCACAGGAAAACTCGCTCCATCGCTAATTATCAGATTTCAAAATGGACCTTCATTGTTTAATTACCTTGCAAAAATGGTATAGCCGTAGCACACAAGTGAACATAATACGAGGGCCATAATAATGGGCGCAATTGCCTCCTTATGGAAATAAATTAAGAAACGTACTTCTAGCTCCAAGCGAGCTTTCTCATTATGATCTTGTTTGGTTTTGTTTTTCTACGCCCGTCTCACCCAATCTTAGAACTGAGGTTGGAAACTTTTAGTTGAGCAAAATCGGAAACGAAATTAGAAGCCCACGTTAGGATGAATTTGTAAAACAATATAACAAATTTTATATTTCATTACTATCGCAGTGATTTAATTTTCCTGAAGCACTATGCATCTTAATTAGCCTACTTGCACAAGTCAAGGTGCACTAAACTTCTCTTTTATGACATGTTGTACGTATGAATAAATGTATAAATTAACCCAATTTGTATCAATTCCATTCAAGTTTTTAGATACAAAAGATGTTTTCTTGTTTGTACATTGAATCATCTTATATATTGATTTCCAAAATTTATGTTACTTTAATGTTATTTATGGTCCTTTGTAAAAATCAGTGTTATAGCGAAATAGGATCAACATTAAATAAAGAACTGAAAATGCTCAAATTCAAACGACATTTTGTAATTTTTCTGCCAAGGTTAGACAGACTAAACATAAGTTGAATCAATGGTATAGTGACAACGACTCGTAACCAGAGATACGAGAACTGCATAGCCTAACTTGATTACATGCGTTGTAGGCTTAGCTATGATGTACACATAATAACAGGATAAGTCTTGTTATTGCTATATTTGATTATATACCCATTTTCAAATAAATAAGTCTCAAAGGAAGATCAAGACAGCATAAAGCAAACGTTTGTTTAGCCACAGAAACCAAACAAAAATCAACCGGGTAACTTTACAATAAACTGCCCAACAATTAGCACGTTGGAAAGGCACAGGGGAAAGCAAAGAACATGTATAACCCCATTCATTCCAATATGACAACGAGAACGAGATGATAAATTTACTAAAATCCAAGTTTTAAGCACACTACGGATAGTGAAGAGGGCTGCAATCCAATAGAACGTCATGCCATTATTAATAATTCGGATCACTTAAAAGAGTTTCCGAAACTATTAGAGAAAAGTAAATACACTATGAATGGAAATGTGTAATGTAAGACTGCCGAGCGTATCACGTGACTAGTCACTGTAGGGATGTCGTGTGGTTGCGTTCCACCATGATGAGGTTCGGGTTTAGAGTGCACTCCTCTTGGGGGATGGGGGTTGTTTCCAGTAGACAGTGACAGTGTGTTTACAAGGCAGTGGTTGGGGGGGGGGGGGGCTGCTGATTAGGGACGGGATCATTTAGAGGATTGAAGGAGGTGGGGCCGGGAGCTTAGTGGAAGCAATATCACAGGAATCAGGTACGGCAAGACCTCGACATAGGCGGACAACTTCACTAATCGCTCACAGAAACAAATTGTTGCCTGTGCTGACTAACCAATACATAAATTACCGAGTTGAATGGAAAACGTTGGAAACTAACCCATTACAAATGTTCACTATGAGGTTTAAAAGTTTTCTTAGTTTTTGCTTGAAGCTTAAAAAACGTGTACAAAACAGCAGCTGTTCGTTCTTCAAACTCAATTTAAACTATAGAAATAATTCCAATATAAACTTTGTTTTTAACTCAGAATTCAATTTTCGAATACTCTACAAACATCAAAATTATCTTTACCCACGAATCCATCCATTTTGTTAAACATAACCATAAGGGTTATTCTCGCGAATATCATTGATAGTTGCGACAAACTCTCTCCAGTTTAGAGTGGACCGAAATCTACAGGCCGGTCACGGTAAGAACGAAGTGACACACAATCGTAATAAATCAATCAATTTCGTCTGCCAATCATGATAGAGCCACGATACTTGTCTCTTACGTGATTCGTCCTTCACCTTCACTTAATATGTCAAAGCTGTGCGTTCAAATTCCTTAACGATCGCAATCACCGAGGTCAAATAATAATACTACAACACTCAAGACTACAATATAGGCCCTATATTGCATGCAACATGATTGACCTTTACATACACTTATTTTAAACTAGGAAGCTTCGCAAAAAGCTTTTTGTCGCGTTGATGGATGAGCTTTTTTTAAGTTTTTAGTTTGCGTGGGATATCTTTACTTTTGCAAGTGCTTTGTTTATGCTTCCTACTCATGTAGGTTTATTGTTGCCAAGTTCCTATTGATATTGTCAATTGTTATTAATTACAGAAAAAAAACTTATATTAAAAGCTTTATTTCTATGGGTTCTGGCTAACTTTTTCAACTTGTTCTTTCAAAAGGTACTACACACCATAGCCTTAATGTCCATGTATAAAAATGAGCTTTGTAGCCCCCCCCGTTTTGGTCAGAATCGGCCCAAATGGCACGAAAATATCGCACTAAAAATCGAAAAACAACGTAAAAGTACAAAATTCATGATAAATATTTTTTTCGATTGTACCCAAAAACAATACTCCTCTAATTTTAGAGATTTTGAAGATCCCCTCAAATTTTCATCAAGATTGGATATGCCGATTGCCCGGTAGAGCGAACAAACAGACAAAAAAACAAACACTTAAAAAAATCACCCGAGCTAAATTTTTTTGGGGGTCAGTGAAATTGAAGTCTTCGCTTCGCTCATCCAACTAAAGAACGGCAAAGTTAAATTACAGAATTATGAAAGCATATATTTTCAGACAACTTTTGTTTTTTTAAGACTATTGCTGTACATGGTGAGATAAGGCCAAAAAGAAAATGTCGTGCTTGGTACAACATGTCACGTAGCAAAGGAACTAGCAGGGGATACCAGTAGTACCAGAGCATGAGGGAGTACGGTATATTGAATCTTGTGCCATATTTGATGTATTACATTGTTGCGCGCGATACAAGATATCTTTACGTCACGAATGCTCTGCTAGTGGTAGGCCGACGATGCTTCCTATAATGGTAAGCTGTATATTTACTGCGTGGAGGACATGTGAAAATTCTGATTCTGTATAAATATAGATTTTCGTTATAGGGTATTTTGAATTTTTGATCGGCATTACCATAATATTAAAAGAGGTTTAAAAATCCATTCGCCCTTCAATGTTCATCAAAGTCCAAAACGTCAATACATATCCTGAGTACAAGCGTATCTGTACAGGCCTAGCCTGCGTCAAACGTGAAACAGAACCGGACAAAGACCCACGCTTGTAAAACTGGCAAGTGACAAGTCCATGCATACATGGTACGGTGCACCTATATCCCAATTGAAACTTGTAAAAAATTTATAACGTTGGCAACACGTGCCATCAAACACGATATTTGCACGTTTAAATACAATCAACAACGAAGTACTGAATGTGAAGCATGGCAATCTGATGTGTTTTTGAACGAAAATATGAATTTTCCAGTAAACCATAATAGTATTATTGCAGCAATCTACTTATTGGATTTAGAAGACAAGTCCTTGTTTTTAGTAACTAGGAAAACGCTTAAGTCCCGCCGCGTTGATGGATGAGCTTTTTAAAGTTTTAAGTTTGCTTGGGATATCTTTACTTTTGCAAGTGCTTTGTTTTGCTGCCTACGCATTGTAGGTGAATGTTGTCAAGTTTCTTTTGTTTCTTGTCAATTGGTATTATTTACCGTAAAAAACTTATATTAAAACCTTTGTTTCTGTGGATTCTGAATAACTTTTTCAACTTTTTCTTTCAAAAGGTACTACATCACCATAACCTTAATGTCCATGTGAAATCTGAACGTTGTAGTCCCACCCGTTTGGTCAGAATCGGTCCAAATGTGACGAAAATATCGCACTAAAAATTGAAAAATTAATATTAAAACCTTTATTTCTATAGATTCTAGCTAACTTTTTCAACTTTTTCTTTAAAAGGGTACTTCAACACCATAATCTTAATGTCCATGTGAAATATGAACGTTGTAGCCCCACCCGTTTGGTCAGAATCGGCCCAAATGTGACGAAAATATCGCACTAAAAATCGAAAAAAATCGTAAAAGTACGATATTCATGAGAAATATTTCTTCGATTGTACCCAAAAACAATACACCTCTAAGTTCAGAGAAAACGAAGGTCCCCTCAAATTTTCATCAAGATCGCATATGCCGTTTGCCCGGAATCGAGCGAACAAACAGACGGAAAAACAAAAAAAAAAACAAAAAAAAGAAAAAAAAAAAAAAACATTGGAGCTAAATTTTTTGAGGGGTCAGTGAAATTGAAGTTTTCACTTCGCTCGCTACGCTCGCTACGCTCATCCAAATAAGAGTAGATCAAACACGAATAAAAACAACAGAAGCGAAAGCATCATTCTCTAGGTGGTCATTGTTCGGTCGTCGATGGTTGATGGCCTAGGGTTATAGCTTGGTCAGCTTTAAGTTTAACGTCCTTTGCTGAAAATCAGTTGTGTCACTGAGTGATGGGTAGACTCTAAATGCGAATTCATGTATTTTATTTATTAAATACAGAGCAATTTATCTGAATGCAATTCATCAAATACAGTATATGCATCTCGAAAGAAAAACCTCATTGAAAATGGCCACACTGACACACACTGCGGTTTACGCCCCTCCCAACAACTCATCATAAAGTTCCTCGCGCTCCGGGTATTTATGTAACTTTGTGCGCACTCCTCCTGCCTCCTTAAACCGCACTAAGAGTACATTTGAAAAACCTCATCAAACTCGAAAAGCCCCCTCCCCCCCAACCACCGTCGAGGTGCTGATATTTTGAGCAAGCAATTTCCGGCGTGCAGCATCTCAAGTGTACCTCAATAACCCGCATTCAAAGCGGGGCAAGCACAACTTTTTCTACAAGTACACCCGTGGGCATAAAACCTCCCGTAGGACAACTTTGACGTGAACTATTTGCTTGATGTCCATGTCACGTAATTGTTCACCATTAGCACTATTAGTGACGCACCGGTGATCTTGTTAGCATCGCGTTAAAACTCGGCTTGTTAGCGGGAGTTCCAAGCCTATTTTATACACTTAATCCGACCATATACATAGCTCCATTTTACAACTATTAAGAAACCTTCCACACGAAAACGTACATTTAATTAAGGGTGATTTTGATATAAAGTCCCTCTCACACATTACAATTTTGAAGTGCGTGCTTGACAATAAAAATGAGAAAGAAGAAGTACACAACGTGTTCCACTAAAAGTTGTGAGGTTGTGAGTGAGTGAGTGGATGTGAACGTGGGTTTGAGTGAGTGGAGAGCTTTTTGTCAGTCGGGCAAGAACTATGCCGGCTAGACGAAACCACAGGCGAACCAAAACATCCGAAACAGGAAGTCGGGGTATTACGAGTTGAGGTGTTTTCGCATGATATTATTAAGAGCTGAACATTTGGGATTAAGAAAGAGCCATCAATTTAATACACCAAGCTAAGAATAAATAATATTTATTCGTTAGTATTGCATTTGTCGGGCGCCCGAGTAAGCGGTCGATTCAACAATATATTTCGCGCGTCAATGGCGCTGGCTTGGTCCGCTTTAAAATGTAAGTCCCCTACTGATCAGTTATATGACCGAGTGGGTAGCGTCACAGATTCAAAGTACGAATTCATTTGTTTAGTTTATAACTCTTAAACGTTGAAAGCGTTACAAAAAATAACTAACTACGCTATACGATGTTTGCTAAGTGATTTGGCTGTACTGTCGAGTGTTTGTGACGATATATTTTGTTTTAGACGATTTTGAAAGAGTTGTCGTGAAAGGTTTTGGGGCCAGAAGTATAAAATGTCACCACACTAATGACCATTCTACCACTTTCTATAGGCGTTTCATTGCTATATGTTCGCGACTGTACCGCATAGATCTAAGCAAACGTCGCACACAGACCGAAGTGTGGGGAAATATTCGCAAGTTGGAATTATAAAGTTTTCCCTTTGAACTAAAATTGTGACATTTTCCAGCATTTGGCTGTGTGAACTAAAATAATCTAAAAGCATTCGCTACGGATGCGTTATATTTCTCCGGCGAGGCGGAAATGTGTCCACATTTACCTGGAGCGTAGCGTGTTCCTGTGTACTTTTCTTCAACTTA
Organism: Sweltsa coloradensis; assembly: GCA_024449915.1. Taxonomy (NCBI): domain Eukaryota; kingdom Metazoa; phylum Arthropoda; class Insecta; order Plecoptera; family Chloroperlidae; genus Sweltsa; species Sweltsa coloradensis. The sequence continues at coordinate 1,270,479 of JAMZAV010000302.1, forward strand.
ATGAGGAGAAGCGAGTCTCGCATAGAAATGAAACGAAATGAAAATATTTTTTATGAAGAGCTTCCATAGTTTAATGTAATGCAGCGTTACCATACCTGAGAACGGTATATTTGATGCTAAACAGACCATTGTATGTGGAAAATTGTGAACAATAACACTGATTACCGGGTAATTTGTCAATGAAACATTTAGTCAGCCGAAAATTAGAAGTTTCATAAAACACGCTTTTCATAAAACTTGTCATTTTGAAATGTGAGAATGTAAATATGTATTCCGAGAAATATATCAAAGTTAATGAAAATACACAGGAAGTAATATATTTCTAAAGCGAAAAAACTCATAAACTCTTCAGCTGGATGAAAAAACTTTAATTAGAAAAAGTTTGACTTCAAATGTTTGTTGTTCGTCGACGAATGTTGATGGTTTTCTTAATGACCAACAGTTATGTGATAAAAAGCGCTCATAGTTGAAAGGCTTGATAAATAGCGTTGGCGAGCACACGGTACAAACCCACCTCTGCTGGTAGATTGAAAATTTACGTCGCGCTTAAGTTTTTGTGTGCACTAATTTGAGCTGCGTCAGTTTGTCTTGAAAGACGTTTTAATACGTTTTCCAGGTGTTGCGAAATAGCGATACTCTACAACACTCCTTCACTACACGACCCCCCTACACCCCGTCCGCAACACTCCGTAGCATGCAAGACGTCTCTGGTTAAGATATATAACACGTCATTTACAAATTATTTCGCAGAGAATGGCCAAGCTTCTTCATTCTACACAATTAAACATAATTAAGAGAAATGGGTTAATTACAGTGAACTAAAATAAGACTGTGTTTTCGTACGCATATTTAAAACGCCAAAGTAAACCTTTCAGACCGAGACATGAATATTATAATAAGTTCGGAAACAAGCACACTGTAATGCTTATAGGAGGAGGAAAGTGGAAAAAGCGGGATAAATACGAAATGTGTTGAGTTTTATTCAGTCGGAAAATTGAAATATCCAATTTTCAAAGCCTAGGAAAACGGAAGAGCAGGGCCATGTTATTACGAAAACACATTGCAATTTTCACATCTTGAGGAGTACGGTACTCTTCTAAAGTAAATTAACTTTTGAGAAGATTCACATAAGTTTTTTTCAAACGTGAAATGTAATTTTGGATCGAGTCTTTCCACGTGCACGCATAAACCGCAACATGCGAAAAAACTATTTCCACACGGATGGCATCTATTTTGTACATTTCAATAATATTTAAGAGATTTATTGCAATGAATATAATATAAATAGCACATATTTAGGATAGAACATAATATGATCGTGGTGGGAAATAAGGTTACGCACGATCCTCGAAGCAGTTATCGTAACCTCAGCACAGTGTTGTATGCCCCTGCATGGCCAGATAGCACACGCTGTGATGGTTCGCTACTCGCGAGTAAGAACCTCCACACGGCTCCTGCTAATTGTAATCAAATCGTCCTCATCCAGCCCCAAGTCCGCAAAAAACTAAGTGCTAATTATGAAACCGACTAGGGAGAGGTCCTGCCAAGAACACACGTGCACTGGGCAGAAGACATCGTCGGCCGTGATCCCAAGTAGCACAAACTTATGGAAACCTTATGGCCAACTGTAGGAGTACCAGCAGTGGAGCTTATGGACCATAGCCGGTTCTGTGCAAGTGGATCGCATGTGGCTTTGGCACAACATCCAGAAGCTTTCCATAAGCGGTAAACCGCCTATGGACCACAACCGGCCAGCCGCCTGTGGACCACAGCCGGCTAGCCGCTTATGGTCCACTGCCGCCCAGCCGCCTATGGACCACTGCTGGCTAGCCGCCTGTGGTCCATAAGCGGATGCCTGTAGCAAATCCAGCAGCTTTGAGAGGAAATAAAATTCTTTTGAAAGCAAATACCAGTCCCAGGCGGAGAACACTAACGATATCTGGTAGCAAACAGAGGAGGCACGCTATTTAATCATTGCAAAATGTATATAAAAAATTATTATTGCTTATCTATTCATTCGTTTCGTATATCATTAACACCAACTAGAAACAGGTAAATGGTTATTTTGTTAGGACGTAAGCACAAATTATAATATATCGTCAACAACCGTACTCGAACTCGATGCTGCGTGGCGTCTTGCTGGTCTGGATCTGAAATGTGCACTGTGCAGGTACCATAACCACTCGGCTACGGTGACACTGAAGACTTGGCGTGCTAATCCAACTCATGTAGAGGAAGCGCGCAACATCGTCTTGACGAATGTCACCATGTTTATCATATTCTTTATTTATCTACGAATTGAGATTTACTTTCGACTAACGAAATTGTCAAAAAGCGTTGCTAATACCAATAATGTATACGAACGCTCATTGTAACATATACCATGTTTGATTTATTTATTGAATGACCTTTCAACTAGAACTTCGTTTTGGTTACTAGTTAAGAAAGATGGTGTAATACAACGGAGACAATACAATTTATCTCATACATTTAATTTGAAATAATTGTTGCGCATGTTGTTATGATAGTCAAGATAAAATAATTATTATAATTTGAAGTATTGACTAATATTAGGGCTACCCCCGGGTATGTTTATCTTTCCACAAATACGCAAAATAAAACAGTGATTCTTCTTCAAGTATAATTACAGTTGAAAACATGAGAACATAATTTTATAATTTAAAATATGGCAACAACTCATTAACCCGGAAATATATTAAAAAATCACACACTGAACTATAACCATTGAGTATACTCAAAGCTATAACCTGTGTTACTTACGTATTAATCACGATATTTCGGAGAGCTCCGTCTCCTTTCTCAAGCATTGCAGAAGCAGACGGGCATGGATGCTTGATAAAGGAGACGGAGCTCTCCGAAATATCGTGATTAGTAAGTAAGTAACCCAGGCTACAGTTCAGTGTGTGATTTTTATAATATTTATTATATTATTATATATTTCTCAGGGTTTTTAGTATTTACGTACGTACTACGTTCGCGGATTAATATCGTGTTCATTACGATGGTGTAACAGTAAGATATACTTGATATGGCCAGTAAAAAAATAGTACCTGTGGTGTAGAGTAAATACTAAATAGTGTCAATTTATTATAGCAATGTATATATCTCGCATTCATTTATATGTTGCTCATATATATATAAAAACAATATACGTATCAAAGTCGTTTAATTTGTGTGGGATTTTTTTACGTAAAATAAATTATTGTCTAAGACTTATTCTATTTTAAACTTATCAACAAACAAATCAACAAACAACAAAACAAATCTTTATTTTAACAAGGACAACGTTTCAGAGAAAAACAGCTATTTCCGTAATTAGGTAAATAAAAACAAAAAATCATAATATTAATAACACATTTAAACAAGCAAGAGTAGTAGCCAAGATGGACAAAATATTCACTATAACAATGGTCAAATAAATTGAACTAATCCAGCTGTTTACAAACTAATTCCTATTTATTTATATTTTGTGCTTATGGACCGCTTATGGTCCACTCGCACTCGGCCAGCAGCTGGTTTTGTGCATGTGGACCGCTTATGGTCCACTCGCACCGATCCAGCAGTTGGTTTTTGTGCTTGTGGATTGCTAATGGTCCACTCGCACTGTACCAGCTGCTGGTTTTGAGCTTATGGACCATAAGCGGATCGCTTATGGATCGGGATTTGCAGCAGTAAACCGCGTATGGACCACAAGCGGCAATAATTTTGTGCTTGTTGGGATGCGATGATATAAACTCAGATATCAACTCATTTATTTTATCATGTTGAAACAAAAACAAGATAACATATTTTATGAACATGCACAGGGGTAGATTCTTGGCTATACGATCCTTTGCAACGAATATCACCGATAACGGAATACACAGGAGTAGCCTTTACCCCCTCTACGTGAGCTAAGTACTGTGCTAGGTACATTTTGTTATACACACAAAAACGTCGTTTTGTTTGAAGTTCTATCTTTTGATACGATATGCAGTATTATTTTCTATACACGCCCGTTGCCTATATTATTTATCCGTCATACGCACACTGAAGGATTGTGTTGTCTCATATTTGCGAAAACACGATTGTGTGTTAAACCAGCAGACGCTATAACTTACCCAATAGCAATACACTGTTAAAAGTAAAAACAAATTCAATTATAAAACCGTTATCTGCAACGTTAACTGACACATGCCAAACACCATTCAATCATCCATACTCCTCGTTACTTTTACTCAATTTAACTTTTTTCGTCAAGTGACTAACTTGGAATGTGCGATATTTGGTGGTCATACAAATAAATAGTGTCACCAACACAAGGGAAGCGATCTGGAGTTAAGATATGTCCGTATAGTTAGTTTCTTAGGGTTACCAAGAAGCTCGCTTACTAAATTATCAAAGACCCCTTTCACAAAACGATATATAGCCCAGGAGTGGAAGACTTTTACCCGGACAAAATTCCGAACAAGCTGAAAATTTGCACACAGGCTCAGATTAGCCTACTAAGCAATAGTTGAAAGTCCCCTAAGTTCCGCCGCGTGCGTCTTGAGATATAGTGACAAAAGGGCGTAAGTGCCAAAAATGTTTTATTTTCAATTTCAACATTTTTTTACATAATAGTCAAAGTATTAAATATTTCTACGTCGGTAAAGTTAAAATCAGTCATAAGCTTCGACCCGTGCGTGGCAAAAGGGCGTAAGTGCCAAAAGTATGATATTTTCAATTTCAATACATTTTGACATACGTATGAGTAACTGCAAATAACAACAACAACAAGCTGAAAATTTGCACACAGGCTCAGATTAGCCTTCTAAGCAATAATTGAAAAGTCCCCTAAGCTCCGCCGCGTGCGTCTTGAGATATAGTGGCAAAAGGGCGTAAGTGCCAAAAATGTTTTCTTTTCAATTTCAACCATTTTTTTACACTAATATGTACAAATTATTAAATATTTCTACGTCAGAAAAGTTATAATCAGTCATAAGCTACGACCCGTGCGTGGCAAAAGGGCGTAAGTGCCAAAAGTATGATATTTTCAATTTCAATACATTTTGACATGTGCAAATTATTATGTATTCATACGACGGAAACGTGAAATTGTTCCCTTTTCTTCGACCAGTGTGTCTTGACACATGGTGGCATAAGGGCGTAAGTGACAAAGATATGTTATTTTTAGTTTCAACCAACACTTATTGACATTCGTATATATGCAAATTATTTAGTATTTGTACGAGACAAAAGTAAACATCTTCCCCGAGCTTCGTTGCTGGCGTTTTGTTAAATGGTGGCAAAAGGGCGCAACTGACATCATAATTCTATATGATATATAAGAAGGGCTTATGACATTCAATTCAACTACGTTTATTGTAACATATGAATACCAAACAATGGACACTCAATTGAAAATCCATGCATGCTGACTGACTTGCTATGGCCAGCTTGTATGTAAAGAACCATTACAAAATTGTTGTAAGTAGCAGACTGGACATTACCAAACCTATAAAATAATATTCTCCAGCATTCTCAAGCGGCTTGCATAGACGGATTTTGAAAGGGATTCGAGCACGAGCTGTGGGCAACCTATCTTGGGCTCGACTTTAGTATCACAGCATGAGCAAAGAAAGAATAAACATATTTCAATACCGATTTGATTTTTTAAATGTCCGAGTGGGAAATGAATGCTTACATAGCGGACTGAATTGCATGTGTGCCCGACTGGCATTGAACGCTACAAACTATGATACATCCCCTATGTTTGCCATCAAGTTTAGAGGGGATGGAAGGATAGATCTATTTAATGTGCTGGTGGACTGGCAGCATATCAAATCTAGAGCTCACAGTACGCAGTTGCAAATGAAGCGCTACTGCTCAATGAAGTAAACGGAATATACCACAGCAAAATCTATTGTGATAAAACGGTAGAAAAACATAAGCCAACTTATATCTTAAAAACTTCTGCATATATTTCATTTACTAATTTACTTTTGGTAACTGCAGCTTAGTAATTCCTACCAGCTTGGTACAAGACGGTCTCCTGTGTCCGTCAAACACAACTGAACACACTGAGCCGCATTTATTCACAATCACAACATGAAACATGTATTTAGTATAGACTTCCTAGTATGGAAACAGGACGAGGTGGCGGCATCACTACACTACATGCAATGTTTGACCACTATACAGGAAAATATATGTTTCGGCAAGGTAGTTTAATGTATATGGGAGATTGAGCCCACAACTCTGTGACAATAATAATAATATGTGATTTTGTCGTGGTTTAAAAAAAGAAGACTTCGTCGAACAGTGAAAGTCGTCTTTGTGCCAAAAGCGTCCTTAAGATCACCATTATCCAAATAATGCTATTAAATAGTGTTGATGTTGCAGATAAACTTCAATGTGAGTGATGCGCAGTTATGCTTTTTGTCAATGAAGAAATAAGGGACATGTACTCTATCTTTACGCTTCACTATCGGTTTCATAGTATTACTTTTTAAGTACGACCAGGGTAACTGGACACCAAATAATGTCAGTTAAGTGCCATGTTTGGGATTTATCTTGAGGATGATGACCTTCAAGTCTTCAATATGTTGCCGGTTGATAATCTGGCACACGTACAAGCAAATATTTTAAATCATATGACTGAATTATTTAGTTTTGTGACTTACGCCATTTGCCACTATATACATCAAGAGTCACAGCTCATGATCTGTAGTGATGTGACACTACAGACAGCCAAGCCCAAGCTAGGTTGTCCACAGCTCCTGCTCGAATCCCTTTCAAAATCCGTTTTATTATTTTTAACATGAGATGAGTTTTTCAAGCTTTGAATATGTTAAAACTTTCCAGGTCAAAACACACCAGATCTTCGCCTAACTATGTCTATGCATGCCGTTTGAGAATGTCGGGGTAAATATTTTATAAAATTGGTTTATGTCTAATCTGCTACTTACAACGATTTTGTAATGGTTCTTTACATACAAGCTGGCCATAGCAAGTCAGTCAGCATGCATGGATTTTACATTGAGTGTCCATTGTATGGTATTCATATGTTACAATAAACGTAGTTGAATGTCAAAAGCCCTTTTTATATTAAATACTGAATTATGATGTCAGTTACGCCCTTTTCACACCAATTATCAAGACGCCAGCAACGAAGCTCGGTGAAGATGTTTAATTTTGTTTCGTACGAATACTAAAATAATTTGCATATAAATGAATGTCAATAAGTTTGTTGAAACTGAAAATAACATATCTTTGTCACTTACGCCCTTATGCCACCATGTGTCAAGACACAATGGTCGAAGAAAAGGGAACAATTTCACGTTTCCGTCGTATGAATACATAATAATTTGCAGTTGCACATACGTATGCCAAAATGTATTGAAATTATTGAAAATATCATATTTTTGGCACTTACGCCCTTTTGCCACTCATGGGTCGAAGCTTATGACTGATTTCAACTTTACTTTCGTAGAAATATTTAATAATTTGTAGATATCAGTGCAAAAAAATGGTCGAAATTGAAAATAACAAATTTTTGGCACTTTTCGCCCTTTTGTCACTATATCTCAAGACGCACGCGGCGGAGCTTAGGGACTTTTCAACTATTGTTTAGAATGATCAACTGAACATGTGTGCAAATTTTCAGCTTGTTCGGAATTTTGTCCGGGTACACCATACAAATTTTCTTCCACTCCTGGGCTAATAATTAAATCCTCAATCACCGTTCACGCCATCGAAGTTAATCATGATCAAGAAGATAAATACACTGGTGCGATTCAGTTAAGTATTTGACTTAATTAGCTGTAAGAAAGCTATAAACTTGCGTAACGTGCATTAGTGTAACCAAGAGACGGGAAGAACGTTACTATTTCCGAAGTGGTACATTCATACAACTATAAAACATGCGCGAAACTTGAATAGCAGCAGCTATAAGTGCCATACTAATAGGGTTTTATCACCACAGACCTGGATAGTTTGATAACGGTTGCTTGCTATTATGTTGGCGACGCGTCTCTTGAGAGATCATTAAATCGCCGACAGCCAACTGTGCGATACAGCCACTGTGAAAATGTAGTTCACTAGTGGAGGTTCCACATGTTTTAATCACATTACATGAGAAAATAGCTTTTGTCACACGAGTGTAGAAGTTAGAATTATAAGATGAGTTTTAATAATTCAACAACGCAATCTTGAACACAAACCATTTTTTACCAAGCAAACAAATAACCATTAATGTTATCGACAAAGGTGTCATAACGTACATTGATGAATGGTGAGCATCTGCGAATGTGTCAACACTGTAGGTGGAGAAGTCACTCGGCTCGACCCGACTCAATATTATTATGGCGAACCCGGCACTTCCACCAAGAGCATGAATATCCATGAATCAAGGGACGCTAGACGCCGTACAGTTCATAATAGGACGCGAAGTGGTGATAAGGTAGTTGCCAAGGATATGTCTATAGCTAAGCCTGTTGGAGAAGGTTCAATACTTCGCACTCACATTTTAACGATTGAAGAAAACCCAGTATGGTAGAGACTCCTAGATTGCTAGCCGCAAACTAAATTCGGCGTTTAATGAAATGTTCGCTCATATCTCAACACTACCACGACAAAGACGAAAGGATAATACGATTAAAACTTGAAATGACAATTTCAGACAGGCCATTACACGCAACGATAGACATCAACCACGAACTACTGTGCAAATAGCTCTATGACTTCGCGTACACAATAGAAGCTGGTGATACAATGAAACATTGAGGCAGCCGCTACACACACACAATAGTAATGTTCATTTCAGTTGGATCACAGTAAATTGATAAAGCTTACTAGACTGTGGGGATTTGTTGTTTGGCGTAATTGATTTAATCTACTCTTGGATAAATTCTAACTAGAGCACATCCCAGCAACGCCATGATAATATATAGCTTTATACGTCATAATGTTAGAAGCTTTCACTGTAAATTGTAAAATTAATTTCATTTTAGCTTTATGACAATACAGTTCACACTTGAGTCGGCTCAGTTGTTTATTGGTAAATGAACAAATAAATAAAACACGTACAAGGTTATGTAAGAAAGGTAAACCACCACCCCCAAGTAATCCCGTGCATAATGAAACACGTTAAGGCTATTCGACCGCGTTTTGCTATTTTCCAAAATATGCTACCAAGTCAAAATATCGTGAATGGCTTTGAAACCTGGCTATTTTAGAAAACCAAAACTATTTTTTTCAAATTTTTCTGATCCGGTACACGGCCAATATTACCACCTCAAAATAATTTCAAACTTCAATTCACCAAGGCACATCATTCAACGTAGGGTGTTGTGTTGTGACATTAATTTTCAACTGGTTTTCTACAGACTGAGAAAAAAAAGTTTTTTTTACAATTGTCTCTCCTGCGAATTTTTTCGTTTGGCGGTACAAATCGGTACAAAATACCGCCAAACGAAAAAATTCGCAGGACAGACAATTGTTAAAAAAACAACTTTTTTCTCTCAGTCAGCCTCAAGAAAACCAGTTGAAAATTAATCTCACAAAAACACAACACCCAACGTTGGATGGTGTGCCTTGGCGAATTGAAGTTAGAAATTATTTTGAGGTAGCGATTTTGGCCGTGTACCAGATCAGAAAAAATCGAAAAAAAAATAGTTTTGATTTTCTAAAAGAGATAGGTTTCAAATACATTCAATATATTTTGACTTGGAAGAATATTTTGGAAAATAGAAAAACGCGGTCGAATAGCCTTAATGACGATTAGCGTACCTACAATTTTAAGAAGTCTCACAAATTGTCTGCTTCATTAAAATTAAAATCATGCTACACTGCATATCAAGTCGCGGAGTTTAATCAGAATTCTATACATTACATTTTCATCGATGAATAGAATGTTGCTTTTATTTCCATTAGGTGTTGCATACATAGTTTCTAGGTGCCCGTTAGGGCGCCGCAGCCAAGCCGCGGTGCGCTACACACTCAAGCACCTTATACACCAAGCAGAGTTGGGGTGATTTCGAGGTGTTACCCAGCCGTCATGTAACGTGATGTGAACTTGAAAACTATCACAATCGAGGGATTTAGGTACCTGACAACACATGCCAAATTTTATTGGGGTACGATTATTCCTTCTTGGTGAAAAAATGGCTTGAAAACATGCTCAAAATCACTTTAAGGATGTTTAGCTACTGCTACTGCCTACTACTGCCTACTACTGCTAACATCTATACGTCGGCCCGCGATTCTGACCAGACGGGTGGGACTACAATGTTCATATTTTACATGGACATTAAGGTTATAGAAATATAGTCTCTTTTGAAAAAAAAAGTTGAAAAAGTTTGTTGGAAGGCTTCCAAATAAAGGTTTTAAAATAAGCCTTAAACACTTGGCATACAATCAACAAGTAACCATAGTTACTTGACACTTGTTGACGGTATAAGCAGAGTTTAGGCGGGAAAGTGCGATACGTAAACAAATAGCGGACATTTAAAAATTTTCTTCTTTGTGTGGAACGAGAAAAGGTGTCATTATACTCTCATAAAACAAATCAGAAACCGTCCCTGGCCTAGGCCCAGATGTGGAAAATTATTTATAATGCAAAAGTGTAGGTCTAAAGTTCCATTTGGCTATAGGACTAGATAAAATTATTACTTACATTACATTTTGACAAGCCTAGCCAACCCTAGGCAAGCACAACATAGTTCTGATATGAACTTGCTCAACTGTTTGTTTACATAATTGCAACAATCAAATCATTTCATACAACTTGTCTTTCGATTGGCCCGCGTTTATGAAGGCACTGCCATCTAGAATAAATATAGAACTTTTTCGAGCTCTTTGCTATACGCAAATCTTTTTAAAGTGTTTGGATTTCGTGATACTCTTTCAACCATAGACATCCTATATAATTGGCTAGACCAGCAGTCGGTGGTCCACTTCCGGTACAATTAGAAGCCATCTTAAAATGACAGTTTACATGTTAATCAAATGGGAGCGATTTGTGGCCAAATAGTTTCTCAAGATTGCCGCCAGGTTGACAGGTAAGCATACTAGCCTTTAACACCAAATGATTACTAAATTCCCTTATGCAATCACTTCGTATTGTTTCTTTTGTTTAATACCATGCTGCACAAGCTAAAACCATATCAAACAATCCAGTAAAATACTTTATTGCATTAAAAAAGCATAAATTAAAACACCAAATCGCCATCTTGAAATGGGCCGGTTGAGTCTTCAATTTGCTACGCTCGCGCCTGTGCGGAGGTATAGGAGACTGCTAATCTAGCCTACTATAGGGGTTTAATTAATATCAATGCTTTCAACTCACAACCCATGACGTTTTCCACGATACCGTTCAAGAATACCAATTCCTTCGAAAACGAAAACGACTTCGTTTTCAAATTGCGTTTTCAACTCATCTCCCACGAACTCAAGAATTGGGGTCCAGTCCTTATACCGTCGTTATACCATGGTTATACCACCTATACCCAGGATGTACATGAATCCGGTTCTAGATATTTTACATCCTATATTGTTACTGCTAATACCATAGAATTTAAATCAACTTTGATAAAAATATTATATTTTAGCAAATAATTTTGTAATGGAACTTGAAAAAATAATGAGATCACACACATAACAAAAACTTGTAGAAATACAGCCAAACCTTACACACTCCAAAGGAATGAGATCTAAAAAAGGGCCAAGCTCATCTACCCTTCCACATAAACGTACAGTGTCCCATAACAGCATCCTCGAAAAGCTTGGCAAAATAGAATTTGCATGTTATTACGTTTAAAATTTAATTAGAAAAAAAGAACTTGGATAAACTATTACGTTAAATTAATAATCGCAAATTCTATTTTGCCAAGCTTTTCGAGGATGCTGTTATGGGACACTGTACGTTTATGTGGAAGGGTAGATGAGCTTGGCCCTTTTTTAGATCTCATTCCTTTTGAGTGTGTAAGGTTTGGCTGTATTTCTACAAGTTTTTGTTATGTGTGTGTTAGGTTTACATTAACACTTGACCCCTAAGGTAATAAAAGTAGGCCTACATCTTGTAGTTAGGGTATATGGAAAGGGAAGGAGGACCTATATTTAGAAATTAATAGGCTAGTTACCTACTACTAATGCTACATGTAAGTAAGAAAAAAAAGAAAAGTGTAAGAGTTCACAAATACTTCACATATTAGTACCGGTATCATAACTATACGAATTAACATCGGAATAAATACAAATTTATCATGGACGTTATTAGAAATTTGAATTTTTAAGATCAAAATATTACAGAAGAAGAAATTAAAGTGTTAATACTGACTGTAATTGATGTGAATGATTGATGTAATTAATGCTACAATATCCTACAAAGTCTCACTTGGTTACGTCATAACACTCTGAATTAGCCTCACTATCCCTGTACGGGTGTGATATTCTGCATGTTAATGGATATCTCTCGTACATACGTATATATAGAACGCTGCGCAGAACACTATTATGAAGGACGGTGTGTATATTAATGTCGCACAGCTATTCCAAACTTTGCGGTCTGCAAAGCAGCCCACAGACACTACAAGCATTCTCTCGACATTCCGCTGCCAACTCAGGAATTTCACGACATGGAAATTTGAAACTCAGTTTCGGGATATTGGATTTCCAAAAACTTTCACGATAACATAGAAAAATGTGCACGGAAAATTATTCACGAACAGGCATGCAAAGATAGAGAATAATTTCTGTACTTACGAATAATTGTCAATGCCGAGTGATATTCGAATTAAACACCCTACATATTGACTGTTTTACCCCTGAAGGATATATCTCTTGACAAAATGATAGAGAGAATATTTTTCGCTCTCTGGACAATCGCTTGTTCTGAATTATATTTCTGTTAACCTTACTAGACAAACCATTTCCTTCAATAATTCCATCTGCTTATAGATCGAGCTTCACAATTGACGTGTAACATTTAAATATATTTACCCTCTTAACTATAGCCATAAATTATATTGTACATGTTGGGTAAATTTCAGTAGAATTGTAAATGCAAATTGTTTGTCCCGTACATGAATTGATATTATTCTGGCCTGCAAGATACTCGTGTAAGCCTGAAACTGAATCCGGGCCATCCTCTAAAGGTTCACTAATCGTAACAAATGGGATGTGACTGTGGAAGTGCTCGACGCTGTTGCCGAGTGGCAAGCAAATTAATGTAATTTTGCACTTTCCAAACGGTAAATAGAACCCAGTTGGAAACGAGGAATCCAAGGGAGTGTAATGGTGTTTACATTTTATTGAACAAACAAAAATAGAAATAACGAGGTAATGAAGTTCACAACAACGTGTTAAAATTCTGGATTTTCAGTTCTGTTTTCTGAATACCGACTCTCAGGTCAGTTACAAAAGTCCCACAAAAGTAGAAATGTGTAGCTTCTTTGAAGATAAGACCGATTCTACAGTGGAATGGTTGTATTCCGTTGAGACAATACGTTCCACAATCTCGACTTCAAACAAACGCATAACTATTTGGCCGTTTATCTGATGTAGAAGATGCTGTGATCCATAGGATTGGATGGAATTTCCATATTGAGATTCAGAAACTCGCAGGTTCTTCTTAGTGGAAAAACAAATGTAATTGGAAATTTCACCGTTATCAATGCTAAAGATACGTCATTAACCCGCATATGTCACTCAATGTGGGGGCACAGTTATTACTTATTAGCATAAATTTTAGTTTGATTAAAGATAACTTTAGATTAGAAAATATATCTTAAGGCGGCATTGAAAATACTTAAATTGCAAAACTTACGAAAACGGTTACATTTATCAATCTCGTCAATCATTTTATGAAACATGACGTTCTCAAATACACTGCTGTGCGTATTGTCGTCGTATTCACAGGAGCAACAGGCGACCAATGTCCGTTCTCTCATTTGAACAGACTACACCAATAAATCCTGAAATATCGCCGAGGTTTTATTAGCCACAAAATGTGTACCGTATTGTGAGTCTTAATCAAGACGCTTATAGCCTCGTCGTCAGATTCAATATCTCGGGGCGCGGATTGGATGGGCCGCAACCTTGATTTGTTGCCGGCGCACAAAGCAATTTTAGAAAGAGCGTCTTGTTTATAAGAGATCCCATTGTCCCATTCCGTCCTCTTATCGTAGCTAGCCGACGCTTCATTTGAGGCGCCGCAAGGAAGAATGGTCAAATAACACGACCAAGGCAAAGGGTATTTTATAAGAAGCAAAGAGATGGTTACTTTTCACTCGTATCTTCCCGTAAGAAAATGTCGACGTCCGAGATAACTACACAATACGACTTGCGGCAACAAAGTCATCTTCGACTGCCTTCGAATTGTTATTTTCCGTCACCTCACACACTCATAAAGAGCGATTCTAGTTCGGGAGTCAAAGGCGCCATTATTGAATTAAGCTCCTATGAACACAGAGCAACTCTTTGTGTTCTCGGCTGCAAGCATAATTTGAAACATCCACGTCGTTCATACAAAAACTCCCTCACAGCAGCGAGGTTTGCATTTGATTAAAAAACGCGATATATTTGACAAAAAACGTGAGATATTTGACACCAAAACTCCGTACAAGCATCGATTGTTCCGTTTAAATGAGAATTCTTACAATAGATGGTAATACCCTTGTATTTATCCTACACTAATGACTTTAAGCATAATCCTCTTCCTGTTTTATGGATGAACCTATATTAGAAAAGTTAACCGTGGAGTAAGCTCCGTCATACTACACGCTATTATATTATGTTAACACTTACGCAAAACTTATTGAATTTTCAGTGACACCTGTAATCTCAAATTATATCCAGCATCAACGGTTAGGTAATCGGCCTTCTCTTTTTATTTAATTAAGCGTTGTGGGCATGTCACTAAGATTTACGAATACATCTAATTAATAGTTAATCCTTGCGAGATCAATTTCCAAAGTTTAATAGTGGTAATCCGGACTCCAAGAGCTCCTAATATCCTGAATAGACAACAGAATTCCGGAATAACTCCCGAAATTAATTAGTAGAGTTAACTGTTGGAACATCACTTTTGAAAACAAAATATCGATCGTTCATGGTTGGCTAGGGTCACCCAATTATGTTCCAGGCCAGTCGCTTCCTCCTCAGATTGATTAAAACTTTAATGTGAACCGAATCCCCTGGCCCTCCAAACTTAGCCAATTATCACGCAAAACAAAATATATGAAGAGTCCAGAGCACTTTCTGCATGACGGAGTAACTTGGGCTCATAAGGCTATACCTGTCTGTTTCAGCTTGGGGTACAGATTTTAATCGCGGCAGCAACAATTATTATCGCAGATGATCAGTGAATTACCGCACATAAATTAATATAAACAAATTCAAACAGTATAATGCAACTTCTGTTAGTGGTACAAAATCAAATTTACATGTGCCACGATTTAAAAATGCTTATTATCAATTTACTTAGTAACATTACATATATTGTTTTCGATTCAAAGAGAGAATTACAGCCATTGTTCCTCATACCTACTCCCATATCAATACATCAACAACAAGTATAGCAGCTTCTGAGGACTTCATTCGTGTACTATGTGGGCATGTCAGAAACGATGACGATATTTCAACATAGGACGACATACACTATGGTTTCGTATTATCAAAATAGCATATTATATACATTTTCTCATCAATCACGACAAACTTTGTGACAAAGAAATTATTAATGTCATCAAAACGTATGTACGCGTTCAACTTATGAAAAATAAATCAGTAAATGATTTAAATCAGTACTTCGTAGCAAACTTAGCTGGACCATTTGAAATCACGCCGTTGATTCAGCCATCCACTTAATTGACGAATATAGTTTATGTAGCATAATAAGCTCTTATATGAATGCACGAACATTTAATTGTAAGTTTCGACAAATCACATAAAATTAATGCGAATTCTTACTTTTCAAGTTATCTAAAGTTATAAAAAGAGTTTCGTGTAAACCAGTGTTACTTTCAGAACGCCATGCAATGTTATGTCATGTCATCATGAAGGGAATCCCCCAAACATCTGTAGACAACGAATTCTTTAGAACTTCTTCAAGGTTGTACAAAACGTCGAGGATTAACTAAGCCTACACTTAGATTTTTGGCAACGTTATACAGACCCTACATATATCGACCCTTAGTTTGACGGAGGTGGGGGTGAAATAGAATATGCCTTGAGAAACCACCGACTACGAGGTTGAGGTCATTAGGGGATAATGACCTCTAGAAGCAATGTAACAATAATCACTCGACAACAAATACTAAGCCAGTAATATGAAACTTAATTATGTAGCTTTTTGAAAATATAATTTGCATTTTAACGAAGGGAATCTAATCGAAAAATATTACTAAAAAAGTAGGTCGTATAGTAAGAAAATGTTGAAGGTAATTGGCAATAATTTGAACAATGAAGCAAGAAACCTGAGATTTTATCCCTAACCGAGAATGCTTTTTCATGAACATATCCATACAGAACAATGAGACTCACATTTTTCTAGAGATTTTATAACTTTTAACATGGTCATCAACTTACGTTCACAATGAAGATTTCAAAAATTCTGTACATAGTATACTGATCTTAGAATGATTTCTTTATGAAGATTTCCTAAACCAAATATAGTTTCGTCGAAGTCAATTATTATGACACCGGCTTTGAAGTACCAACCGCTGTGGTAATCATTCTTCGTATGATGGTATTCACATTGTAGTTATTCGCGCAACGGCATATTCTTCGTGACTGTACAATATTTGAAGTACAATATTGAACTTAAAGTGATGACTGAAAGTAATTATTAACAAATATTCTGAACATAAAAAGATGTTTTGACGGGTATTGCTGCTTCCGAAACACAATCTCTTGCATGCTCGTTATTGGCGAGATTCGGTCTGTTTTACTAGGTGACGGTGGACTGGGACCCAATTTGAAATAAGCGTTTGATCAAAACGTCACTTTCATAACGTCACTTGATAACGTCGATTTTGTGGTTTGAATGAATGCTAGCTTTGAATCTTTCTACTGACGTTGTGAGATAACTGCTTTGCTGTTCTTCCCGTCAGCTATCTCTCCGTAGCCGAAACATTGCCAACTCTGGCCAATCAAATAGGAGTACTCTCTATGC
This sequence comes from Sweltsa coloradensis, assembly GCA_024449915.1. Classification (NCBI taxonomy): domain Eukaryota; kingdom Metazoa; phylum Arthropoda; class Insecta; order Plecoptera; family Chloroperlidae; genus Sweltsa; species Sweltsa coloradensis. Next base: position 1,287,634 of record JAMZAV010000302.1, read on the forward strand.
TCCTACACCCAAAGACCTCAGACAAGATAGGCCTACTATACATATAACAGGTTTTCTAATGTCTTTGCATTTCCTGTTTGTTTACGTTCTCCAGCGCAGTGCCGAACATAACCTTAAAATAAATCAACATGCATTTGAACAGCAAGAAGATCTTATTTCATCAATACACGATTTGAATCGGCAAAACTCAACGTTTCATAACATAAAAATAACAAAGATGCGTCGTGAAAATAACTCGCATGCATGCTTAATGGTAAATAAAACGCGAGGTGTCGTGAATGTTGACAAAAGCTAGGGGCCAAGGCGGCCCTAGGTCCAAGGCGCTAGGCCTAGCCTATTAATACGCTTTCGACCTAAGTAGCCCTAATTTGATGTAGGGCCTAGGCCTTACCCTAGTGTGGGGCCATGAAATCAAGATTAATTAGTTTATTTATAATTGAAAATGCCAAAAACATCGTAATAGCCTAGCGCCAAATGCCAAGTCCCAAGTGTTCGAATTTAACCACAGCCTTGTATAAACGTGCTTAGGACGAACGAGTATATTATATTGAGAGGGCGTAACGTCAAAAAGCATCATCCCACGCATGTCCCACAAGCTATTTTCTCGTGGGTAGAAAAAGACGTTGTGGGACGTCAAAAAAAAGACGTTTTGATTTCAAAATTAGCTTTTTGAGGAAATCGACGTTATCAGACCACTGACACTCAAACGTCGAAAAATTATCGACGTTTTGATTCAAAACTTGGTCCCATGGTCGTGTCTCATCCGGGGATGCGAAAACTCCGGGAAATGCGGGCGTACGCAAGTGACGTCATCAAATGGTGATTGCGTTAATTACTCGCCTTCAAACAGGCAGACGTGGACCGCTGTGTGGTAGTGGATTGGATTTCATGTACGTACGTCCCATCTATCACGTAGTCCAAAGAAACTTGATCATAATACCGGTGAATTGCAAGGGTTTAATTACCTGCATGCGAGCGAACATGGCACTGCGGGAGGCAATCAAACGTGCTGTAATGGCTCATCGGAGATGAGTATGAACAGCAGGAACCCAACCCTACGAAGTTGACGAGCGACATCAACAACAGAAACGTTGGCAGATGAGGTAATATCTTTGGTCTTCCTTACAAACGCTACGACCGTTAGAAGCAATAGTGTTTGTCAAATGCAAGTGTTCGTGTCAATATATATTTTGAAATAATTGTCCTCTTCTGTTCAATCAAACCCGGATCATATTGAATAAATACACGCATAAATAACACAATGAATGTGTTAAATGTGAACAAAGTTATAAAAAAACATAGGCCTACATTAATAGCGAACATATACTACCTATAAGGACATTTTAAATTACTGTTTTTGTTACTAAATGCTTCTTTAACGCTCACCAATTTTTAGAAGAGGTGCTAACAACAAACGATGTGACATTTTATTTCGGTTAGGCACAGACTGTAGACAACTTTTCAACAGTTACTGACAACAAGAAGGCCTACAAACAGGTCAATATGTTCTCAGTATTTAATTTCAAGAAAATAACTGAAAATAAAAATTTAATTATAAATCCAGAACCAGAACCAGCTCAATAAAAAAATACGGAACCTTCTTGGATGTAACATCAACGCGTCGATGCCAAAATAGTATACGACCAGAGCTCTTTCTATAATACGATTGGGGGTGAAGTTAGGATGAGAACATCAGGAAACTTGCTTTGTACTGAGTGAAATGTTTAGCACTGTCATTTGTTATTGAGCACTAAAGGAATGAGCATTGGGAAAAGCCACATCAAATACCACGACACGACGAACGACAAACATTGTTTTAAAGTGAGTATGATGCCTGCTGCAAGTTACACGCACACTGGCCACGTTGAGTATACGCCCAGGTGAAGTAATACTTGTCGAGTCGGACGAGACTATCGAATAGTGGCAGAGTTAACGAATCATCGTCTTATTTTCAACATAATGTTATGCAAATTTGAGTCTTGATTTTGAGGAAGAGTTTCAGTCGTTGAATGGTAGAATAACATTTATAATTAGTGAATCCGCATGTATATACGTCCACCGGCTCCTTCCACGCGGCTACAAGAGAAACGTCGAGATTGGCAATCTATTTATTCCCCAGGGCCATATTGATTGAAAACAACGAGGCTTGGATTTCACTTTCGAGAGGATCGCGCTTCTCGATATTGAATTTCATTCAATGAAATCGGCGGGTTCTGTGAAAAATTGAGAGACTTCGGAGCGTTATGAAAAGTATTTAACAAGCTAGAAGTCACAGAACGACACTACAAAGGCGTTTTCTTTACGCGCCATGGGAAATATATACCACTTCCAGAGCATGGTATCCATACACTATATAGACAAAGCTAGCAACGAATGTCACAATGCTTACAGAATTTGACGTTGTAATGTATACAACGCGCAAATAGTGTCTACCTGGTTTACAATTAAATTATACGTATTGTCTACGTGTTTGACTATAGGATACAGATAAAAGATACCATTCTTAAGATGGCGGTCAAAATCAAAGTGACCAGCCAACAAAATATTTACAAAGCTATAAAACAAACTAGTCCGAGAAGGCTTACCAAGAACTTAACTCTAGTCTAGTCGATGTCATATAAAAAGTGGACCGATAGCTGAACTTGTCCACGAAGATTCGCATATGACACTCACAGTGACAAATGGCAGGAATTTGTATTCAAACCTTCAATCATCATTGGTTATCAAATCGGATTTAAACCCCGAATGCAAATTACGTTTGCCTATGCTTCACATAATTATTATGTGCATACAAATACGCGGTGACAGAAGGCGTCTTGCCTTGTTATAATATGCAGAGTGTATAACCTACTACAAACCTAAGATAATTCGGAAAGTTTAAACCTGAAACTACGTTCAGAATCAAAGAATGTACATCAAGTTAAGTGAACTCGAATAATATAACAAAAGCGTTATACTGTGATAGCCCATGTTATAAGTCTAAGTGAAAATGTTGGTCGTAGGAATTGGTCGCGTAAAATAATTCAGCTTATAACCACAGATACTGGCAATTTAAACAAGCAACTCGAGACTTCACAGTATAAAAGGTGTAGACTAGCTCTCGAGATACGACTAACGTTTTATTTGACTTCATTTTCAAAAACATCACAACATACAACTTTGTTTACTTTACGGCGAAGTATAGAAACAAAAACGACGTCGGCCGAAGAGGAGATCAAGTTCGAAACTCCTCGCCGAAGAAGCTTTTCTTTCCAACAACAAATGTAAACACAAAGATGATGACGGACTTGGAAAGCTCCGTGTTCAATCATAGCCGGGTAGATCGTCTCGGTCGTAAAAACACAAGACAGAGGCGCTAGCAGGAAATGAGAGAACGGTATGAAGTGTTTCCCGGCCTCCCGGAATGCCTCGCCGTCCAATGGACCGTTACGGACGACCGTTTGGCAGGGAATCAACTGGCGTGAAGGCGTCCGTCACTGAGGTACTGACCACTCACTCTAAAGGATATCACCAGAACCAGCACAACAAGAGAAAATACGATCGACAATATTAAAACCACGTGAAATTAATGTGGCTATGTTATAACTAGGAAGCTTCGCAAACGCTTTTTTAGTCGCGTTGATGGATGAGCTTTTTTTAAGTTTTTAGTTTGCGTGGGATATCTTTACTTTTGCAAGTGCTTTGTTTTGCTGCCTACTCATTGTAGGTGATTGTTGCCAAGTTCCTATTGATATTGTCAATTGTTATTAATTACAGTAAAAAACTTATATTAAAAGCTTTATTTCTATGGGTTCTGGCTAACTTTTTCAACTTGTTCTTTCAAAAGGTACTACATCACCATAGCCTTAATGTCCATGTATAAAATGAACTTTGTAGCCCCACCCGTTTGGTCAGAATCGGCCCAAATGGCACGAAAATATCGCACTAAAAATCGAAAAAAAATCGTAAAAGTACAATATTCATGAGAAATATTTTTTCGATTGTACCCAAAAACAATACTCCTCTAAGTTCAGAGATTTCGAAGATCCCCTCAAATTTTCATCAAGATTGGATATGCCGTTTGCCCGGTAGAGAGCGAACAAACAGACAAAAAACAAACACTTAAAAAAATCACCCGAGCTAAATTTTTTGGGGGTCAGTGAAATTGAAGTCTTCGCTTCGCTCATCCAACTAAAGAACGGCAAAGTTAAATTACAGAATTATGAAAGCATATATTTTCAGACAACTTTTTGTTTTTTACTAAGACTATTGCTGTACATAGTGTGATAAGGCCAAAATGAAAATGTCGTGCTTGGTACAACATGTCACGTAGCAAATGAACTAGCAGGGGATACCAGTAGTACCAGCCAGAGCATGAGGGAGTACGGTATATTGAATCTTGTGCCATATTTGATGTATTACATTGTTGCGCGCGATACAAGATATCTTTACGTCACGAATGCTCTGCTAGTGGTAGGCCGACGATGCTTCCTATAATGTTAAGCTGTATATTTACTGCGTGGAGGATATGTGAAAATTCTGATTCTGTATAAATATAGATTTTCGTTATAGGGTATTTTGAATTTTTGATCGGCATTACCATAATATCAAAAGAGGTTTAAAAATCCATTCGCCCTTCAATGTTCATCAAAGTCCAAAACGTCAATACATATCCTGAGTACAAGCGTATCTGTACAGGCCTAGCCTGCGTCAAACGTGAAACAGAACCGGACAAAGACCCACGCTTGTAAAACTGGCAAGTGACAAGTCCATGCATACATGGTACGGTGCACCTATATCCCAATTGAAACTTGTAAAAAATTATAACGTTGGCAACACGTGCCATCAAACACGATATTTGCACGTTTAAATACAATCAACAACGAAGTACTGAATGCGAAGCATGGCAATCTGATGTGTTTTTGAACGAAAATATGAATTTTCCAGTAAACCATAATAGTATTATTGCAGCAATCTACTTATTGGATTTAGAAGACAAGTCCTTGTTTTTAGTAAATATATTTCTTAACGGGTCATTTACTTCTCAGAATGACGTGCAAAACTGCACTCAAAACGGTAGTATAGCGAAATGATTAATGAAGTAAACGGTGAACTGTAGAACCTGTAGATAACATGCAATCATGTTATCAATTTTCCCTGCCTTGAAATACGTTTTATTTCGTAGCTTTAAAACTCATCCTTGTAGTGAACAAACCATAAATAAACCATTAAAGGTACAACGGGCAAACGATGCCACTGGGAGATCCGATGATATTACTTTTATCACAATTATTACAAGTTCTCAAAATTAAGTACACTTATACTTTACCGACAAGAAAATCAAGGCTTAAAAATTATGAAAAGTTTATTTAAAAGTTAAAAACAGCTTTTAAGGTGAGTTGTAAATATTTTGGTCAAGTTTAAAAACAATATAATATGCATAATGAATGCACGTGTCCGAAACCCGTAGGTATACGGAATGGATTTTTGTTTTTATCTCGCATACATTGACATGCTCTCGCCTAGTATAATAACCGAGATCTAGTTAAACACACGACTTTTCACGCTGAATTGATATTCCGGTCATAAAGTACAACAATGTATTCATATTAATGAACCATTCGCCCCGGGGTTGGCCGCGCTGTATGTCGGCGAGTGATATATTCCTCGTGAAGAGGCGAATACACACACACCTCGCTGCAATATCGGACTAAACGCTCGAACAGCCGCAGACCAGCTCGGTGTGCACGGAGGAGATCGAGTTATCAGAAAACTCGTAAATGACCGTAACGAACCCGCGAGAAGTGTTTTACCAAACGGGTAAAATATTATGCGATAAATTTAAATAAAACAGGATGTCTATAACGATAGGATTGAGAATGGGCACCCGGAAAATATGTGCCTATCTGTACACGAAGTCTGATACCAGGATGTGAATCATTACTGGAATTATAGCTTCACATGCCGTGTCCATAAACAAAATAGGCCTACTTAAAAAGCTGGGTATTGTTAAACAGTCATCATGGTTAACCTTCGATTGAACGACAATTTTACAACTATACGACAATGACAACGAATACGAGTATGCTCCGTTCTTTTGTTTTTATTAATTTTCATAAACCAGCAATCAAAAAAGTGTGAACTATATATCGGTACGTCAATTAAATAACAAAAAATGGATGTCGTAGCAGCAGCTAGGTGACTTACGAAAATATGGTGTTTGTTACAACGGTAATGACACCAAATGTGGCATTCATACCAGTAGGGTCACACTATAGCTGAATTTATTTTACAATACTTCTACCTAAAGAACCCCTATGGAGTGGACAAAAAATGCTCCCTATAGCATTTCGACTAAGTATGCCAAGATAATCTTTCTAGATCCGGAATAACTTTAAAACTGTCACCACAATATCAAAGTAAACATACGATGAGATGAATCGAATATATATTTTGGTGGAGGTGCCGGGTACGGGGTACGTTAAGTGAATACACCGCGCACAGACGGACGGAAGACTTGAACATGATACGTGTAACGTTTTACTGACAAGTTGTGAGTTGTGGAGAGGGGGTTCATAAATCATGAATATTCACAAATCCTAGGCCTATACTACAGTGAAAGTCCACACGTCGGGCAAACGTTAGCCCGCCAAGTCGCCCCAAGCCGATCAAATGCACGAGTCAATAATCTGCAAGTGGCGCGCGGTTTTTGGCAGGAAGCAGAGGTGATTTGTGCGATGGCAAGGACGACACCGCCGAGATGATAAGGGTAGAGGTGACTCTGAGACGACCGTGGTGGCGAACGCCGCGGAGCGTGGCGAGGGGCGAGGGGGAGGGGGATAAGAGAGATAGGATTACGAAAGAAACCAACAGAATATTTCGAGAGGGATTATCGTACATAAATTTGCACAATTTTAACATTTACGGATGTTTCTTAGTCATGAAAAATCCATTTGTTGTGGAACTAGGGCTAAAGAAAACGTGTTTCTTTTCTTGAAGAGAAAGGGGAAAATGGAGATGGAAAGAGCAAAAGTTAATAGAAATACGATGGGAGCAGAGGTCGCACGATACGCCAGCAGTGAGCTTCTTATTGGGACGTATAATGCAACTGGGACGGGAAAGGTTGTCTAAATCGCACCCCGAAACAAAATAACGGTATTACCTTGCCAACGGAAACACAAAGGCATTTCTATATAATTTAGAATAGAAACTTTTGCACGAATACGAACAAAATTAATAAACAACTTAACATAAACTATATAAAACTAAAATATGCATCTTAAACCAACGAATACGAAGACATTTCGGCGGTTAGTAAAACATTGAAAGCCCTTTGCCTATATTTAAACCAGCGCATGATCAATGAACTTATTAAACCTATACAAATGCAGATTTTTCATGGTTCTAATTGGCTAACCTATGAGAGAAGCAACGCGTTGAAATCAAGATGCAAACGAGCGTTGTCATTAATTATAAGTCAACAATAATTGTTTCGTTTCCAATTATACTAGGAAAACGCTAAAGTCCCGCCGCGTTGATGGATGAGCTTTTTTAAAGTTTTTAGTTTGCGTGGGATATCTTTACTTTTGCAAGTGCTTTGTTTTTCTGCCGACGCATTGTAGGTGATTGTTGTCAAGTTTCTATTGTTTCTTGTTAATTTGTTATTATTTAACGTAAAAATCTTACATTAAAAGCTATATTTCTATGGATTCTGGCTAACTTTTTCAACATTTTCTTTCAAAAGGTACTACATCACCATAACCTTAATGCCCATGTATAATATGAACGTTGTAGCCCCACCCGTTTGGTCAGAATTGGCCCAAATGGCACGAAAATATCGCACAAAAAGTCAAAAAACGTATATTAAAAGCTTTATTTCTCTCGATTCTGGCTAACTTTTTCATTTTTTTCTTTCAGAAAGCAATACATCACCATAACCTTAATGTCCATGTGAAATATGAACGTTGTAGCCCCACCCGTTTGATCAGAATTGGCCCAAATGGCACGAAAATATCGCACTAAAAATCGAAAAAAATCGTAAAAGTAGATATTTATGAGAAATATTTCTTCGATTGTACCCAAAAACGTGGCAAGTCTAAGTTCAGAGAAAACGAAGGTCGTGTCAAATTTTCATCAAGATCGCATATGCCGTTTGTCCGTAGAGAGCGAACAAACAGACAGAAAAACGAAAACAAAACAAAAAAACACAAAAAAAAAACAAAAAAAAACCCCCGAGCTAAATTTTTTGGGGGTCGGTGAAATTGAAGTCTTCGCTTCGCTCATCCAATAAAAAACAAAAAGAGCACTTTTTCCAAGTGTCGATAATAAGAATAGCATTAAGAAGTACACGTGGCGCGTGCTTGCTAACCACAAGCTGTGTAACTTCAAACACATCGCTAATAGAGAGCGCACCTGTAAATGCATTCCGTAACTGAAATAGTTTGCATGAATTTCATAAAAGCTGGTCTACGCGACGGTGAGTTTCTTCTTGCTGAGCTTCTTACTGCACTCGACAAGATCACAAACGACACAAAATGACATCAAAGAGGATTACAGCTAAAAAGCAGTAGCCGCGGTTTAGCGTTAAATCGACCGAAGCCATCACGTTTATTTGCATGCACAACGCGGTCTCATCTCCTTCACCGGCAATATTTCCACAGAACTGATGAATGCAGCCAGGTTTTTATGAAAGAGGAGAATGTATAGAATATATAAAAGTTTTCATTTTAAAGCCTGCATACGAATGCTCGTGTTCCCACGCATGCACAGGGTTTATGACACGCACACGCGCACAATATGTATCACAATGGCTGTAATAAGCCCGCCTGCATGAGGGAGGATGGAAGCCAATAGCTCGGGGCCACTCGAAACAGATAAAACTGCCATCGAGATGAAAGCTTTTTTATATTGCTGTATGTGAGTGACGCCATTTTATTGTATCGACTACAGATAAAAACGATGTGGTGTAAAATGAGGTTCTCCCTACTTGGGCATAAAGCATTTCACAATTATTGTAATTATTTGTAAATTTGGTGCCGAGAATCAAATGTTATACATATTTGAATGAAAATTAAAAGTCAGATTTCGCTAGGAATAAATTTACCTTGCTCCTCCAAAAGCAAACTTAACAACTTTATGGGTCGTATGCCGTAAAAAGTGTTAGTAAATAATGGAACCGATATATATTATACTATTTTGCATAAACTTAAGATAACATGAAAACCCTTCTAACTCGTAACGCAATACCTATTGTTGAGTATAATATGTCGTGTAATAGTTGTGCACAAAACACACGGAATTCCTTTTTGTAGGTGCAGTAGTAAAAGCTCTCCACTGAACTTGTACCGTACCTACCTCAATTGATTAATTTTCCAATTTGGTTTTCAGAACACAGTATAAACACGAATATAGACAGTAAAAAATAAACTGAAATGTAATATCCGTGCAGTCGTGCTTCTCTTCTTGTAGCCAATATTTAAATATTTTGTAAAAAACGCTAATCCAGATTCAACGATGAAAGAAAGAAAACAATGTGAAGAACTAACGCGAAGAGGTGAGACTTTACAGATGGAAATGGAAACAGGGTGCGAAACGTCAAAGTATTAAGATCATGCATGCACAGCTGGATTTCTGTTCAGGAACCGACGAAGAGTACGAAAATGTGACTATTTCGCTTCTTCGACAAGTAAACTCTAATTCAGTTGAATTGAACGAAGAGAACCATGCAGCCAATGCTTCCCGAGCGAGAATACTCATGAAGGTTATACTCCTGCAACGCTCGTTGGTCGCACCTCGGAGAACGCTCGGAGCCCATCTCATTTCCTGTAATTCCTCACCCGCTATCAAGATGAGCTGGGGGTGAGTGGGTGGGGAGAATCCATACATATTTCCCCGGTTATTACTAGAGCCTCATTTCAGACGCGGCTCCAATCTTTGTCTTCTTCGAGAAAACATCACAATAATGAGATGCAGACGACCAAGAAGAATATATGAACTACACCCCCGCCCCTCCCAATCAACTCCCCCACCCCCAACAAACAGAAGTGCGGGAGATTTCATCCGAACAAAGCCAGCAAAAGTGAAAGAAATCACCTCATATCGCAGTCGTACATGCACTTAGTGAAATGTGAGTAATGCGTTTGTTTTGTTTACAACCGGGACACAATATTGAGATAGAAAACTCCAATGAAAAACTCCACTTGGTGCGTCTCATATTATATGGCAGAAATACTAACTGAGACAATCAGTGGATGACGGAGAAGATAAAAAATATAACGTGACGTGACATCAATGCACACTTCCCAGGGTAGGACATGAAAAGAATGCACAATCATAACACACGAACGAGCCTCAGCATTTAGTTGAATAAGTGTGTCTATAGAAAGAACACAATAGGTCGTCCGTCTCGCTAAATGTGCCTGCTAGAACATTGCTCTCGCACCGTCAATGTGTAAGGATTGGACATCCACAGTGCCATACCAATTTGAGACTACCACTTTGCATATCACCTATACTGTCTTGACCAGGGCGGTCAAACCATGGAGTTTGAGAGTAGGTACTATTTAAAATCCATGGTCAACAAATGTATGTTTATACTTTCATTCCATACAAACTGTATTAAAACAGAGGTATAACACCACAAGAACGCAACACGTCAACATGCCATAGATTGACTACAGCAGCCAGCCAGTCAACTCTTATAGTAGCTCAGGACATCATCGATGGAGAAATCAACTTCCGTTTTCTGAGAAGACAGGTTTCAGTCTACACAAATGGAGATTAAAACCACTCTTGTGTCTATACTTGAATGGGACGCGCCGTCGCGAATATATACATATTAATGATGCTTGACTAGTCTGCGAACGAGTAATCGACGTAGAGTTGACCATACCTTGAATGTGTTCAGTGAGGGATATAATACTTTAATACAGCATTTGCAGTTTACACATAAAGTTTGGAAAATTAATAAACCAGTACATGACAACATCATGGATACAAAGGACAAAAATATACTACATGTATGTATATGTACATCATGTCAAACGTAAGCAAACAAAACAAAATATAAACTTAAAAAAATGGAAGATTATAGGCAAAATGGAGTACAGAAATAGTGTGAAGCACAAGATTTTGTTTATATTGTGGAGCTAACACAAGAGCCACTCATAGTGAAGAAAAGTTCTCGAAGTTAGCATTCAGAGAAGAAAACATCCGTACAAGTATAAATCATCCGCACACGTTGTGGAAATTTAAGGTAGGCCGATAGCGATAGGAATAAATCTTATTTATTAGGAATTTAATTTCCAGTCAATGTGAGATTTGATTATGTAAGCCATCATATGGCCAACACATCACATTGTAAAAAAAAAAAAAAAAAGTAACATAGACTCATAAAAATGTGTTTGGAAGTTACCTTTGTACCAACTGATTGCATTAATACTAGGAAAACGCTAAAGTCCCGCCGCGTTGATGGATGAGCTTTTTAAAGGTTTTAGTTTGAGTGGGATATCTTTACTTTTGCAAGTGCTTTGTTTTGCTGCCTACGCATTGTAGGTGAATGTTGTCAAGTTTCTTTTGTTTCTTGTCAATTGGTATTATTTACCGTAAAAAACTTGTATTAAAAGCTTTATTTCTATGGATTCTGGCTAAATTTTTCCACTTTTTCTTTCAAAAGGTACTACATAACCATAACCTTAATGTCCATGTATAATATGAACGTTGTAGCCCCACCCGTTTGGTCAGAATTGGGCCCCAAATGCACGAAAATATCGCACAAAAATCAAAAAAACGAATATTAAAAGCTTTAATTTCGATTCTGGCTAACTTTTTCAACTTTTCTTTCAGAAAGCAATACATCACCATTACTTAATGTCCATGTGAAATATAAGTTGTAGCCCCAACCGTTTGTCAAGAATTGGAAATGGCACGAAAATACGCACTAAAAATCGAAAAAATTGTTTAAATGGGAGATATTCATGAGAATATTTTTCGATTATACCCAAAAACGTGCAAGTCTAAGTTCAGAGAAAACAAGTCCGTTCAAATTCATCAAGATCGCATATGCCGTTTGCCGGTTAGAGAGCGACAAACGACTGGAAAAACTAAAAAGAACTAATCAAACAACAAAAACAAACAGAAAAACAAACAAAAACAACATGGAGACTAAATTTTTTGGGGGTCGGTAAAATTGAAGTCTTCGCTTTGTGCCATTCATCAAACGAGGAGAATCGTTTTATTTGCCGTAGAACTTAATGCTTTTGAAATACCAACGTGGCACATGGTGAAACAACGCGACATTCCACTTAAAGCAATCAAGTGTTAGCTTTCTTTTGGTATCTGGCTTTTTTGTATTTCTACGACAGTTTTTTTTTTATAATTTAGTAACCTTACGGTAATATTCAACTGTTATCAATACCTTAAAACTCCCAACGATTCATGTAATATTTACGTCAGTCGGAATAAAACTATGCATCAAACACTAAGCTATAAGGAGTGAATAATCTCACATTTGAAAATACTTTTCTTCTCCATTAAATGTATTGTATGTTATGTATGTTGTTGAGAAGTTGAATAAAAAGTTGGATATACTTATAAAAAGTGACACTCGAAATAGCTATAGTCTTTTTCTCGGAGATTCGCACAACTGCACGTCTAGATTGTGTGCGCTGGAGAGAGATGATGGCAAACCGCATAAGAGGTATATAGGCCCCTATTGTCCCATTCTAGCCAGGCGTTTCCTCCGCAACGTTCTCATGCTAGCCGCTATCAGTGCCTGGAGAGTTGAGGCCTGGACGTGAGGAATCACACGGAGTTGTACTAGAGATTGTGCACGAAGAAGTTCGCTCGGAAGCGCTCGGAATTCACTCGGAAAAGATTATGCTCGTGTAAAACCCCAAAACATGTGTGGTAAGTAAGAATTAATAATTATTTTTAATCTCATGTGTCGTAATGAATATTTAAATAAAATAAAACAATATTCTAGACATCAAAATGTCATAGTTTTCATTGAATTTCAATTACATGTTTTTTTTATGAAAATGTTTCCAAAGTGATGTACTTATTGAAATAATCTAATAAATTTTTCAAACAAATCGTCAATATTTAAAATAGAACACAGACGCACAAAACGTGAAACCAGCCAAATTGCTTGCATTATACATGACTAAATAAATATAACGTGTTGACTGATTATAACGATTTTCTTAAATCTAGAAAAAAAATCTAGAATCTACTACATGCATGGTTACATAAATGAGTAGTTTGGGGGTGAATTGGATAGCAATCATCGAGTGATATAGTGACACAAGGAGAAATCGTAAAACTCGAGACTGATTTACGATATTCTGGTCTTGTGTGAACGTATTTTAATTTTTCTGAAAAGCCAAATTACCGTTTGATGGCACATTTGATATTCAGGGTTGATTAAAAAAACGATTGGATTACTCCAACAATTTTGTTATTACCGTTTACTGACATGAATACTAACTAGAACGCCTTCAGTTAACTGCGTATCATTCAATTTCTAATAACAGCAAAGCTTGCATTGAGATTTTCGAATACTGGATCCCTTTCTAGCTCCATCACATTACCTTCGCGATCAGCAATTAAAAACACTAATCCCCTCTGCAATCTGCTAGGAACGGAAATTAAGTACAACAGAAAAAGTTTTAATATCGGTTGTGACGTTCGCGAGTTTTCAACTTTCATTAGCAGATTGAAAACACTTCTCCCTCCTTTGTTTATTATTTTCGCCCGAGATTTTTTTTTATCTCGCAATTGGGTGTTTGATCACATTGTTTGCATTCCTCTACGGCCCTCAGTAATCCGTGCTCATTTACACTAAGATAACAAAATCTCCCAAAAACTTTCGCTCAGATTTTCCAACTCTCCAGAAAAACGTTCTTTATAAATTGTTTTCAAAGAAAGAGAATAGTTATTAGCTTGGGAGAAGGATTTGATTAGCCAACGGGAATTGTCAGAAAACAGAGGCAGATCGTGGATAGGATAGCAAAGAAGGAAATCTCACGTCGAGATCACGACAAAAAGCAAAGGGCTAACTTCGTGCGGCTGTCTGTTTTCAGGGCGTTATCGGTCACCTGGGCCAGCTCCCTCGGTGGTGAGAACTCTCTGTGACGTCAGAGGGCGGAAATAAGTTCCGAGAGATACGAGTCCTGTGATGGATGTCGCATTGCACGGCGACACTTTCCCTCAAGACCAGCATTGCTATTATCTTCCGTCCGTCCGTCCGTCCGACCGACGCCGAATAGCCCGAGGAGAGAAACATGGGAAAGCAGTAACAAGAGTGAGAGAGGTACTCGGTGCATTGTGCGGCTTAATCTCACCCTCTAAATAACACCCAACAATAACATTACCCGCACGAAATTAATAATAACAGAGTAAATCGTATTGTGTCTGTCTGTATAGCCTACTTCATGAAATGTTCCCCATCGTAGCAAGTTAAAGTGAAGTGAATTGAAAATGGAGACATCCTACATCGTCGCTTTTGCAATGATAAAAATGAAATAAAAACTCATGACAGTTTGTGATGTATGCATACGTTTAAAAATAAGAGAACATTAATTATTAATTAAATGAATAATACCTAAGAAACCTGGTATACCGTGTAGTATAAAAAGCATAGTAACATGTGATTACGCAGGCTAATTAGATACCAAGCTTTCTGACTCGGTCACTGTGAAAAACAATAACTTTGAAACAATATGACTTTTTATAAAATGAAATAATAAACAACATAAATAAATGTTAAAGGGTGACCATTGTGTACAGCATGTCATCCTCCTCTAAATCGTTTTGTAAACCGTTGATTCATTGCTTTGACGTATTTATCTGTTAAAAAACACGGAACAATAGAGCTCGAAACGTAGCAAAGTTATGCAAACAGATTATCTCAGTTTTAAATTCTGTGTAGTACACAGGAGAAACGTAAAAAAAAAATGGCAAAACATTGACGGAAAATTTAGACAATTTTGTGTAGGGATAAGTCGGCCTAACCCAAAATCGTATTTGGGATTCGCTATACCAGCTACACAATATAGAAATGATTCTCCCCTTAATAAATCCTAGTACATTTATTAAGACCGCGGGAAAGTCATGACCATTAAAACGGCAGCGAATAAAAAATAATGCCCGAGCAACTCAGCCCGCTACATGCCCGACAATGCGGTAAATCCTACAGCATTCGACCTTTTGTGGGCACTTCGTGACCGGCTAGCACATAAAAAGCATGATCCATTCACTTGCTGCAGTGCTGCCGACACTGAAGGCTCGTAAACTGCCCATAACGGCCATTGAGAAAGAGTTACATAAATTGCACGCGTCTACTCTGTGGCTTCTTTCGCTTGCACACATTGAAAAACAAACAATTGAAGAATGAATGTGTTTTCAACTGAAACATTATCGTGCAAGACAACGAAATGTTGATAAAGATAAAGTGGATTTGTTCAAGTGAAAATATTTGTGCAAGATGCGATCGATAACACGACGATGAAAATCCAAGTCTTCAAGACTTCAACAAAAGTTAAACTAAATTTTGCAAATCGGTATAAATAACAAAATAAATAGATCGTACCTAAAAACAAATCATTTATTATAGTAACCTCTGAACGTCGACCCTGTATTTTAAGTTTTGTAATTCTACTATTGCACAATCAAACACAACACGTCTTTTCTTACAACCTTGCTTTCTCAAGACTCAACACGTTCTGATAGTCAAAAGAAGACTATATCAAAGGCAAGAATCGTTGCAATAAATCACTACAAGCTTTTAATTCTCTACAACATGCTCATGTGGTTTATTTTTTATTTAATTAAGTTTACCTGCCCATAAGGCAGGAAGGCTAATGCAGGGCAAGTGTGGCCCTCTGTTGCCTGCTCATGTGGTAGGTTCCTTGTGGTCAAAACACGTATTTTTATAACATAAAGTAGTCCACCTAAATTCAATCTGGTTGCATTGTTAATAGAAATGTCACACATTCATTTCGTTTCTTTAAATATGACAAATTCACATCACGTCTGACCAACAACGTGTATGTTTTGAGTTGGCGTAGAAAGGTTTGGGTTTGCAGTTGATTTTCATATTATTTCCGTGTTTCGCGGTCCGTATTTTCAGCCTAGCACAACCAAGAAAAACAATTTTGTCCATAATTCGTAGGGAAAACATATATAAATCGAGTTTACAGTCTACAAAGGAACGACATTTTCACCCGCATCGTACAAAATTCGTTTCTGAGTTTGAATTTTGAAGCTCTTTAATTTGGTAAGGAAAACGAGGATTTGCTTCTCCACCCCATCAACTGTTTTAAGTGAATTATATCGTTCAGCTTTACATGAGGCATTTACCTGCACTTTATGGGGAGCCAAGTTTATAGGGTAAATCCACTTAGCAATAGCGGAAGAAACTAACTGGCTAAAAGAAAAGAGGGCCCATGAGGAAAAGAAAAGGAAATTCAGAGGTTGTTAAAGAAGAAACGACTAAAAGGAAGCTCAATGTGTTAGCTTGGCCTACCAAATTCAAGAAGTACGAGTTGTAAAAGATGTAGGTACTTGTGTTTATCAAACAGTAACATGACTGCAGCCCTCGATAAACAATGTAGATTGATATAGTTCCAAAATCAACTTTAAAACACAAAGTAAAG
Source organism: Sweltsa coloradensis (assembly GCA_024449915.1). Taxonomy (NCBI): domain Eukaryota; kingdom Metazoa; phylum Arthropoda; class Insecta; order Plecoptera; family Chloroperlidae; genus Sweltsa; species Sweltsa coloradensis. Next base: position 1,304,268 of record JAMZAV010000302.1, read on the forward strand.
TCATCCCAGACAACTTGATGCTCACGTAAACCCATACCAAATATATTAAATTATTCCGTAGAAATCGAAGAGTTCAATAGGAATCTCACCAGGAGATCAATAACTATACAGATAATCTATACAATCAAACTAATACATTAACAGCGATATATTTATTTCATCGTATCTCACAGTCCAATCAAACATTGGCATAGTATGCCTAAATACCGCCTAGAGCTGATGTAAAACTTTACAGGTTAATTTAAGAAAAGGGTTTATTGGCTTTAAACCCAATATGAAGTATAGTAAACAAGCACCGCTGTTATCTAAAATGGTAATAGTAACGTACTAGTATCGTACCATTCGTACGATTTAATTGATCAACAAATATGAAACCGACGAACGTATTCGGCAAACTCTGACCCGGCACCTCCACCAAAGTTACCAATAATATGCGATAGTCACGTCAACAACAGAACACGACCTTTAGAAAACGTGATGATGCGTAATAAAAACGTATTGCGTATAAAATGCAGAACGTAACTTACGTAAACATGATGTTGAAATGTTAAAAAATATATGAATATGAATTTTTGGTGTATATAATTTTTCATTGTTCGACATTTAAAATAAATAACCTATTTTCCACATAGAAAAACGAAAATAAACTGTTTGAACTTTTTCATTTAATTTACAGTCAAAGTTTGGGCTAATTTTAATGCTAAACTGCGCGTTATTTTTATGGGAAACAGTATCTTAACAAAACAATGCAGATACGGATACTTTAAAATCCAATTTACAATAAATAATAGGGGATACATTTTTCTGTGTAGGTAATTTAAACAGAATGCAGAGTCAGAAAATGTATGGGGTCTATAAGCATTCCTGCGTAATAAACAATATTTGCTTACTTTCGTGTTCTACCATGCATAATGGTACTATTACAAATCCATGGTTGCAGTATATTAGTCTTTATTAAGCAAGGTAATTTAGCCAGAATTTGGCATTTAGATAAAATTACATGATTTGTTTGACCTAAGCCTATAGTAAGATGAATACATACCAGAAACACATTCTAACAAATTATCTAAATAAACGATTGTGCGTATATAAATACATTTGCGGTATTGTAGCAGTGGCCAGAATCGATTCATTATACGTTGGTTGTAATAATGCCGTAGCCCGTAGGCCAATGAAATGAAAGGAACGAATTGAGATGCGGTGAAAAGATCGATGGGACGACAGAGTGATGCCGGACGACGAGGGAGGCTCTTTTGACAGAGTGGCGTGATGTACCCGATGCGGGCACACGTTTACATCAGCTATCAAGATCGGAGAGATAGAACCCAGTGGAAATCACGAAGCATCATGGTTGAATTAACTACATGATAACGTGTTTAGCATGCCTGAGTTTGTATGCGATGATTTGCGATGGGTAGAAACTAAAGAACCTTGAATTGACTTAAGAGTGTGCATACGCACTATCTTAAACCATGAAGGGAAATTTAGGTATGTGTGGTTCGACCATGCTTTAAAGTAAAACCGAATATTTATATTTCAGATATTATTAAAACTGATTTTATCACACGACATTTTGCACTAACAAAATAAAACGCGCACTAAAAGGTTCAATTTCGCAAGTTAATTCGTGTTTTAACCAGTTTCCTACAATATCGTCCGCGATTTCGCGCTATACCCGAGATTTCGCGAGATTAGCGTTTTCAAAATGTGGGTTTTCCAACTCTAAATGATGTAATTTGAAGACAATGTTACATTTTAGGCAATAAAACGGACATTAAATAAAAATTCGCGAATTTCGTTGTGCATTTTTCACTACCTCTACCAATAGCAGAAAATTTAATGAAAACAAATTAATATTAAAATTAAAATTAAATTATCCTATATTCGAACTAAACTATCGCACAAGGCAAGATCTTTTCACGTATGATTAAAACAAATTGGGAGTTTAGGAATACCATTTACGGTCAGGCGTTGAATGTGTGGTCAGAACGTCCAGCTTACAAGAAAGGGGGAGGAAGTGTAGCTTGTCTACACTCTACACCACAGCACGGTACATCGCACCCGGCTAGTGTTTCCGACTCCTCGAGGTAAAGGGGACGCGTGTTGTTCTGGCGTTGATATAGAGTTCCTCCTGTCCCGGCCAAACGCCTGGCCTCGATATATTGTGTCCATTACGCGCCACAGGGGCAGGGGGCAGAGCTCACTGGCGTGAAACTTGAGGATATCTCTCTCAGTCCGTAACAAATGTGTCCTCTATTTGGATGAGCGTAGCGAGCGTAGCGAGCGAAGCGAAGATTCCATTTCACTACACTGGAGAAAAAAATCCGGAATGTTTTTTTTTTTTTCTTTTTTTTTTTTTTCTGTATTTTTGTGTGTCTGTTAACACGATTCCGGCTAAACCGATACTCCAATTGCGATGAAATTTTATGGAGGCCTTCGAAATCTCTGAACGAAGAACTGCCACGTTTTTGAGCGCAATCGAAAAATTATTTCTCATGAAAATCGCAATTTTACGATTTTTTTCGATTTTTAAAAAAATTCTTCAGCTTATAACACCTACATGCTTCGTCCGATTTGAATGATTTTTTGACAGAACCTTAATTTCATGAATTTAGGTATTCGTGTGAAAATTGAGCGCAATCAAAAAACTATTTCTCATGAAAATCGAAATTTTACGTTTTTTTTTTTTTTTTAAACAATTCTTTGACTTATAACACCTACATGCTTTATCCTATTGTAATAATTTTTTCACAGAATCTTAATTTTATAAATTCATATATTTGTGTAAAATTTGTGCGCAATAAAATAATTATTTCTTATGAAAATTTTAATATTACGATTTTTTCCTTTTTTAAAATTACAATTAATTTTAAAAAAATAAAATTTAAGTTAATTTTTCATTTAATTTAATTTAATTTAAAAAAAAATCTTCAACTAAGTATTGATTTTTCCACAGAACAACAGAAAATCCGCATAACACATGGTAGCTCAATGCACCAATTACGCTCATCCAACAACGCGGCGGGACTTAAGCGTTTTCCTAGTGGATAGAAAGATTCAATGCACGGTTACAAGAAACGTGGGTAGGTGGAGGAAATAATTTAATGACGAGGGGGTGATTATGAGATACTAGGCGGTGATACAGTTAGCAATATTGTCGCAATTCAATTAAAGTAATAGTGTTAAATACAGTGTTTTCTTCTATGATTAACAAAGTCAAGAACATGTTTCCAATATTGTGTTGAATAAACTAATAAAAGGGGTGCATGTAAATGTTAAAAAGTGGCACAGCACACAATATATATGGAATCAAAATTAAATTACAATTAAATTGAAACGTGTACAGTCAAAAAAATGTATGTTTGTTCAAATAAAAATGGTTTGGCTAGGCTATATCAATTGCATGTTACACAAGCAAGTGTGAGAATAATTCTTAAATGAGGGTGCAAAACAGTAATTGAATTGTGACTTGGGTGGAATAAACGAATCAAACCAAAAGAACATTTCAAAAAATACAAAACGTCAATTACCAGAAAATATCAACGACGAAAGTCTGCTTGATTCTCGGTGCTAAGCTATAGATCAAAGAAGAAATAGGAAATTATTTTCTACACATAATAAAGTCAGTGTGAGAGCTTACTGGGAATAAATGGTGACCGAAAAGGGACCATTTTCCGCACAGGATTTTATGCCATGATGTTATTGAAGCGATGTCGGACGTGATTGCGGTCAAAACACATTTCCCAATCACTGTTTTCACAGTGTGTTATTGTTAGATGCCAGACTTTCTCACTGCAAAATTTATTCACTTTTAAGAACGTTATTCACATAAATCGGCGTTTACTCAGATCAAACATATGGTTTTGATTATGATTTTCAATAATACAATTTTAGTGTCCACAAAGTCACAAGTCACAACACAAACAGTCCAAAGTTCATTACGACGAAGCGAGATTAAAGCTGTTATCTACACCTCCCATGTTTGTAACAACGCTAAGATTGAACCGTTTGTTGAGTGTGAGTGAACAAGTTTGAGGGTTAACTTAACTTTATAACGAACAACAAAACACTGTACCTTACCCCATCCCAAGGGAAATTTGTAAAAAATAAATTAAGAAATGTATCTACGCAACGGCTAATGCGTTGGGATTCAATTTCTTATAAAGTTTGAATTTCCTGCGAGAGGCAATTAACTTTTAGTTTGTATACGGCTGATATAGCCCGCGGGTATACTAAAACAACATCAAGATCAATCACGTATTGCGTTTCACGTCTAGTGGTGTGAACTCATCAACCCTCTTAATATAAGTACTAATGTCGAAGTATCGTACATAAAACCGATAACACGATACATTGAAGAGAACGAAATATAGCTCCAGGTTTAAAATTTCACCTTTCTTTAGTGAAAGGTTTACTGAAGATAACACTCACGTCAGGGGAAAGAGATGGATTACCTACCTACATAGAACACTTCGCGCACGTAAGGTAATAGTGCTTTCATGACTATTCGTGGGTGTGCACTTCAGACATGTATTTATCTACGCGTTTTGTAATTTATTCGTTAATAGTTTATTTACGCCAATATAAACCCTTGAAAAGGGAGGAAATTTTTAAAAAAGGGTAAAAACAATGCCGATATTATAAGTGGTCGAGTAAAGCCATAAGTGGACTGTTAATCCAAATCTTTACTGCATGAGTAGCTATTGTTTCAAGTCTCATGATATGTCTATGAAATTGGTCTTAAATATATAATTTTTTAAGTTTTTTTTTTAAAGGTTTTCGTGGCCGATATGTATTAAAGTAATCGGTTTTTCGGTTTCAATGCCACGTATATTATCATTGGGCAGACGGACATGTAATGACTTTCTTGTTTCTTTGCAACAACAAGCTTTTCAATGACTTTCTTTGAATGATATTAATTCGTCATGTGTGCAGTGATTTCTTTTGTTGACTTTTGTTGTATTTTCTCTCCAGTTTTGTTCTGTATTTATCAATAGTGATTTAGTTTTCGTTTTTAATATTTAAAGTTGTATTGGCCCTGAAGATGATGAGTGAAATCTCATCGAAACGTCGGCCCAATGATAACATACGTGGCATTGAAACCGAAAAACCGATTACTTTAATTTAAATAAATATATATATATATATATATATATATATTATAATATATCACGACACGATATTCAAATTTTGGAAAACTTTTAAGTAGAACCTACTGCCTACGTCGCATTAAGTCAAACAAACTTCGCCGTCTGTAAGTGACTGGTGAAACGTACGACGGGATAAATATCCGCTAGCATATTAAACTCTAAAGCTAGCGTCGCAGAGCTAGCCCACTCCTTTTTATGCATGGTTTATGAGAACGCAAGTGGAAGCTTATTCGTGTTATGGGGGTGCTTACGCCAGCCAAGCCGAGATCTCACCAACCGGTGTAGACCAGACAGAGAGGCTTCACTTGAAAGCAAGTTGGAGCTTTGGAGGGAATTTCAAACTCACACTCTATAAGGAGGAAAACCGAGTCACAGTTTGAATGGATGGTGTTAGAATGAAGCACTCTTCATCTTATAACTAACGTTACGTAGTATGCTTCAATATTGCGCTCTAGGGTGAGACAGCACATTGAAAATCTGTACAAGTCAACGTTGACGTTGACATAAATAAAACATAATACATAATACCAATACGTTAAAATATATGATTTTCGGGTAATCCGTGTGGTTTTATTTAATTAGTTTTAACGTTTTGGGAGTTCTCCCTGACCATTTTTAAGGAAATCAAACATAAAACGTTGCAACTATAGGCCTAATTAAGTAAAACTACACTTATAAACCGAAAATACAATATGCACATTCTCCGTGAAAGCCAGAGATATAATATAAATCTAATATATAGGCCATCTAGGTCTAATATAAACAATTTTAACTTTAAATATATATGCTTTTAAAACTACCCAACATTCTTTGATCTCCAAGTGATTGGCTGAAAGCAACACCTCCTTCACTCGTCATGCTGACTGCCCGCCAAATTAATGATACTAACCAACTTTAACATTTTTATGAATGAAAATCCGCTCTAAACATTGAATTTCCTGCCGTCCTATCAAGGTATTTAAAGAACTAGGACAGAAAACAAAAATCTGGACAGTTTCCAATTGATAGAACTGAACCTAAATTAGGTGAAACCTTCAACTTTTACACATTTACTATAACGTTGCGTAGAAGCTCAGCATAGCACTGATATCTTGTCACGCGGACCCGCCTCGCTGCATCTAGCGTCGCCGCAGCCCTCTGCCGGTCATCCCCCGTACGAGCAGGCGTCGCACGAGTTCCCGCCGCCGCCGCGTAGATGTCGCAGGCAGCGCCATGTGGCGACGTGTTTGAGCGCGACACATCGGAAATCCATAGCAACGTCATCATTGCCACTTGAGGTTTCCCTCCAACCGAACCCCAGCTGGTGTCCGAGTTCGAACCCGGGACGCACAATCAACTAGAATTAACGACCCAGATACACGGGACGGAGACTATAAATTGATAAACGTGTGGAGGTCGTCGGGAAAGAAGAACGAGATTCGTTATACACACAACTATGAAGCCAAGTGTGCGAAAGCAGAAATGTTGCTTTAAAAAACTCTTACGCTTTGTGTAATAAACTTCAAACGTAACGGTTATGCTCCGATTCTAGGGCGTATCTGACGGCAGGAAGGTTTGGAGGCTGGGTGCCGCTATCATAAATTGAGAGAAAAGGTCGCGTCAACAACACATGTTCCATATCCTAAATAATATTGTGACGAAACTGTTGTTTTGCAAATATAAAAATCAACAAAATAAAATAAGCAAAATCTCAAAACTTACTGTTAGGACCTATTATTGAGGATTAGATGGTGGACCTAATCATCTAGAACGATAAATACACTAAAGAAAATAAATTAACTAAATAGTCTATTATAATTATATAATATTGTACTTTTGGTTGCTGTTGAAGATCATCGAGTTCCTCAGCACACATTGCACATTGTGATTTACATATGAAACGAGTCCATGTGGGAAAATTAATACGGTATACATGTGGGCACGATCGAGGTCTAGCCAAACTTTGGACTGGGCGATTTAATTACCAATGTTCTTTGGCAATATAAAGCGTTGATGGTGTGTGATACAAATCATAGAACATTACTGGGTTATAACATTGCATAGAATATCATCTATGTAAACACAGCTTCGGGAAGAGCAACTTGGAAGAGTAACTCAATTAGTTTTACGCTTATTATGGAGGAGGTTGTACTGTTTAGGCCTACAGAACTTAAAGGGGAAATGGAAATGGAAATTGGAATCTGTGATCGGGAGATGAAGATTCACCCACCACGACGAGGCAAACGATGTCGGCTTGCGTCAATAAATTGTATAACACAAGCGCACAACTCGCACGCAAGGATTCACCTTTGAGTAAAACAGTCCTACCTTCTAAAAACAAATAAGTATTAACCATAGCTTACAAACATATTCCAGTAGGGCCTATCAGAAGAAGTAGTTACAAAATGGGGGGGCAGCAAAAACGTCTGCACATGAAAAGGCGTGAGTCTGCCCACTGATTTCTTCACACATTTTACAATATTTCACATCTATAATTCTTTCCATTGGAGAAGCTTGCGTGAAATATTAAAGCGAGTGTATCGAACTATACACGGAAAACCTCGCTCAGCTTCAGTACACTTTACTAATACTCAAAACATACACCATGTTTTGAGTTTTAGTAAAGTAGAAAGCAACCATTTAGTAGTAAATGTCAACAAAACAAAAGTTGTTAAGTTCAGAAAAGGGGGGGTGTTAGCCAAAAGCGATATGCTTTTCTATGGTACTGACACAGATAACAGAGTACACTATTATCTGTGGTACTGACATAGTAGAGTTTGTATATCTTCTATCAAATATCTAAGTATCTTACTCAATTATAAAGGTACTTATTTTTCTCCCCACATCAAAGCAAGATGTTCCTCTGCCATAAAAGCCATGCACCTTATCTCCAAATTATACTCACTCTTAATCTCTTGTGCTATGAAACTCTTCCACCTTAAAATTTCCCCGATTGCTTCCTAATGCATCGTAATCATCTGGCCCTACCTCTCCCAAGCCGATCCAACACAATTAGAATCAGTTAAGAGTTTAAGACCCTATATGAAAAAGATCCTTACTCTATGTAAATTTACTCGTTCCTGCTTGGTGTCATCAATTGTCAATCATTGTTTGTCACCTATAAGCCAATCAGATGCCTTTCGTACTGTCGTTCATAACTGCATGTCAAAACGCCTTGAAATTATACCTGAATTCTTTAACTATGGATCTGTTCAAAAATGATGATTGGAAAAAACCTCTTGCCAAAAACAGGCATGTGCTAACCTGTGTAGCAGCTCACGGTTTTCACCATTTGTTTTGCCTAGATAAAAAGTTCCATTCTTCATACACAGACTGCAAATGCTCCCATTGTTCTATGGATTGCGAACTGTATCATGTTTTTATATGTTCAGCTAGGAAACATTCCATTACTAATCTTGCCACAAAGGGTATTGTCTAGAATCAGGCATATAAAGTACAATATAGTCTTAAATACTGAAATGTTTTACTGATTGTAACTATATAGGAACTATGCACCGCTATGCACTCTGTAAACTGGTAATTTTTATTAATCATTAATCCTGTCATTGTCATAGCTGAAATGTTAAACTGACTGTAACTGTCCCCCACTGAAAATCAGTTATATAACTGAGTGGGTAGACTCTAAATGCAATTTATTTATTTATTTATTTATTTATGTACTTTAAAAAGATAATGTTTAATGTAAACAAAAAAATGATGTAATGTTGGTTATGTTATGTCGTAGTTGGTGATGTACTCTCTGGAGTTTAATAAAAGCTTTAAATAATGAATAATCCAATAAACATAATCCAATAAACATAAAACAATGCAGAAGTCACAAAATAGGCTAACAACTTTTTACATTGTTAGGCAGTAAAAGAAAATTAAAATTAAAAAAGGAAAATGGAAATACAGCAATACACGAAAGTGTCGGGATTAAGCAGTAGGAAAACGATTAAAAAAATATAGATATTGACAAATTCTCGGAGATGATTTTTAGTTAGCAGTGATTTTAGTTTATTTATATTTAAAATTGTTGATGGTAAAGAAAACGAGAAATAAATACACAAGATTAAATGACACGCCCAACTTGAACTGAGCTAGTGTATTCAACTATTCAAAACACATAATGTTGTTTCCATTTCGGACCCATTGATTTAAAGACGAGCTAAAAACCCCAAGGGGGCATCTCAGGGATTTGTTCAACAAAAAAAAAATCCTGTTCAAAAACCCACCCAAACCGGGGAGACCTTTACGGGGGCCCCCAAAAGTTGGCATCACTCAGACATGGAAGCGATTTTTAAGAATTATTACCGACCATGTCTTCTGAACGAGCGACTTGTGTTTTGATACGATATTGTGAATGGTAATCTACTAAAAAATAGACCTACATAAAAAAAACTCTATTCTATTTGATTTTGCATCACTCGATCCGAAAGAAATGTGAAATTCAAGTCGAATGGATGGTCTTTCACTATTCTGTTTTAGAGCGTGCTAAGTAGGGCCTATATTGTATTTTGTAGCTATAGGCACTTATTACACAACGGGTTACTCAACTAGGAGCTGGGAACAGCTGTGCTCACTTAGTCCCAGCAACTGGAAATGGAAGATGGGTGTGGCGGTGGCGGTGGAGAAGAGGACGCAAAATAGTCGCTCGCTCCCTTAGAGACTTGATACACGCGAAATGCATAATTTAGCATCGGCGGCCGGGGGGGAGGTTTGGTGGAGGCTAAAAAAAGGTCCCGGGGTTTTGTTGTCTTTTCCCAGGGGGCAAAATTTTAATTTCAGACAATTATATGGCGGTTGCTTTCATTTCCCAAGGAATCGACCCGTGGTGTCTCGTAGGTAGGAAGGATATAATTATAATATCTCGAGAAATCCTCATTCCAAATAACTACATTTCATTGTATCTAGACATTATTAACTGGCAGATTCAACCATGAATTGTTGTGAGTGTGTGAGCACGTGGAAACAAAAAGGACTTATCTCCCCCACACACTCGAACAAGAGTTCCTACTATACTTTACTGTTCTAGGGAGGGTGAGTTCAGTGTGTGAGCACGTGGAAACAAACAAGACTCGTCTCACCCAAAACACTCGAACAAGAGTTCCTACTATACTTTACTGTTTGGGGGGGGGGGGGGGGGGAGTTCAGTGGTGGAGCACGTGGAAACAAACAAGACTCGTCTCACCCACACATGAACAAAAAGGGGGGTTTCCTACATACTTTCTGTTCTAGGGGGGGTGAGTTTAGGTGTGAGCAGTGAAAACAAACAAGACTGTCTCACCCAACACTCGAACAGAGTTTTTTTTTTACTTACTTTACTATTCTAGGGAGGGTGAGTTCAGTGGTTTTAGCACGGGGAAAACCCCAAAAAAGACGTCTACCCACCCCCCCGAACAAAAAGTTCCTATAACTTTACGTTTTTAGGGAGGGTGAGTTTTAGTGTTTGGCAGTGGAAAAAAAAACAAGGGGCTGTCTCCCCACACACTCGAACAAGAGTTCCTACTATACTTTACTTTCGTTCTAGGGAGGGTGAGTTCAGTGTGTGAGCACGTGGAAACAAACAAGACTCGTCTCACCCACACACTCGAAAAGAGTTCCTACTATACTTTACTGTTCTAGGGAGGGTGAGTTCAGTGTTTGAGCACGTGGAAAAAAAACCAAGGGGGGTCGTTTTTACCCACACACCGAACAAAGAGTTTTTTTTTTTTCCTTTTCTTTTTAAAAAAAAAATTTAAAAACTTTTTTTTTTATGTTCTAGGGAGGGTGAGTTTAGTGTTGAGCACTGGAAAAAACCCCCCCCCAAAAAAACAAAAGGGGGGGGGGGGACCGTAACAAAAAAAAACCCAAAACTCGAACAAGAGTTCCTTTCTAACTTTATTTTTTAGGAAAGGGGGAGTTTTCAGGTTGAGCAGTGGAAACAAAAAAAAAAAAAAAAAAAAAAAATTTTTTTTTTTTTTTTTTGGGGGGGGTTTTTTTTACACAAACAAAAAACCCCCCCCCCCCAAAACTCGAACAAGGTTCCCACTATACTTTATGTTCTAGGGAGGGGAGTTTTGTGTGTGAGCACGTGGAAAAAAAACAAGACTCGTCTCCCCCACACACTCGAACAAGAGTTCCCACTATACTTTACTGTTCTAGGGAGGGTGAGTTCAGTGTTGGGGGGGAAGCAGTGGAAAAAAAAAAACAAGACTCGTCTCCCCAACACTCGAACAAAAAGTTTTCCCACTTACTTTACTGTTCTAGGGGGGGTGGTTTCAGGGTGAGAAAGGGAAACAAAAAGCTCGTCTACCCAACCCACTCGAAAAAAAAGTTTTCTATACTTTACTGTTCTAGGGAGGGGGAGTTCGGTTTTGGGGCACGTGGAAAAAAAGATTTCTCCCACACACCGAAAAAAAGGTTCCCACTATACTTTACTGTTTGGGAGGTGAGTTCAGTGTGTGAGCAGTGAAACAAAAAAAGGGCTCGTCTCACCCCCCACACTCGAAAAAGTTCCCACTATACTTTTCTGTTCTAGGGGGGGTGATTTAGGTTTTGGGCACGTGGAAACAAAAAAAGGGGGCTCGTCCCACCCCCACCCCCCCAAAAAAGAGTTCCTACTTCTTTCTGCTAGGGAGGGTGAGTTCAGTGGTTTTGGGCAAGTGGAAAAAAAAAGGGGCTTTCCCCCCACCTCGAAAAAGATTCCACTTTACTTTTTCTGTTCTGGGAGGGTAGTTCAGTGTTGGCCCCCGTGGAAAAAAAAAACTTTCCTCCCCCCACACACTCGAACAAAAAGGGTTCCCACTATATTTACTTTCTAGGGGGGTGAGTCATGTTTTAGCACGTGGAAACAAACAAGATCGTCTCACCCCCCAACTCGAACAAAAAGTTCCTATAACTTTACGTTTTTAGGGAGGGTGAGTTTAGGTGTGGGACGTAAAAAAAACAAGGGGCTCGTCTACCCCCACACCGAAAGAGTTCCCATATACTTTTTCGTTTCTAGGGAGGGTGAGTTTTAGTGTGTGGCACGGGAAACAAAAAGATCGTCTCACCCACACACTCAACAAGAGTTCCTACATACTTTATGTTTAGGAGGGTGAGTTCAGTGTTGAAACACTAAACAAACAAGACTCGTCTACCCCCACACCGAACAAGAGTTCCCACTTTCTTTACTGTTCTAGGAGGGTGAGTTTAGTGTGTGAGCACGTGGAAACAAAAAAGACTCGTCTCACCCACACACTCGAACAAGGTTCCTACTATACTTTACGTTTAGGGAGGGTGAGTTTCAGTGTTGAGACGTGGAAAAACAAGACTCGTCTCACCCACCACTCGAAAAAAGAGTTCCCTAACTTTCTGTCTAGGAGGTGGGTTCGTGTTGAGCAGTGGGAAACAAAAAAAAGGGTCGTCTCCCCCCCCCCGAACAAAGTTCCTACTATACTTTACTGTTCTAGGGAGGGTGAGTTCAGTGTTGAGCACGTGGAAAAAAAAGGGGCTCGTCCACCCACCATCGAAAAAGAGTTTTCCTACTATCTTTAGTTCTAGGGAGGGTGAGTTCAGTGTGTGGGCCGTGGAAACCCCCCGTCGTCTCACCCACACACTCGAACAAGAGTTCCTACTATCTTTTTGTTCTGGGGGGTGAGTTCAGTGTGTAGCACTTTGGAAACCAAAAAAAGACTCGTCTCACCCACACACTCGAACAAGAGTTCCTACTATACTTTACTGTTCTAGGGAGGGGGAGTTCGTGTTGAGGGACTGGAAAAAAAAAAACAAAACTCGTCCACCCCACACACCGAAAAAGTTCTTTTCTATACTTACGTTTTAGGGAGGTGAGTTCAGTGTTTGAGCACGTGGGAAACAAAAAAAGCACTTAGGCCTATCTCCCCCACACATATTTGAAAAATAGTTATTAGTTATTAGACGAGAGAGCGTAGCGACAGTCTTACAGCGGAAATCGAATGGGTCTTTTTATGGTGTTGGTCTGTAGGCCTACGCTGAAAACAAACATCCGGAAACAAATTTGTGGGTGCTGATTGTTTTTACCATTTTCAGCAAACTCGGTTATGATTCAAAAGTACAAGAAATTATTATAGTACCGTATCGAAATCGAATACCGATGGTATGAGTTTCCTTTGCATTCTGCAGCTCTGCCTACATGGAGAACGGGTAGGAGGTACTTTCTTTTTACATAGACCCACAGCCACTACCGAATACATCGATTTTTATTAATTTTACTTTCATTTTTCATACCTAAAACGCATTCATGTATAGGCCTACAAGCATGAAGAATAAACAGTTCAGCAATGTTGTATAAGACGATCCTCAAACCAAAAGTGGACTGCTTCGTGTGCACGTCAAGTTCCCGGAGACAGGATGTGTGCATGTAAGAATAGACTCCATTATGCTCGCCCCCAAGACAATAACATTACTGTTTTAGAAAGACCGACGATTGGACTGGATTGATAGATTGGATCGAGCATGTGCTAGACGCAACGGTAGCTCGCTCCAATACAATAAAGGTCTGCTTCGTATTTTTTGGATAAATGGATTTGATAAAGATTACCTACATGTGAATAGTAGGTACTCATCAAGTTCGCACGACCCATACGTCCCCTACGTAGAGGGGGGGGGGGGGGGAATTGAAAAAAGGGAATTAAAAAAATAGTTTATTGGCATATTCGTCGTCATTTAAACCATAGGCAAGTGACTCGACTTCGTAAGGTTTACAGTTTCTATAGCAGAGCGAAGCACGAAGCATTGTTTCCAATAATTTTACCACACGGTAATTTACTTCGGTCACATGCGTTGGTTGATCATAGCGTAGGCCTACTCTGTTAGTGTTACAAGTCCATGATTGATTGATTGATTGATTGATTGGTTATTGCTTAACGTCTCATATTTATGCAAAAGTCGATGGATAATAATGTGTCTTGTATTTTAGACAAATTCTTAATTTGTACTGAACTCTTGTCGTGCAGGCTATCTATAGGTAAGTGCAAGGGTGTGAGAATGAGGGAATATAAATTGGACTTGTTGGAATCGATAAAGGGCGGGTACGAATGTAAGATAGGCCTACGGCGCAGTGAACTAAATAATCGGTGTATCCCAGTACGGTCTAGTCATAAAAGCACGTGTACGATTAAAAACAATTTTAGTGAAGGATTTATATACAGTTTCCAATATAAGAGAGTATATAAGCAGCCTGGAGCTAATCTCCAGTCGCCCGCAGTGTCTCTTGCGGTTGGTGCGTGCAACTCTTGTGACTACAGCAAGAGACGTGGGTTCGAATTTCTTTTAAAGTCGGGTTTTAAGAAATTGTCTTTCTTTATCCTCTAACCACTCTAGTCTCGAATGACGAATATAGCACAAATTGCATTTTCAGGAAGTCTACTTATTTTAGGTTGCCAATTCCCTGAAGGTCAAATTCGATACAATTCCACACTGCAAACTTTGGCTAACATAATTTTGTTTATTTTAAGTTTATTTGGACGACAACCATTAGGTCATATAATGCGCCACTCTAGCCTAGGGGATAAAGAGAGAAAAATACCATGCTGGTCAGAAACAGCCATGGGCATAGAGTGAGGAAAGTTTTTTTTTACGGCATGGTCGTCCCATCATTATTCAGACGGAGGAGCTGTAAAAGAGAACTCATATTCTCACAGAACGTAACGGAAGTGGCAACAATGGGAGTTAGGGATCTTGCCCCGTTTTTTTTCTGTTCTAGATTTTTTGGCTAGTTTAATAAAGGGGGCTATTTCCCCCGCTCCCTACAATACATTTTTTAAAAAATATATCTTGTATGCCTTCCTGACTTAAAATGATTTTTTAATTTTTTTAAAATAATAGTAGGCTACAAAATAGGAAATGCAAGCACTCGGTAGAAAATAATGCGTACCGGTACGTAATGTGTTGATGAGGGCATCATACTAATAAAGTTCTAATCATAAATCAATAATAATAGATTGGATGCTTAACGTCTCATATTAATCAATAATAATAAAGAAAGGTAATTGAAAATGCATGATTTAACTTTTTATACATTTTGTATTTACAACAAAAAAAAATTAGTGTAGGTAGGCCTAGGTATGTACCTACCGGTAATTAATCAAAAAGTAGGCTACGTAGTTCAGTTGCATGATTATTAAATTTTGATTTTTCACTATCTATAAACAAAATCAATACAAATAATGACTGAGAAAATTAGGGGTGTGCAAGTCCTGATTTTTTAATTAGAGTCTAGTCCGAGAACTTCGTCTTTTTTTTAATTTCACTAGGTCGGTAAATTATGCCTACTTTGACTTTTTTTTTTACAATATTCAATATAAATTTTATTTATTGGTAGGCCTAGCCCTATGTCTATTGTCTATATGTTATGTTGGCTCCAAAAGTGAAAGAGTAGGTAGGTAGTACCTAACATCTAATTGATTTAAAATGTAGCCTAATCTCTCTCTAGATCATTTTAATGATCAAGCTCAAATGTTATTAGGACTAGGCTATGACATATAATTCAGTAAGTTAGTAAGTGGTATTACATGAAAATGATAATACAAACATTATAGTCCTAATGATATAAACCTACTTTTATTATCTGTGCCAAAAAAAGTTCAGAACTTCCAAAAAGAACACAAATCTGTAGCAAAAGATTGAGGTTAGTATAATGGATATTCAGGGTTGGTAAGGTAACGGAAGGAACGCCAAGAATAGCTAGGTAACGAATTACGTTTTCACACACGAGCGCGACCCGGCACCTCCACCAAAATCATTGAATAATACTAGGTAGCACATCCCTAGAAAAAAATAATTATCTTCTTGGAAGAAGAAGTGGAAGAACTATTTCAATGTTATTAATGTTAGTATTTTTCTGGAGAGTGTATTTTTTCAAGTAAAACATTATCCTTCCACACAGTAGGCCTACAGTTGACAGAATACCGGGTCATTTCCCCTCCAAAATTACAAACTGGTAGGTCCCCTACAAATACGTGATTTTAACGTCTCTCGGGACACCGGTACAAGTGTTCTGAAAACGGTACTGTACCGGTCTAACCGGTAGGCCTATGTCTGATCACCTTTAACTAAAAAGGAAAAAGGGATACGAGGGTTTAGGCCCATGTTCTATAGATAAGGATTTAGTTAGGCCTATGCCTTTCTATCAGGAGGTGAAAACGGAACCCAAAATGTATATTTTCCTGCGTGTACCTAGGCCTAATTCGAAAAGTACAAAAGCTAA
Organism: Sweltsa coloradensis; assembly: GCA_024449915.1. Lineage (NCBI taxonomy): Eukaryota > Metazoa > Arthropoda > Insecta > Plecoptera > Chloroperlidae > Sweltsa > Sweltsa coloradensis. Next base: position 1,320,606 of record JAMZAV010000302.1, read on the forward strand.
CCTAGGCCTACCTACCGACACTGCATTAATTGAGAGTCTAATGGCATACTGAAATGTAAGTAAGTAAGTTTTATTTCCAGACACATAGCATTTTACATTATAATTTATAATAACACTTTGTGATGACCTCTAAGTTTATATTGTCTGGGATAAGTATTTATTTACTTTCTCCTAAACAAATAAACTTTTTTATTGAGGTGTTTGGAAAGGTGCAATTGCTGTATCAAGCAGTATACAATTGGGAGATACTCCCTCACAATTTCTATCCTAAAAATAAGTTACTTAATAATTAATGCCTTGGTCTTATTTTGTAGATATCATAACAATTTTACTGTATGCCTAATGTTGGCTGTTTATAGAATTTGAGTGCCTCTTATATACAAGATATAATACGAATTAAACGAGAGAATAATTATTTGTCTAGTTTTTCTTATAGGCCGAGATTGGTTTTAATTTAAGGCAGTAGGCCTACATAAAGTGGTACCTATATAAGGCATGACAAAAATAAGACATAAGAGACAAATAATACAAACAAATATTAATATAATAGGCTACTCAGACTTAAATGAATCAAGACAAATAAGACAAAATTTAAGGCACAAGACAAAGAAATGGGCCTATCATAAAATATATCTTAGCCTATTTGTTGAATAGGCTATAAACATAATAATCATAGTAAACTATATATATATATATACCTCATATTAAGAATTGTAGTACAAAGATAACAGTGTTAGGCCTAGGGGAGATTGGGGTAATAAGGAACAAATTTGTGTAAGTTGACCTATGATCTCAATTTACATATAGGGGCCTAACTAGAAAAACATATTACTATAAATGTTTTAGTGGTATCAGATACGGTACATTGAAACATTGGCTTTCTTAATAAAATTAAATATTTTGCATTCATGTGTTATTTTAGATGCAATGATTTTTTTTCTACACGCGCATATTGTTCCTTATTACCCCAACATTTTGGGGCAATAAGGAACAAGCATTATAAGAAGCAAGGTAGGTGCATTAAAAATACATGGGGCAAATAGGAACATAGGTATTTGTAGTATAATTAAGTAGCAAAAGAATTCATCTTGATATCTTGCTTATTGACAAAGTTAGAACATATGCAAATTGTAGTATTTTTTTAATAGCTAGAAACATGACATTACAGTTTTTTTAAACTGTAATTTTTGTCGTAAAACTACACAAAGCTTCTCATAGCATGATGTTAATATTTAAAAAAAGTATTTGTATCATGAAAAATTACAAATATAGAAATTGTTATGCATGAATTAGGCCTACTGTTTAATAGGAAAAATATACACTTTTTAAGTGGGGGCAATAAGGAACACTTCCCTCACATTTAATTTATTAACCCAGATTTTCATCAGGGCCTAGGCCTACTTGTTGTGTTTTAAACTTTTCCCAAAATGATTGAATTATTTTTGGATCTGGTTCTAAATTAAATTTAGGCTAGTGACCCCAATGAGCTTAATTGGGCCTAGGAAAAGATTTGCCTCTTGAATGTCAAAGTCATCTCTCAAGGGCCAAGCAAAGATATTACCTCTACGTTCTTGGAATTTTACTTCAATTTCCAGTGGTTGATGATTGTGGATTCTTATTACCCTACCTGCATGACGAGACATGTTTGTTCCCATTTACCCCTGTGATATAGCATTACACTATATGACTCATTCCTATTTTCCCCTAGTATTCCTATTTACCCCTCATGGGTGTTCCCTTTTACCCCAAAAATTAAATTCTTGGGGCAAATAGGAATTACTCCCTACTTTTAGGAGAGGAAAGAGATAAAAAAATTACAAAAATCAAAATAAGGCACTCTCATATGTAAGCAGTAAAATAAGCATAGGACAATTTCTTCTTATAAGAAAGGAAAATTTGATTTTTTTTAAAACATTCTTAGAAACATTTTACACTTGACATTTTTTATTTATCGGGTTGTTTCGTAGCGGCGTAGTGATATCTTACTGTCGACGTTTCGAAGACCATGTTATCTTCTTCTTCAGGACTTGAAATATGATATATGAAGTATGTGAAATTCCTCTTGTTTCTTGCTATTGTTTTTTCATTGTTGGAGGAATTTCACATACTTCATATATCATATTTCAAGTCCTGAAGAAGAAGATAACATGGTCTTCGAAACGTTCGACAGTAAGATATCACTACCGCCGCTACGAAAACAACCCGATAAATAAAAAATGTCATCAACGGGTAGCGAGACTTTTAAAAGTTTTATTTACACTTTTTTGCAGTACCTTACAAGAGTCCTAAAAACACCAATCAAAAGTTAGGCCTATTGTTTTCAGTAGAATTGATTACATTATCAAAGAAGAAGGTATGTTCCTTACCAAACAATTTTTCATAAAAATTTACATCTTCAAATTTCTTAATTAGGCCTATAGGGCTTGTTCCCAATTACCCCAATTCCTTATTACCCCAATCTCCCCTATAGTAGTTTGTCCTTCAAAAATTCCTCAACAGAGTAATATGCTTTGTTATATTTTTTATTTTGGCCTGGTAGCCTACTACAGGCTTGCATGATCAAGAATGAGAGTGAAGTCACAAGCAGGCAGCAGTGGAGCTGTGAGTGGCTGGCTGTTAGTTAGCAGGCAAGTTGTTAGCAGGCCAAAACGATTATTTCAGATAAAGCCTCTTAAAGCATCTTTACCCAAGCCTCTTAAAGCATGTCTTAAAGAAAACTTGTGATTTCTCTGTACCGCTACTTTCCCTGGTGATCTTATTCCGGTAAAAATGCCGTATAGCGCCTCACGCTAAATACACGTGGAAAGGGTGGTACTATTTTCGGTTGGTATGGACAGTTTTTTTTAGGTGCACCTACAAAACCTTTAACGTCGCTATTTTAAATCTAAATACCTAAAAAAACCTTTAACGTCGCATTTTTAAATCTAATACTGGGCCTCAACCCCCAAAAACGCCCTACCAACCGAAAGAGTTCCGAAAGCTTAGGTAAGTGGGAGAGGAGGGGGGAACGGTATGTTTTAATAATAATAACAAGCAAATTTACGGCTTCGCGCCCCCCCCCCTTTCCCGCGTCCTAAGCGTTTCGTGGAATATCATTTTGAAAAAGTGTATTTGGTGAGGCGCTATAGGGCAAAATTTAAACCTTATTCCATAACAAAATTTTCCCCAAAAAGAGAGAACTTGTCCATTGGTCCATCCTTCATACTCCTCTCTCGTACTTACATGTGTGACGTTTCTGCTCACCGGCTTGTTTTGGGCCTTGCCTAAGTTTAGATTGTCTCGCATAACAACTTAAGCCTACTTAGATACCCAATGAAATTGTTCGAAGACATCTCAACTTGATCACACAAGAAATTAGCCCTCGCCCTACTTGCAGACCTCTGAGGTAGGGCCTACTTAACACTACAGTTATCAAAGCCTAAGCCAACAGTTCCTAGGGTCTATGGCCAAGGCCTAGTGCATTTTGGGGGAAGGGACTGGGCCCTTTCCCTTTGACAGATGGGGGCCTTGCCGGGCCCCTAGACCCCTGGCCCCTAGCCAAGCTAGCCCTACCCCAGGCCTAGGAGGGGTTTTAGACAAAAGGCAGGCCTAGCTTGGGCTTCCGGGTTTTTAAAAAAGATGTTTCGTGACGCAACAGGGGAAAAAATCCCCCAATTTCTAGGGTAGTGTCGCCCTTGGTCTGGCCATGTGCACAAAAGATCGAAAATAGATACTAAAATACAACGATGCCTAGGCCTAGACAAAATAACGCAAGGTGGTTGTCAATAACAGGCACAACAGAAACGCCGGCAAAGAGGTAAACCGATAACATTTCCTCTTTGGGTCTTCTTATGATGGGAAGCAGGAAGACAACGGCTAATTCGATTACTGTCAAATCATTGTAGTTGCCTAAATTGGGGAGAAAATATAATGTTTTGTAAATTGTACAGTGGTTTGGGGGTGAGGTCGAATTGATGGTTGCTGTCAACGTCAAATGTGTATTATTACACTTGCCTGTATTTGAGACACCTTGTGCTAGATTTCAAATGATTAAAACAATTATTAAATAAATTTTTCTTACCCCCGACTTCCTTTCCATTTTCATGAACACCTTTCCCCAAAAAAACCACACAAAAAAATTCCTAATAATTCTGTATGCCCCTTTTACCGGAAGTTTGCGTTCTGTACGAGAGGACGGAAGGAAATTTTATACAACTACCGCTTTTTTGGGAAAGAGCACATCCGCATACCCCAAAAAAAGCATTTCCGACCATTTTCCGGGCCAAAAATTTTTGAAAGGACCGACAGATTTTACGTGACGGGCTTCCATTTTTCGCCACCTCAGGGATTCTGTATAAGTTATTAACAGAGAGTGGCTAAATTTTTTTTTAAATTAGCTTCGTCAAAAAAAGGATAAAACAGTGGTTGAAATGATTAACAAATCGTTAATTTTTTGAAAGTCTTTCCCCTTTTTGTCATTGACCTTTTTTTTAAAAAAGGTTTGTCTGGGGTTACTGCTGGGGTAAGGCCCCAAGGCCAAGGATTTCCGCCTAGGCTTGGCCCCCAGGCGGAACAAAAGGCCGCTTTTTTTCCCCCCCCCGGCCCCCCCAGTGCTTGGTCCACATTAAACGGGGAATACCATGCGCCTAGAGGGTTACAGTGGGATTGCAAGGGAGGGGCCGTTTTTTAAAACCCCCCCCAACTTTTTTTTTTTTTTAATGAAATGTTAAAAAATTTTGAATATTTTTTGTTTATTTTTTATGTTAAAAGAACTTTTTTTAAAAGCAAATATTTTAAAAAAAAGTTAAAAGGGAAAGGGATTTTTTTTTATTTTTTAATTGTGGAAAAACCGGGTAAAATTTAAAATTTAAATAGAAACGTAAAAATTTTGGGGGTATTTTTTGTTTTTTTTAAAATTTAATAGTCCCTTTTGGGTAAAATAATTTTTTTTTAATAAAAGTTAAAATTTTGAAGGTATTTTTTGTTTTTTTTAATAATAGTTAATAGAACTCCTTTCCGGTAAAAGAATTTTTAAATTTTAAAATTAGAATTTTAAAATAGAAAAATAATAGAAAGAAATATTGAAAAGGAAACGTTAAAGGTTTGAAGGGATTTTTTTTTTATTTTTTTTTAATAGTAAAGAAAAAACCCTTCGGGTAAAAGTAATTTTATTTTTAATTTGAAACGTTAAGGTTTTGAAGGTTTTTTTATTTTATTTCCTCAGTCAATAAGGTTAACTATTTCTTTGAACTGAGCGGCAGACATTATGTGATGCGCGCGCATACTGAGACGGGTTAGCATGGTGCGCGCGCCACCTTAGACAGAGAGGGAAAAGGTTAGCCAAGTCGGCCCGGAGTCATATTAACAGGCCGCACGGTTTTCGTAAGACCTCCGCTAGGAGTAGATACAGGGGACCTTGGGTAAGGCCCATCAAAGGTAAGGCCACTCTATGGTATAACCGGTATAACCAAAGATTAGTCGTATAACTAATGGCGTTTTCCACTGGGCCGCACTGAGTGCGACGTCAGTGCGCACTGAAACGTCAGGGTCACGTGATGCACGGCACCAGTGCTGCCCTGAGTGCAACTGTCAGTGGAATACGACTATTTTTTCAGTGCATAATATTGAGTGGCAATCCTCACTATCAATATGTCTTCATACGCTTTCGAAGCATTGTGGTGGATGAGAATGGGGAAAAAGTCGAAAGCAATGGCCAATGCAATTATAGCCGTTCCAACTGGACTGAACAGTAAACAATAATCATAACCTCAAACTAAAATGTTATGCAAATCTACCTCTATGTCAGAATACATGTGGACAACATCTTCTACGTAGTTTGTGATTTTTCTGAGACAATTCTGGTAATGATTGATCAACTCATCGTCGCTGCTATCCAACGAAAAGTCGATCAAATCTAACAACACAACCAAATTTCGCGGGTCTACGGTTGCACTGAAAAGATTGCCCTGTCCCTCGAAGTCAGTGCGGCTCAGTGCGCACTGCGAGTGCACGGAGCGAGTGCAGTCCGCCCAGTGGAATACGATATTTTTGCACGAGTGCGATTTTTCCCGCTACCAGTGGAATATGCTACTTGCACTCAGTGCGCATCAGGCGGCCAGTGGGGAAAACGCCATTACCTTCCTTTTATGCGCCAAATGTGGTGGATACTGCGCTGTCATTTTTAAACTTTAATAATATGATGTATACTTGTTAATATGATATGAAATAGCCTACCTGTACATTTTTACAAATAAATTGTATTTTAATGATTAAGTATAAAATCAATTAAAAATAGGGATCTTAATATCTAATCCATGACATCGGGCTAGACCTACATTTTTGACAGATAATGTGTTCCAAGTGCATGGTGGACTGTGCTTTCGGAGTGCTTTCCACCATTTTGATTGGCTTTTAGATTTTCCCATTCCGGAATCCAGATTGCCCTCTTTCCTGCTGAAAATGGCGTTTTTTCGTCTTGCTGTGTCTACTTCGTGAAGATTTGTGATTTCAGTTCGTAATGATTCGCTCTATTCAACTTCTGGCAAGTGCATTACAAAAAGTGAACATTCTGTCACAAGTGCAATGTAAAACTATATGCACACCTAGCAGACTCTCAAATTTATTTCACAATCCATGTAGGCCTAATTTATGTGAGGGAGTGTCTTGCATTCTAAATGGAAGGCACATCCATTCTAGTTTGCCACGTAACAAAGTAGAGGATAGGCGAGAAATGCTTTCTTCAGTACCATCCAAGGATGAGGGAACTGCGGGCGAAAAGGGTGTTGATGTCGATTCTTTGATTCAGAGGTAAGCATTAAATCACATAATCTAGGCCTAGGCCCTAGGCCCTAGGCTGTAAGGTTTTATGTTCAATTAGGTAAGTCCCTAGGGCAAGGTCTACTAGGCTAGGGTCTAGGCCTACTAGCCACCCTGATTGCTGAAGCAAGCCTGGCCACTGGTCAACTCAACTCTCAGATTGGCTTATAGGTAAAGGTCTTGTAATGAACGTTAGGGCTAGCCTAGGCTAGGCCTAGGGTATCAAGACCCACTTTATGCAGACCTGGGTAGGCCTAGTAACGTAACGGAAGTAACGCGTTACTGTAACGAAATTACTTTTTTCAGTAACGAGCCAGTAATTTAATTACAATTTTCTCAATGTAACAGAAGAGTAATTTCACTACTTTTATCATTGTAATTTGGCGTTAGTAACGCGTTACTTTTGCCGCGGGGCCCGCGCCTTTGTGTAGGCCTATCAAAATATCAGTCACTGTGCCAGTGCGCCTGCTACCTTTCTACGTATCGCCCGCTTGAACAATGTGCATGTGCATGCAGCATTTCCGATATTTCGTAGGTCTGATCGAGAGATTTCGAGTCCCGAGTTTTTATTTCAGAACCTAGTCATGTTTACTTTTGGTACTTCCGCCTATGACAAGCGCCGTTGATGACGTAATTACCTACTTGACATCAAACATTCAAGTCTGTGTCAAATAAATCGATAGTCGAATTGTTACACTTGTAGTGTAGTTACAACATTTCGCCGATAGATGTCACCCGCGTAATCAATAATTTTCTATACGTCGATATCTACAATAACTCTGTGTTAGGCCTCCGCTGGTTTTAAAGTGTGGGCGTGGATAACACCCAGTCTTGAGACCCGCCATCGGCAGACAAAGCACTTGCGTCATACTCGTCAGCATGTCAGATGTATTTTAAATTAAAAAGTAATTTTTGAAAGTAATTTCACTACTTTTTTTCATAAAAAGTAACGTAATTTCATTACTTTCTTGGAAAAGTAACTAAATAGTAATTTAGTTACGAGAGAGGGGGTACATTTGAACGGGGGGCACATTTGAACATTTCAAATTTCCCACCTATCCAAGCCAAAAGTTGTAGTTGACATTTTACCACCAGAGAGCACCACCAGACACACTTGCATGCATAATTTGACATGGAAGCATGGGATACTTTTCAAGCAATCTGCTAAACATGAAAATCAAGGGAAGTAACCAAATATTTATTTTGATATATATTTGAATATTTTAATATGATACAATCATGATACAAAGGTGTGATTGATTGATATTACTACCCTACTGGGTAGCTTAAAATGTGGAACTAGTGGGAACAAATATCAACAGGTTGGTGGGAGATTTCAGCATGAAGGCCTAAATGGTAGAAGGGGGCAGTTTTGAACAGAAATTGTGGGGCACATTTGAACACTACCAAATGCCTATGTTCGTGACCTTATGCAAGTTTTTGGCTGGGCAGTATTATGAGGACCTACAAAATTCTCTAGGCCTAATAGAAAGTTAATTCTGGGATGTTGTTAATGCCATTCTAGTGCAGAATTATTGTTTTATTTGACTAGTAGGCAGTAGCCTAGGCCACTTTTACACTTATGAGCAGCGATTCTGAACAAGAGCCTATAGTTGACTTACTGAAGAAGAAGTCAACTCTGATGGTCTTGAAGAAATAGAATCGGATTTGATCTTGAGTGAATTGAAAGTCAATGATTTTGTTCTTGTTCGCTACATTGGGAAACGGTCCACTGTTCACTACGTTGGCCGTATTGAAGAGATTGCCCCGGATATGGATGAGTTTCAAGTTCATTTTTTGAGGAGAAAGGGTGATACATGGCATTTTGTTTTTCCGGAGAGGGAAGATTTCTGTCCAGTTGGTGGAGAGGACTAAATACTAAAACTGCCTCAACCAAGAATCAGTGGTGGCACGGAAAGAGCCATTGCCGTGATGACATTTCCTGTTGACATGTCACAGTTTGTTGTTAAGTAACTGTAAAATGACAATAAACTAGTTGCAAAAGTAAAAAAAATTGTTGATTACAGTTATTGTAGACCATAAATTGAGATTATAAGCTTTGTCTTTCTTTGTGTGCCCCAAGGCAGTTCAAATGTGCCCCCCCCCCCCCGGGGGGCGGTTTTGAACAATTTCGGAGTGTTGCAGATTAATTAATATTTTTATGTTGCTGTAACTACACAAAACTTTTGATACCATATTAATGTTGGCAAATGAATGCTGTAATCAGGTAAAAAAAATTGTAGCCCTACTTTATAAAGATAACTGGTAATCTACAAAAATGTAAAAAGGGTCATTCCATTTAGATTCACCAGATTTTAAAAAAAGTTGTTGCATCATGATTTTTTTTTTTTTTTTTCAAATTTTGCATGTTGATACCTATATGTATTAAGATTTCAAATCCAAGTTTCTAGATTTTTTGGATGAACCGTTCACATATTTTAGGCATTTGAGTGTCGCCCCGCGTAGCGTTATTTGCTTTCGTAGCTAGTAGCGGTAAATGAAATAGGTTGAGAACCGTTTGAGATATCAAAATGAAGTAAGACAATATTTCTTACTAAAATGACAATCTTTCATCAACATCACTTCAATTTTGAACAACTTCAATTTTTCTTGCATTACGAGGCAGCCAAATATTGACAACGCTTTTGGCTTTTTGGCTACTTTCAATAAATAGTTTAATATGGAAGGGGTGACAACAACAAAATAATTTTTTGTGAGTAAAAACTATGAGTACATACCTTTAAGGTTGTAGAAAAAAAAATGTGTTGTTTTAACCCCTTATGCCTGAAAAAAAATCTGAAAATGGATCAAAATCAAAAAGTATCCCTTTGAAGGTAGTTTTTCGACAAAAGAGGTAGGTCCTAAAAAATTTCAAAATAGCCATAAGTTGCTTGATCATATGAATTTTAATATATCAAAAATTTGTCATGTTGTTTTGCTTGGTTTTAAAGGTTACAGATTTTACAAACTGTTAAAAAAAATCGACTATTCGGAAGGTCTAGATCGTCATCCATTGTTAGCTTTGACTATGTTTAATTTCTTACTGAGCCACTAAAGATAGGGTGAAGGGGGAATCACTAGGGGAAGGGTTTACCAAGTTTGAACTTGTTGATGAGGAATTAACTATGATTGGGCAGAATGTGTTTGGGTAGGGGGTGGGGGCGGGGAATAACCTGACAGGATAAAACACAGCCAAGATACAAAACAGTTACAAAGAGATGTTAGGTTCACTTGTTTGTGATTTAGAAAATGAAACCTGCATGCTACGTGAGTGCACAAACTGCCCTGGACCTGCAGAGCTTGAAGCACAATTAGATGCCGTAAAAGATGACGATGATAATTGGGACGAAAATATACAATACAAGCAATGGGTCACCACCGATCGTTGTGACTTAGTGGCGATAACAAACAATTACAATGACTTTGTGAGTAAGTTAATAGATAAACTCACTGATCTGAAGAAGCATCATTTTGTTGCCACTAAACAGGCAGAATATATGAGAACAAAGAAAGAAACTGTAAATCCAGCTGAATGCATAATAAGTGGAGATTTCTCTGAAAATTTTACTTTTGTGATGCAGGAAGAGATACAGAGTTTTCACTTGGTGAACAATCAAGCTACACTTCACCCATTTGTGATCTACTAGGCCTACATAGGTAGATGAGGCAAAAAATTAGCTAACTTCGAGAAGTGTGTGCATTATCAGTGACCACTTGCAGCATAGTACTACTGCAGTGTATGCATTTTTTCAGAAAGTAGTTCTAGAATTTTTTAAATCTTTTGCTCCCGACGTAAAAAAGTTATTTAGGCCTACTTTAGTGACCAGGCCTCCAAAAATGCGGTCGCCAGGTCGCCACTGGCGACTAAAAATTTGACCCTGGCGACCCATATAATGTAGCACAATATGGGCCTGTACTACGGATATTTCCAAAATAATTCAGATTCAAATTTTCCCGCTCGCTATCCGACATACGTATTTCCAGCGGCAATGGCTAGCTAGGGCGTGGCTTCGTAGTCGACCCGCCCGCGCCGATCCCCCACCCGCTCACCCAAGCCACACGCTGCAACATCAAAGTGTGACTACAGCCAAGATCACCACGTCGTTATTCAGTTCGATCGATCGATTCCAAGCCTGCTTCGACTCGTCGAGTTTTACAATCGTTTCCATCACGGCGTCAGTCAATGTGCCTAGTGGCCTAGTTTAGACTGACATCAGTGTTTTCCACCTGTGGCGTATTCAGTCTTCAAGTTCTCGTGTGTTTGCCGTCGGTGTTGTGTTATGCAATGCAAGTGTAATGGCAGGGAAACAAAAGACTCTTTTCTCGTTCTTTAAAAGTGCTGTTCCGTCTACGGCGACGTGTTTGAGCCCAGGCCAAGATGCAGGCCTAGATCAAAGTGAGGTTACGGGACCGGTGCAACAACATGATGAGGTAGGGGTAGGCCTAGGCCTAGGGCTACAAGAATCATCAGTAGACCGCCGCCTAGTTCTTCCTAACCCTAGGCCTGCGACTGCGAGTGCGACTACGAGCGCATCGTCCGACTCTATTGAGAGTAAACCAACAAAAGATGGGAAAAGGCTATTTCAAGAAAAGTGGTGTGATGAATTAACATGGTTAAAGTTTGAAAATGGCATTGCAAAATGTTCATTATGTTCAAAATATCCTGAGATTTCTGATAAGCATTCAAGAGTAGTTCAAGGCTTCAGTGGACCTTTTAAATTGGAAACTTTTAGATTGCACGGCAAATCAAGAACGCACAGGAGTTGTGTAGAAGCTAAAATATAGCAAAAATAACCCCAGAGTGCACTCCTTTTGCGACATGTAAAAAAAAAATGGATGCAAAAATGTTTCAACATCTTGAGAAGCTGTTTAATACAGCCTATTACGTTGCTAAACACAACAAACCATTCACAGATTTTCGCAACTTAATTGTCTTCAGATTCAGACACAGAAGTTGTCATAGCTTCTTCTGTGTTTGACACTTTTCTCTGGCCTAAGGATACCTTGGAAAATTTTGGAAATGATAAGATTCAATTCCTTGCAAATCACTTCAAGCGCCACATCTTTCCTAGTGATTCAGACGATGAAAATAAATCTAAAAAGCAATCTCTGATGGCAGAATGGTATGAGTTTAAAATAGTGGGTCAGGGTTTGCCAATTGATGAACTGATTGAAAAAGCTTTGGCCAGACAAGACAGATTTCCAGTGCTTGGCCATTTGCTGTCAATAATGGCAGTTTTACCCACTTCAACAGCCTCTTGTGAACGTGGCTTCAGTCACATGAACATGATAAAAAACGACAAGCGTTCATGCATTGATTCATCTACATAACACACAACAACTTAATGATGATCCATCTCAATGACCTTCACTACAAGATTTCCAACCTCAAAAGGCAGTGGACAAGTGGTACTTCTCTGCCAAAACCACAAGGCACACACAAGGTCACAAGCGACACACTTTGGGTGAGTCTTCTTCGACATCGGGAAAGTGCAGTAAATCATCGTGACAGGTAGGCCACCCACCCGCAAGACTGTGTTACATTATATTAGATTTGTCGACTCGATGGCGATGCATTGGTTGAACAATTAGGCCTAAGTTTCTGGCTACTAGAAAACTTGGCTGGCTACTAACATGATGGTAAATTTTTGAGGCCTGTTAGTGACGGTGCTGCAAGTCAGTATAAAAACAAACAAAAAATCACCAACTTGTGCCATCACTTTGAGGATTTTAATTATTATGCTGAATGGCATTTTTTTGCCATACCGCATGGCAAAGGTCCATGCGATGGGATTGGTGGAACAGTTAAATGTCTTGTTACGAAAACAAGCCTACAAAGAACATTAGATAATCATATCAAGACTCCTAAAGAGAAATTCGAATTTTGTGATGAAAAAGTCAAAGGGATTAAGTTTTTCTATGTAGCCTAACTTCAGAAACTATCGTAAAAGAAGAAAACCATCTAGCTCAACGTTATGACAATGCAGTTGGGGTGCCAAACACAAGATCTTACCATTGTTTCAAACCAATTGATTTGAACTCAATGCAAGTATTCAAAACATAAAGCTCCGGGATTATGTTGCCTGGATCTATGATCACAAGTGGTGGTTAGGAACAGTTGCTGAATCTTCGGTGGAAAATATGGACTTCAAAATTGACTTTTTTCACCCATCAGAACCTAGTAGGCCAACTGTTTTCAAAATGTCAGATAAAGATTCAGTATGGTGAAAGTGAAACACGAATACATTCTGCGCATTATATCACCTTTGGAGTTGTCGACGGCAACGAGACGATCTCATAATACTGTATAATAATAATACTGTAATGCTCTTTGCATGGAGATAAATAGCATGCTATCAGAACACCAAACTTAAGGTCAAGGCCTTTCAAAAAGATTAATGATAATTAATGATTAATGATTAATGATACTATTTTGATATTTTCAGAATCATTAGAAAACTAAATCTACATTTTAACATATTCTACCGTTATTTTACGTTGTGTAAATCTAAGTGGTTTTTAGTACTTTTGTAAAATCTGTAACTTTTAAACCAAGCAAAACAACATGACAAATTTTTGATATATTAAAATTCATGTGATCAAGCAACTTACGGCTATTTTGAAATTTTTTTAGGACCTACCCCTTTTGTCAAAAAACTACCCTCAAAGGGGTACTTTTTGATTTTGTTCCATTTTCAGAATTTTTTTTCAGGCATAAGGGGTTTTAAAACAACACATTTTTTTCTACAACCTTTAAGGTATGTACTCATAGTTTTTACTCACAAAAAATTATTTTGTTGTCACCCGTTCCATATTAAACTATTTATTGAAAGTAGGTAGCCAAAAAGCCAAAAGCGTTGTCAATATTTGGCTGCCTCGTAATGCAAGAAAAATTAAAGTTGTTCAAAATTGAAGTGATGTTGATGAAAGATTGTCATTTTAGTAAGAAATATTGTCTTACTTCATTTTGATATCTCAAACGGTTCTCAACCCATCTAGGGCGACGGTCGTCGCCCGGCAGGCAAGCGAATACGGCTGCTAGGCGACACCGAACTCCGGCCCTATATACACCTACCAGAGTTGGGGGGTGTTCAGCTATCTGCACACGCCGCCCCGAAAGAGTTACAATCTTGAAACTCGGTATATGACCTGGTATGTGGTCCATGACATACCAAAAAAAAAATCAACCCGATCCGACAACTCGTTCTGTGTTAAAAAAGGCTCTCAACATCGTCAAATTCCTTAAAGCTGGCTGGGTGGGTGGGTGGGTGGGTGCAGTTCTCCGCGGAGAGTTCTTTAGCCTACAGAGAAAACGGTAAATCTTAGAACTATGAACTTGGACCACACTTAGGTGTATTTCAGACGCAGTGCCTTTTGCTTTCAAAACCAAAATCGGGTAACAGGAGCCGGAGAAAATCAAAATTTGGATGATAATCAAAACGCGTAATTACCAAGGCGTGGTAATTTGTACAAACTTGAAATTTAACATGCTATTAACCATTATAAATATCTTGCGTCCAAAACACAAGGGGCTAAATTTGGGATGACCATGGGCCCAAAAATGACAAAAAACATATCTGAACTTTAAGAAATGAATCATTCAAAGAAAACGCTACAACTGAGATGTTTCAAACGTGGAATACATTTTGATATCTCTCTTCTTTATCACTTTTGAATATGGAAAGCAAAATTGGTTAACGGGTACCGGAAAAAAAACAAAATTATCAAAAGTAGTAATTCCGTACTCTTATGAATAATACGCTATACCGAGAAAACGGTTCATCTTAGAACTTTGAAACTTGGGCCACACTCAGATGTACCTCATATAACAAAAACCGGGCAATTGGGACCGGGGAAAATCAAAATCAAAATCAAAATCAAAACGCGTAATTACTCAGGCGTAGTAATTTGTACAAGCTTGAAATTAAACATGCTCTTAACCATTATAAATATCAAGTGCTTATGCTAGTGCGTTGGTCTTGTTGTTAGCGTATCTGCTTCCAATGCAGAAGGGCCAGGGTTCGATTCCCGCTAAAGTCAGAAGTTTTTTAACTTCTGATTTGGACTTAAGTCTATCAGTTCTTGTCTTAGGAGTTTTGTAAACGGTGACTTTGGAGCCGTCCCTAGCAAATCAAAACGCGTTATTACTCAGGCGTAGTAATTTGTATACAAGCTTGAAATTAAACATGCTCTTATAACCATTATAAATATCTAGTGCTTATGCTAGTGCGTTGGTCTTGTTGTTAGCGTATCTGCTTCCAATGCAGAAGGGCCAGGGTTCGATTCCCGCTCAAGTCAGAAGTTTTTTAACTTCTGATTTGGACTTAAGTCTATCAGTACTTGTCTTAGGAGTTTGTAAACGGTGACTTTGGAGCCGTCCTAGCAACGAAGCACATAATAAATTCCAGAGTTGTTCTGGATCGGCCTTGTTGATTCTGGCGTTGATCCGCGGATGTTCGCACTGTCCATACCACTGATTGATATATTTCCTATTAAAAATTTGGTTGGTTATCGCTCACTCGTCGATTGCGTCGGGGCCTGCAGGGTTGGCTTGGTCGCTTTGATTTAAAGTCCCCCACTGAAAATCAGTTATATATAACTGAGTGGGTAAACTCTAAATAAAAATGTATTTATTTATTTATTCAGGGGTATCTTTGGGGGGACCGTGGGCCCAAAAATGTAAAAAAACAACTTTGAACTTAACAAATTTAATCATTCAAAGTCCATCATTCACACCTTGATAGCGAACGAACAACAAAAAGATGTGATATCCCCCCAAAATACAAAATTTGTAAAAAAGACGGCAGCCAAGCTCTCCTTCAAAAGTCTTCGGCTGTGAATGCTGTGAGATATAGAAGTTGAGCCAAGCTTTTTATTCTTTCTCCCTAGTTTCGCTTTGAAAATATGTAAGATCATTTCGCCTGTTGACGAGCGCCAAGCCAACGATTTTTGTGGTAAAAAAAGTAAAATTTTTAAACTCGAAATCATAAAAAAAATGACTTGGCCATTGAATTTGGTTCATGGCCAAGAATTTTTTTATGATTTCGAGTTTAAAAAATTTACTTTTTTTACCACAAAAATCGTTGGCTTGGCGCTCGTCAACAGGCGAAATGATCTTACATATTTTCAAAGCGAAACTAGGGAGAAAGAATAAAAAGCTTGGCTCAACTTCTATATCTCACAGCATTCACAGCCGAAGACTTTTGAAGGAGAGCTTGGCTGCCGTCTTTTTTACAAATTTTTGTATTTTGGGGGGATTTCATTTACCGCTACTAGCTACGAAAGCAAATAACGCTACGCGGGGCGACACTCAAATGCCTAAAATATGTGAACGGTTCATCCAAAAAATCTAGAAACTTGGATTTGAAATCTTAATACATATAGGTATCAACATGCAAAATTTGAAAAAGATTAAAAATCATGATGCAACACTCATCTGTGAATCTAAATGGAATGACCCAAAAGTGTTCAAGGTACCCCCCTCTCCACTACATTTTGACTGAAGTAATGAGTAATGTAATTTCATTACTTTTCAAAAGTAACTTACCCAGGTCTGACTTTAGGCTATGTCAATACACCCTGCTGACCTGCATCATAGCATTCCCTAAACAAGGTCCCGGAAATTATGCCGTATAGCGCCTCACGCGAAAATCTCCATAATTTTCACCCAAAAAACACAGGATTTTCACTGTGAATCACATAATAAATAATTAAATCACGATTTACAATAAACAAAATTTATTTTCAAAAGCATTTACAAAGTACTAACCTCTTGATGACTAGGCCTACGTAGTGACAGTAGCTGCACTGAGCAGCCATTTTTACATTCATTTTAATGTAGGCCTAAACACACACAAGCCATGTAGGCCTACCAACTGTTCCTGAGAACACTTTACTAGACAATAAAACACCCGAAATCCTTTCCGTTACAAAACTACTTTCGTTAGGTTAGCCGAACTTTCCGCTGGCTACAGTGCGCCGCGCTAGTTCTAGGATAGGCTACAATCGAAAAGAGCGCACCCGAAATCCTTTCCGTTAGCGCGCAAAGCGGGGTATCCTATAGGCCTACGGTAGTTTTACCAAAATGACAGTTGGCAACCATGCTCCAACATGGCGTGATGACAGCTGATGTAGGCCTATTATAGGCCTACAGTACCTACACACTTCGAACAACACATAAACACAATTGAAATGTTATAAAAATGGGAAGATACTCACCTTTTACAACAAAAACAGTAATAAATGGATAAAGGTAACATAGGGCCTAATAATGCTTTTCAATGTAGCCTATTTTTTGGGATTTTTTTGGTGATTTTTGGGTGAGGCGCTATACGGCATAATTACCAACTTCCCGTTGCAAGTTGCAACAGGTCAACATAGCCGACTTCCTAGGCTTGCGCCTTGACAGCCACCTGGACTGGCATGACCAGTGACAGTTTTTACGGTGTGCAAGGTGTGACAATTGCACGGTCTGATCAATCGGGAAAAAATTGAAAAAAGCCTTTTGAACCAAAATTAGGCAGTAGGCCTAAGAGGGAATTAGACGAGTTTGGCTGGCGAGCCTGTGTGGTCATGCAGTTCGATACTCTTATACTAGGCCCTACACATAGAATGTGTAACTTAGGCCTATGTACCTTACAAAAATACCAAAAAAAAATCACTTTTATTTTGCTCTACCCTAGAAATTGCCCTGAAACCACATCTGGTTAAAGAAAAGTGAGCACTCGCCTTGTGCATTAAAAATTTAGGCTGTTTTAGCTGCATATTTCACAGGTATTTAGAATACAAATTTGCCTTAGAACTCGTTAGTCCATTAAAATTAACAGTCCCCCAAAAAAGCGGCTGGGGCTTAGCCCCAGACCCCAGCTATTCAGCACCACCACGTTTTTGGGAGTTGCACACCTGATATTGAGGTCAAAAACCGCCACTGGGCATGACCTTGTTGACCGTCTAGCAAGGAAGCTCTGTGGTGTATGTTACCAGTAGGCCTTTGCAAGCCAATAAGTGTAATCAGACAATGTAGGGCCTATCTCTCGTTAGTCGGCACTGTGTATAATACACTGTCTATATTACGCAGATTTTGAATCACAGTTAAATACGGTATCACTATGGGGGTCATCATCTAAACGTGACTTTAGCAGGATTTTTTGCCTCCAGAAAAAAGCCATTAGGATAAATAATAATAATAAATAAATAAATTGTATTTAGAGTCTACCCACTCAGTTATATAACTGATTTTCAGTGTGGGACTTTAAATCTTATGCCGCGTTAGTTGCAGGCACTCTTGCAGCAGCCTACGGTATTCCAACCTGCTCAAAATTCGGTACTTTTTGGGTAGGGACGGGACAACTTTTTTGACACTGATATTAGGGGAAAACGGAAAAGCTTAGGTTAGGGGGAGTGGAGGGGGGCGCAAAGCGCGTATGTTTTAATATTAATAATAATGCAAGACTTGAGCGCTTCACGCCCCCCTCCCCCTAATCTGAGCTGTTCCACGTTGTCCCGTCCCAACCGAAAAAGTACTAAAAATTCTTACCATCGCAGGTCTCTACTAGAAGTTGCTTGCTACATAAAATCCAATCTAGGGAGTTTTAGGACTAACAGTTACTATACCAGTAAAACCATAATTTTTCAGTTTATCAACAAGAATACTTCTATCAATTGTTTCGAAAGCACGCGTTAAATCCAGGAAAATTCCTATACTTAAATCTTCATTTATTACCCTTCAGATCCTCTGTTACATACTGAACCGCATGTTCACATCCGTACTTGCTGCGAAAACCTAACAAAGCAAAAGTCAGTTTTTGTCAAGTTTGTTATAAGTGGGCTCCACTATAGGTAATGTTCTGCCAAAGCATATTCCAAACTGTAAAATCAAGCTTTTTTAAACATACCGGTAGATTAAAACATTACTTAATTACTAGGGCTCTATACAGTTGGCCTATCAATGAGATATTTGGTAGGTAGGTACCGGTACCTCCTAATGTTAACGTTAATTTTAACTGTAGGCCTACTTTTAACATTCTTATTGTTCTTTTTTATTATATTTTAATAAGGTTCCAGAACACTTTTTATTACCGGTACTGTCACTTCTCTTGTTTGCTATTGGTTACCGTGCTGTACCGAGTCTGTTACTCTTGTAGTCTAGCCAAGGCTTTTTCTTTTCTTTTTTTTGCAGACCTTTTGCATCTTATTGTATTTACATGTATTAACTACTTTTGTAGCCTACCTTGGCATACGTTTTTGTACATGATATTCTGTTTGTATTGTTGTAAGTTCCTGTATTGGTATGACAAGATATAATGTACAAATATGTAATGTACCCCGTACCTGATGTATCAATAAACACACATAACAAAAACTTGTAGAAATACAGCCAAACCTTACACACTCAAAAGGAATGAGATCTAAAAAAAGGGCCAAGCTCATCTACCCTTCCACATAAACGTACAGTGTCCCATAACAGCACCTCGAAAAGCTTTTCAAAATAGAATTTGTCGATTATAATTTAACGTATACGGTTTCAAAGTTCTTTTTTTGGTAATTAATTTAACGTAAACATGCAATCTATTTTGCCAAGCTTTTCGAGGATGCTGTTATGGGACACTGTACGTTTATGTGGAAGGGTAGATGAGCTTGGCCCTTTTTTTAGATCTCATTCCTTTTGAGTGTGTAAGGTTTGGCTGTATTTCTACAAGTTTTTGTTATGTGTGTGATCTCATTACTTTTTCAAGTTCCATTACAAAATTATTTGCTAAAATATTATTTTTATCAAAGTTGATTTAAATTCTATGGTATTAGCAGTAACAATATAGGATGTAAAATATCTAGACCCGGATTCATGTACATCCTGGGTATAGGTGGTATAACCATGGTATAACGACGGTATAAGGACTGGACCCCAATTCTTGAGTTCGTGGGAGATGAGTTGAAAACGCAATTTGAAAACGAAGTCGTTTTCGTTTTCGAAGGAATTGGTATTCTTGAACGGTATCGTGGAAAACGTCATGGGTTGTGAGTTGAAAGCATTGATATTAAACCCCTATGGTTGAAAGAGTATCACGAAATCCAAACACTTTAAAAAGATTTGAGTATAGCAAAGAGCTCGAAAAAGTTCTATATTTATTCTAGATGGCAGTGCCTTCATAAACGCGGGCCAATCGAAAGACAAGTTGTATGAAATGATTTGATTGTTGCAATTATGTAAACAAACAGTTGAGCAAGTTCATATCAAAACAATGTTGTGCTGGCATAGGGTTGGCTAGGCTTGTCAAACATGTAATGTAAGTATGAATTTTACTAGTCCTATAGCCAAATGGAACTTTAGACCTACACTGTTGTATTATAAATAATTTTCTACATCTGGGCCTAGGCCAGGGACGGTTTCTGATTTGTTTTATGAGAGTATAATGACACCTTTTCTCGTTCCACACAAAGAAGAAAATTTTTAAATGTCCGCCATTTGTTTACGTATCGCACTTTCCCGCCTAACTCTGCTTATACCGTCAACAAGTGTCAAGTAACTATGGTTACTTGTTGATTATATGCCAAGTGTTTAAGGCTTATTTTAAAACCTTTATTTGGAAGCCTTCCAACAAACTTTTTCAACTTTTTTTTTCAAAAGAGACTATCATTCTATAACCTTAATGTCCATGTAAAATATGAACATTGTAGCCCCACCCGTCTGGTCAGAATCGCGGGCCGACGTATTAGATGTTAGCAGTAGCTAGAGTAGGAATCACACAACTTTGAATGACCTTTTGACTCTGTTCGGCGGCCATTTTTCATGTGAACCACTAGAACAAAATTGGAGGTCTAATTTAAAATGTACTTTAAAAAAAATAATGCATTATACACGGTGCATTATTAAATAAAAATACTAAATTATTGTTAACAAGGTTAATTTAATGTAATCTGGACGATCAAATTCATTGAAAGTAATAAATAACAAACAAATGTCAAGTCATTATTCGTTTTCACAGTTGACAACAATGTTTTTATTTTATTGACCAATGAGCGATCTTCCCAATACCACTTTCATACAATCAGCTAAAATATTACTAAAGGCCTGTCATATCAATATCCATATCAATTATCATTTATGCTTTATATTCAACTATTCTTTCTTCTAACACTGTGTATATCATTATAATTACTATCACTTTTATTATTAATTATTAATTATAGACTATTCACTTTCTCTGCAAAGAGTTATACTTGTACACTGTACTAGTCTAAGTGAATAAAAATATCTATCTATCTATCTATGCACAGCATACATAGGCCCTAGCCTACGTCGTATGCTTTAATCTTGTTTCTGACTAATTTCTTTACTTGGTTGCTCTTCTGAGTTCTGGGCTTGACTAATTATTAATAAATAATATTTTAATGTTATGTAGGCCCAGCCTAAGTATTGAGTAAATGAGTAGGTCTCTCAATTGTCTTATGTTGAAGTAAAGTAGGGCCCGCTGGAAAAAAGCAGTCTAGTAAGCCAACCAATTAGGTAGGGCCTAGGTACCTAAACAGTAAATACGTAGCCTACAAGACAACGGTTATAGACATAAGGCTTTTAGAAAAAATACTTTTAATATTCCTTCTGGGGGGTAGGGCTATAAATACTAGGCCTAGGCCCAGGCTACACTACCTGGGTTGGGCCGATGCTAGGCTACGCGTAGCCCTACGCGGCCCTAGGCTAGGCCTAGTTTCCGCAAATTGAACACATATCACAAGAATTTCCCTGTTTTATCAATGTAGGACTAGATCTAGCTAGCCTAGGCTGCATATTGAAGCTAGGCCTAGGCTTTTGCCCCCCAAAGAGAAACCCCCAAAGAGAAATTGCATAGACTAGGCCTGGCCCTAGGCTAGGGCCTAGGCTAGAACGAAGTGTATAATAGTATCCTTGCCCTAGTGCCTAGTTCAATTTTTATGCAATGAGAATTGTGTTGATTAAAATAAAATAATAATATAAGACAAAGAATTTTAATATCCAAAACAACTCGGTGACAAAACATAACATGCAATGACAGTATCCTAATGAAACATAACCTCCAACGTTTGGAATGGTCTGTTGACATTTACCTAGTTCGTCACCTCGCCACACGCACGCAGCGCACGGAGTAGAAAAATGATGCTAGCAATTTTATTTTTCTTGTGTTGGTAATGCCGATTTAAACAAATGCAACTTTGAAGGTCGTTCAATCTAGGCTGAATCCTACTCTAGCAGTAGCTAACATCCTTAAAGTGATTTTGAGCATGTTTGAAGACATTTTTTCACCAAGAAGGAATGGTCGTACCCCAATAAAATTTGGCATGTGTTGTCAGGTACCTAAATCCCCTCGATTGTGATAGTTTTCAAGTTCACATCACGTTACATGACGGCTGGGTAACACCTCGAAATCACCCCAACTCTGCTTGGTGTATAAGGTGCTTGAGTGTGTAGCGCACCGCGGCTTGGCTGCGGCGCCCTAACGGGCACCTAGATAAACTGAACTGAACTACGATCGTTAGGTTGGAAAACGCCAAAGTCGTTGTTAGACGAGTGAGTGAGCCATGTGTTGAGTACCCGGAAACATTTCTTTCTTCCCCTTACCTAAGGCCTCTCTAGCCTATCATAGGCTAGAGTGGTGCATTACATGTCATTGCATTCCATATCAAATCAACCAAGCCGAGCCTGAAATAAAACTTGACCATCTCCGATTTTGATGAAACTTGGCAAATCTACTCTTACTAACATGTAGATTGTCTTAGGTTGATCGTGGAAAATTTTATATTCCTGACGCGCTTAGTTTTTTAGTAACGCCCCGCTCAATAAGTCAAATTTGGTGACGCCGAGCGGCGTACCTGAATTGGTAACTTTTAAACCGTTGGACGTAAAAGGCTAATTTTTTTTTTTAATTAAAGAGTTTTTTATTGGCAATTTAATTTATATGTATTTGAATACATTCCTAATTGTGAAACCATGTAAAAAGTCTAAATTTGTTTTTAAACCTACCTTAAGAGAAAAAGTATCTTTTAAATTAAAAAAAAAAAAGTGTTTTTGTTTAGATGTTTTTTACATGCACAAATAATTTGGGATGGGATGGCATTGGGATCATGCTATATCACAGGGTCATGCACCAAAATGTGTGTTTTCTTATTTTTCAAAGAAATAAATTGCGGCAAATTTGAATTTTACTACAAATGGAAGGTAAAAACTGACACATTATACACATTTGTTGCATGACCCTGCAATATATCATGATCCCAATGTCATCCCATCCCATCCCATACTTTTTCTCGTAGGGTAGGTTTCAAAACAAATTTGGAATTTTTAGTTGGTTTCACTATCAGGAATGCATTTAAATACATATCAATTAAATTGCTAATAAAAAACTCTTTAATCTAAAAAAAAAATTAGCCTTTTACGTTCAACGGTTTAAAACTTACCAATCAGGTACGCCACTCGGCGTCGCCAAATTTGAGTTTTTGAGTGGGTCGTTACTCGAAAACTAAGTGCATCAGGAATACAAAATTTTCCACGATCAATCTATATGTTAGTAAGAGTAGATTTACCAAGTTTCATCAAAATTGGAGATGGTCATGGAAATGGCCTGGTTGATTTGACATGGAATTAGTGAATTACCCTACGGCCTTACAGTTGACTTGCCCTTAGCGTAAAGACCTACCAACTAAACTCAAAACCCTTTTAATAGGGAATTTGCATAACATTATTTTATGGTTCTACTGGGTTAAGGCCACTTTCCGTTACACAAAAATATCTTATTTTCTTGATTTTGAGAATATTTTTATTTATAAAATAAGGGTGAAAGTTTCTTAAATATTTTGGCGAGAAAAAACGGGTCATACGTCACCAGCCTTCATGATGCCAATCAACCAATCACGTAACGATATAGGCCTATCAAGTTATTCGCTTTCGGAGATTATCTTGGCTATGGAAGCATGTTTTGACATCTAGTTTGTTCTAATATGATTAATATTTTATTTTATACATTTAGTAATATCACAACGTAAGCTTTAACTGCATTTTAATTGATAATAAGTAAAAACACAATGTTGATTATAAAACTTGGAAAAGGAGATCAACTTCTGTTTATTGTTGCCCATTGTTGTAAGAACCAAAGACTTTGGTTAAAGGTAGGAATTTCGTTGTTTATCTAGGCGGCCATGTTCGTCATGAAGGCAGGTGATGTAGGCAGCCGTTTCAAAATAAATGTGCGGGAAATTTAAAAGGTCAAACTTTGACCCTCAACAGATAATGAACGATTAACTTTAAAAACCTGAAATTAACGTTTATATCATTTTTAGACAAATATCTATATACTGCACATACTTTTACCGATATCTGGAACTTATGCAAATTCCCTATTATACAAACTTAAACGCAAATGTTCCCGGGTAGACCTACTCAACACATGACTCGTTCACTCGTCTTAGTTCCAACGACTTTGGCATTTTCCTAGTCTAGTTCTCTAAGGCGCCATTATACCCGAAATGTTGAAGTCCTAGGTTCAAACCCACGGTTTGGAAAGATTTTTTAATTTCTGGATTATATTTTTTTAAAATTATAAAACATGTTTTGAAATGCATACAATAGGGCCTACTAGGTAGAAAACATAGCCAGTACAAAATACGAGTAAAAGTTGCAAGGTTTACTCAAAATGTCCCAGCGGAATTTAGGGAAACCTTGGTTCGATACACCTTGGTCACTGCTATGCATGTAATCACAGCCTGACAAAAAATTTTCGATAAAAATGACTTCTTCAAGAACAAAAGCATTGTTGTTAAAATGAAACTTCACATTTCAAGACAATTTTTCAATTCATTATTTCTTGTAGGTTTAAATTGCAACGGATTGTGCTCATTTTGTTAGCAGTTCTCAGTTACTTGGTCCCGGATGTTTGTTTAAAATTTCAGCTCAATCTATTTGGCCGTTCAGCCGTATGGGACCCGACAAACAGACAGACATTTAACATACAGACTAACTAATCACGACCAAGGCCCGTTCCACTTGCGTTGAGACTACGTTCACTTTGCTCACTCGTCTAATTAACTATAAAGTATTACCGATAGGCTAGCCTTCCAACATAGCCAGCATTGCTCTTTCAACTTATGGCCATAGGCCTATGTACAAATTGAGAACATAATTGGGAGACTCTTTTACTAGGATACTAGTTTGAGTTGTTGCAGTCCAACTTTTTAACACTGCGATGTTAGGGGAAAAGTAGGTGGTACTTCTTCGGTTGGGACGGGACAACTTTGGAAAAGTAGGTAGGGGGGGCGCAAAGTGCTTATGTTCACAATATTATCATTATTAATATTAATATAAGTTTTTTTAAGCATAAGCCCGCTTTAAGGACATAGTTATTGATTCATAGCAGTTGTTACTAGTTGTTAAAGCCGGAGGTTCTGGGTTCGAACCCCAGTCGGGGCAAACTTTTTCGACAACTGCTATGAATCAATAATTATTAATATTGATAATGATAATAATTAATAATGATAATGAATCGGAAAGACTACGAAATCTTGAAAATTGTGGTTTCTATATTCATTCAACATTCCGATATTGTTTCTTGTCGCTTTATTTTTTAGATACGTCTCGGGCAGACCTGGGTAGTAACGTAACGGAAGTAACGCGTTACTGTAACGAAATTACTTTTTTCAGTAACGAGCCAGTAATTTAATTACAATTTTCTCAATGTAACGGAAGAGTAATTTCACTACTTTTATCATTGTAATTTGGCGTTAGTAACGCGTTACTTTTGCCGCGGGACCCGCGCCTTTGTGTATCAAATATCAGTCAC
This sequence comes from Sweltsa coloradensis, assembly GCA_024449915.1. Classification (NCBI taxonomy): domain Eukaryota; kingdom Metazoa; phylum Arthropoda; class Insecta; order Plecoptera; family Chloroperlidae; genus Sweltsa; species Sweltsa coloradensis. The sequence goes on from JAMZAV010000302.1 coordinate 1,346,201, forward strand.
TGGGCCAGTGCGCCTGCTGCTTTCTACGTATCGCCCGCTTGAACAATGTGCATGTGCATGCAGCATTTCTGACATTTCGTAGGTCTGATCGAGAGATTTCGAGTGCCGAGTTTTTATTTCAGAACCTAGCCATGTTTACTTTTGGTACTTCCGCCTATGACAAGCGCCGTTGATGACGTAATTATCTACTTGACATCAAACATTCAAGTCTGTGTCAAATAAATCGATAGTCGAATTGTTACACTTGTAGTGTAGTTACAACATTTTGCCGATAGATGTCACCCGCGTAATCAATAATTTACTATACATCTATACGTCGATATCTACAATATCTCTGTGATAGGCCTCCGCTGGTTTTAAAGTGTGGGCGTGGATAACACCCTGTCTGAGACCCCCATCGGCAGACAAAGCACTTGCGTCATACCCGTCCGCACGTCAGATACATTTTAAATTGAAAAGTAATTTTTGAAAGTAATTTCACTACTTTTTTTCATAAAAAGTAACGTAATTTCATTACTTTCTTGGAAAAGTAACTAAACAGTAATTTAGTTACTTTTTGGCTGAAGTAATGAGTAATGTAATTTCATTACTTTTCAAAAGTAACTTACCCAGGTCTGGTCTCGGGCCTACCACGAATAAAAATTGATGTGGGCTCGCCGCCTGGCAAATTCATTGGCTAGTAACCAATTTTCGCATTTATTACTATAAAGCAGCAGGCCCGTGGTCGTGGGTAGGCCTAGGTCTAATGTCTAGGGGCAGACCTAGGCCTAACCCTGCTAAGCAGTGGCGTAAGTCGTAACTAGCCCTTGTGTTTTGAGGGGGCAAACATTTTTGCTGTGGATAGCGCCCCAGAATTTTTTGTTATTTTTAACATTGCAAATTGTGGTATTTTAGTAGGTTTTGGCGTGGTTTTTCGGTAATTTAAAGTTGTGAGTTAGTTTTACTGTCGGTTTAAAATCCTAGACACAAAATTGTGGCCCCCCTCGCGCCTCTGACCAAATTTGTGAGGGCAGTCACCCCCCCCCCCCCCCCCCGTAGTTACGCCACTGCTGATAAGTTAGTGTCTGTGCATGGAGTTGGATACTATTTATAACTCCATGGTCTGTGTAAGCCTACTAGGCCATTGTTGTTGGAGACATGGCTATTAATGTAGCCTAATTTTTGTTTTGGTTGAAATAAATTTTGCCTACTTTGTTCATCTGACTAGGGAGTTGGTACTATTGATAATACTTTCATAGGTCAATGACACAGTGGCCAATCTTTTTAAAAAGAGTCTTGTTCTAGCCTACTTTGGCCCTAAACCTTAAATAATAACTGCCTGTACAGATGAGGCAGTCATGACATGATACTGATAGGATCTAAACTCATTATAAATCATGAGCAATTGTTGCAGAAACGAGGACATGTTCCCTGACGAGAATACACCAACAATGCTTTTTAACGGAATACCATTCCAAGAGATACCAGTTTGCAACATACGAGCATCACCGAATAACACAATATTCAGCATAACAGATCATAAAGGTGGGGGTTCTCTTCTCTATTCATTGATAAAATCAGTAATCACAAGATCGTTATGTTCCATCACAATTCTTTATTGGCCGCTTTACAAATTCCGGTGTTTCAATCCCAAAAAGATAACTTTCTGATCTAGGACCCAGACTTAGTAAAACATTTTATTTCAAACCATAGGTCTGGCCTTCTAGCCTATACCACCAGTAGTATACGACCAGTAGGTACCGGTACATTTGCAGTAGGGCCTAGGCCTGCCTGTAGACATATTTTAGTGGAACTTGTTAGGGGTAATGTGGGTATGGGGAACAAAGGGTAATCGGGAACAGTGGCATTCCCTTGTTTCCGTTTGAAAACAAAATTATGAAAATTACTGTACTGTTTAGCTCCATTGATGTGTGATTGATGTGTGAGTGGGTAGACTCTAAATACCTATTATTATTATTATTTATTATTATTATTATTATTATTATTATTATTATTATTATTATTATTATTTATTATGGCCAGGCAATTACAATTACTTGCATTGGTACTTATGTTCAGTATGTTTTTATTTTTATTTTGTCACGCTGTAAAAAAATCATGCTTTTGTTTTTACACTTTACTTTTTACTACTTTCAATTATTTTACAGGCTAATGCAGTAACACAAATTAAAACAGCATTCATAGAAAGTTACCTACTTCTTGTGTCAACATGATCATGATTTTCATTATTTTTTAACATTTATGCAAATCATTAAATTTAATGATGTTCAATTACCCTAACAAGTTAATTTTGATGGTAAAGAGGAACACACAATGAGGGTAATCAGGAACAACGTAGGTAAAGAGGAACAAGCCATTTATCACTGGATTAATATCTTTGGGGTAAATGGGAACAAACATACACACACATCGGCACACATTAGCATTGGCATTGGGGACATTGGCAGTTGGTCAATTCATTCTAGCTCGATTAAAATCGGTAAAAAGAAAAGCACAAACTTTTCGATTTGTGTGCATCATACAAGACATTGTTATTCCTGAATATTGTGTATTGGGCACCAAGTCAGTGAACAATGATCATTATCTAGGCTATGTATAGCAGTAGAGAGTGTTGTATCCATTATGACTATTTCTGACATAATTGCAATTCTCCCATTTCCCGACAAGGATGGGGCTAACGATCGCATCAAGTATAAGTTTGCCTTTAAAGTTGATGTGAAAGAGACCTAAATGCACTATGCCATAGCATTATTCAGACATGTGGGCCTGATTCATGACTTCTGTCAACTCACTTTGTTTTAAGTAGGCCTCTAGTCATGTTTATATGCATTTCTACCTTTATCGATTTTTTCTGTTCCTTTTTACCTTAAGTTGGAAGTGTGGTCAAATCTGACCTATTGGTGCAAAGACTCATTGGATGAGCGTAGCGAGCGAAGCGAAGATTCCATTTCACTACACTGGAGAAAAAAATCCGGAATGTTTTTTTTTTTTCTTTTTTTCCCTGTATTTTTGTGTGTTTGTCAGCACGATTCTGGCTAAACCGATACACCATTTGCTATGAAATTTTATGGAGGCCTTCGAAATCTCTGAACTTAGAACTGCCACGTTTTTGAGCGCAATCAAAAAATTATTTCTCATGAAAATCGCAATTTTACAATTTTTTTCGATTTTTTGAAAATTTATTTTTCTTATAACACCTACATGCTTTATCCAATTTTAATGATTTTTTCACAGAACCTTAATTTTATGAATTAAGATATCCGTGTGAAATTTGAGCGCAATCGAAAAATTATTTTTCATGAAAATAGAAATTTTGTGGGTTTTTCTTTTTTAAAACAACTTTTTTACTTATAACACCTACATGTTTGTCCTTTGTAATACATTTTTCACAGAACCTTAATTTTATGAATTTATATATTCGTGTGAAATTTGAGCGCAATCAAATAATTATTTCTTATAAAAATCACAATTTTTCGATTCTTTCTTTTTTTTAATTAGTAGCCTACGATTAGGCATAATTTTAAATTAAAAAAATTAAAAATTTAATGTTTATTTTTTATTTAATTTAATTTAATTTTTAAAAAAATCTTCAACGAAGTAATAATTTTTCCACAGAACAACAGATAATCCGCATAACACATGGCAGCTCAATGCACCAATTACGCTCATCCAACAACGCGGCGGGACTTAAGCGTTTTCCTAGTCTAATAATATGTAACTGCTTACGTAATGACCATAAAAATAAGTGAAAGCTAATATCAAAATGTTTTTTTGTTTTCATTGTCATTAGTTTTAACTATTGTCACCCCTGTTTCCAGGGTTGTTTCCCAGATAGGGTATTTTTCATTGTTCAATTCCCCGTAAAGTTTCCATTTATTGTCACATTTTATTTTGGCAAATTGCAATGGAATTGTGGCGTCAAGCTCTATGTTCCTTATTACCCCAAATATTTTACAACACAACCCTATGGCTAAGCAAGCCTTGTTCCCCATTACCCTTAGAGCTAGGGTAATGAGGAACAAACTCGTAAAAAAATTTTTAAATTACCTCGCTTATTCTGGATTTAAAAACAAAGTTTATAATTCCCACAGTAGGCCTACTAAAGGATATACCCCCCACAAACTCTATGGAAAAAAAATTTGTTGAAAAAGTTAACCACAAAATAACAATTAATTAACAAAGTGAAAACATTCAAAAAGTGTTCCCCATTCCCATTACCCACCCACATTACCCCTATAACTTACCTTTTAAAAATCTTAAATTTACATGGACCTATATTAGGTGCATGGTTTATATCTTGACAAAAAGTTATAATTATTTATGGCCTAGGTATATTTTATGCCAGGCCTAGTATTTCTTATGTCCAGAATTATAGTAGGCCCTAAGGTAATAGAGGCATAGAGGGACCCTGAGAAATAGAAAATAAAAAGTTCTCATTTTGTTATTAAAAAAAACTTCAATTTCAGTAATATATATATAAACTCAAGGTAAAGGTATAATTTTGTCATAAAAAAAAGCACTGCAATCACAACCCTTCAGCAAAATGTACATGTAGTATTAAACATAAATGAACATTTAGGCAATATAAAGTTAACTTTTTTTAATTAGCTAGGCTTGCTTGTTCTATAATAATATTCAACTGTCATGGTGCCATCCATACATTAAAACAGAAATGTTGATTTCAATGCCCAATTGTCAAATTATTTTGCATATTATAGAAGGACCTAAAACTTACAGAATATTGAGAAAAGTACCCGATTTTGCTCTAATTTTATAAAAACCGTTATTATTGCCTTATTTCACTACTTAATAAAACAGTCATATTTAGCATCATTTAGTGAAAAAAGTCATTGACAAAATTTCAGGGTCCCTAGGCATAGGCCTCCATGCCATACTATTAACCAAACCAACCAACCACCAACCGGTTTACTTGATTGTAGGTTGCACATGGAATTGAAAAAAAAAATGTATATATTTTAAATTTTTTTTACAACAATTACATTATGATTTATGATATATCGATATCATATCGAAATTGGTACATTTTGGCATTAAAAGGATTTTTAAGGATTTGGGTGTTTCATTTAGGCCCTAAGGATTTCTAAGGATTTTTGATGTGCTCAAACAGGATTTTTATTTTTTTCTTGGTGGCAACCCTGTACTATAGGCCTATGGCCTTATCCCTGTCTTAGCCCTGGGTAGAACTCTGCACGAGCATTCCTCGGTTGAGTGCACAATGCGAGAAATAAGGCAAAGATTCTGGCAAAGAGCAGCTTCCCGTTTTGTAGCTTCCTGTTGTTACTTCCCAAAACTAGAAGCAAGCTCTGGCATTCCTTGTCTCGGATCCCTCTCACGTCTCACCGACCTCCCAGACAACGATGACCTGACTAATGAGTAATGATGCACAGCCAATATAATTTAACACTTCACTCTTCCTATGGCTAGTTCTGTCCCAACACGGGTCTATCCTTGCATTCGCTCTAGGCTATAGTGGCACATTATTATAATATAACCCTTTGATTGGCATTCCCCTGAACCAAATAAACCAGCTTTAAGCTCCCATGTAGCTAAATACGTAGTATATATTTTAAAATTAGGCCCTACTCGGCCTGTTCCAAATGAAATGAAAACACAATTTTGTATGCCTAGGCCTACTTTAATTGTGCTGCTACGTTACTAATGTAGTGACTCTAGTGAGCATACCTAGACACGCTCCTCCTCACTGTCTGATACAGAACGTACGGGAGGAAGGGAGTAGGCCTCGGCAGTGATCTCATGTGGATTTGAGTTGGGTTATATGTACATGTATATCCTTTGTTTACAAGGATGTAGGATAATCCATACATTTTATTTTCTTTGTTTTAGGCACAGTTAAAATGCTGCGATCATGTGGAATGGAAGGGTTTAAGAATGCCCGAAAGGGTACCAATATTGCAGCCCAAGCTACAGCAATCAGCATCAGCACGGTAAGCTTTGTAGGCATGAATCTTCCCATATTTAGAACGGGTCTTTGCAAAATTGGCTAGTAAATTAGTTCACAATAAATTTTCGATGAAACGTAGCTTTAAAGTTTAAACTAGGGACCTGTCAACTGGCAGCAGGGATGGAAAAAAATACAGGTAGTTTCCTAAACGTTTAACACCTTGAAGTAGTTGCATTTAAATGGTTAACCACGTTTCTTTTTGCGCTGCACAAATTGATAATTCTACTAGTTATTCCGGCGGTCTATTTCACCGGAGCCCATGATGACGTCAGCTGGCGTTAAACTGCATTCTGTCGGTGCCAGACAACCGGCCTGCCTGTCGAGTGCCAATCGCTAGCAACCAGTACATGTCGTACAGAACAATATATTTCACAATTGACACCAATTAGGCCTATGTAGCCTTGTAGGCCTAATCATTAGACGACAAAAACATAGCACCATGTAAATGAATTACTTGTGTAGGCCTACTAGTATTCTAAATTGAAACTAGTAGAACAGGTAAATTGATTGTTATTCTGAACTAATTTGGACATAGTACACTGTTATTAAAATAAATATTTTATTTGTAATATTTCGACACAAGTCGAGTGTCTTTCTCAAACTGGGTTGAACTTCCAAATTCTAAGTTCTAAGTTTTTCCAAGTTCAACCCAGTTTGAGAAAGACACTCGACTATGTGTCGAAATATTACAAAATAAAATATTTATTTTAAGAACAATGTATGTCCAAATATTTTCAATTTAACTGTACTAGTCAAAAATTACCTTTTTAAATGAAATTTGTTCATTTTTGTCTAATTCACCTGCCCTAAGACAAATTTAGTAACCAAGCTCAACCCGACTACTAAACGTTAAAAAGTATAGGCCTAGCCTTCCCATCTCTAACTGGCAGAGTTATAGTTTTCAATTAGGCCTAACTTTTTAAAAGTTCCGTTCACTGTTCCAATGGGCCTGGAACAAACTTAGCTCCAGTTAAAATTAGGGATGCACACGATAATCGATATTATCGATCTATAATTAATAATGGATATTATTTTGATAATCGATAACCAAAATTCATTATTGATTATTGAAATATCAAATAATTCGTCAATAGTGGCACGAACTAAACTCTTAAAAGACGGAGATTATCTCGCGTTGTGTCATACACTTGCTGGGCTGATGGTGTCAAACTCGAGATTTATGTTTGGAATTGAACTATCAGTCGATAAAGGAAGCCAAACACATGACATTGAAGACAGCCAAGCAGTAAACGGAACGTGATCGTTTTGTTTTGACTTACACTTGTCACACTTAAAGGGGTATTTAACCGCTAAACTCAAAAAATATATTTCATTCATGCTAACTAGCTATGAATTTAGCAATCAACAGAAAAATTATTGGGGCCACCTAAACCGCCCAAAAAATTGTCAAACATGACATTTTTCGAGCTAGGTCCCATCGGCAAAAATCTCCCATAAGAAATAACATGTGGACGATCTTTATACCCCGTGACCTTGGAGGATTTTGATCCAAAAAAATATTGGCCATTATTTACGTACTCGACAGCCTTTTCTGTAAATTCTCTGTATTTTGTTTTGTAATTTGGGCAAGTAGTTCGGTCAAAATATGCTGATTACCACGATGGGGTGTGATTTTGGAATGCATATTTTTGCGTGTTTGAGGGTATATTTGGGCACAGTTTCAATACACGATGTTATAAATGGGCATTTTAGATTGGTACTATGCTCTAGTATCTATGTGGACCAAAAAAGAAGCAGGTTAAAGCCGATTTAGGAAATTTTCCAAAACACCAATTTTCGCCAATTTCTGGATCAAAAAATTAAAAAATTCGTGTTTAATCACAGTTACAAGATATAATTTTTTAAACGATCATTTAAGTGTAGTATTGTGCTATAGATCACGTGGTAAAAAATAATTTTTGGGGTTTTTAGCCCCTTTAAGGTTCCACTTATAGGTCGGAACAGGCTTTATTGATGATATCGATATATTATCGATAATATCGATTCGACAATGACATTGCCATTTTGATAATCGATAATGAAAAAGTATCGATGTGCATCCTGAGTTAAAATTAAATTTATTTTTTAAACACATGCCAACTGGGCCACTAAGATTTTTATGAAGCTTGACAGATTTAGCGTGACCCTACTTGGGGAAGTACCTGTATTGACATATCAAATTCAATGGCGGAATCACAGAATACACCCTTTGCCCATCAAAATACTTGATCATATTATTTAGATTTACCAATCATAATAAATTATAGCTTAGGCTAGTACATAACGGCGTGGGAATGTGATAACAAAGACCGAAGAATGACGCTTAGCAGAAAAATAGTCTTTTTTTATTTTATTTATTTATTATTATTATTTATTTAAGACAAAGGGCAGGCCTAGAGACATAGAAAATATTGTACTACGTGGAGAAGTCTTAGAAGAAAAAGAAGAATTTAAATATTTGGGAAGTATATTGACAAAAGATGCAAAAGTGTGTAGGGAAGTGTCATCTAGAGTGCAAAAAGCAGAAGGGTTTTATCAATTGGTGAGAAAGTTATTATGGAATGAGTTGTTCCCACAAAAATGTAAAATTTTGCTGTATAAGGCATATTTTGTACCTATATTAACATATGGGGCAGTAACATGGGCAGTGGGAACAAAAGAAGAGAGTCAGCTGGAAGCAGCAGAAATGAAGTTTTTAAGAAGTATCAAGGGAGTTACAAAGATGGACAAGATAAGAAGTAATGAAATAAGGAAAGAACTGGGATTGGAGAGATTGAAGTTTAAGCTAGGAAGAGAACGTCTAAGATGGTTTGGACATATGAAAAGGATGGGCAGGGAGAGGATTCCAAGACGAGAATTTGAAGCGGCAGAGGAGGGGAAAAGAAGAGTAGGAAGGCCAAGAGAAAAATGGGAAAGATTAATTCAAGAAGACGTTGGAAAACGGAATGAAGTGTGGGAGCATGTGGCAAGAGTAAAGCTGTGGGAGGACAGAAGAGAGTGGAGTAAATTGGTGGAGAAGAAGGAGTTGGATGATGTGGAAGAAACACTAAGTCTGGCAAGCTTAGTATCTACAGTTTCATGCCCTTGATAATGGTGGAAAACCACCACTCAACCCGACATAGTTGGAACTGAGTTATGATGATTATTATTATTAAGAACTTGTTGAAAACATTCCCTGAAAAGTGAAAACATAAACTTCCTCAGTTCCTCAACTCTTTTAAAGGAGATCACATGCTTCCCTCATAGGTCTTGTCTGCTCTTGGACAAGAACCTGGTGGGTTTATAATACCGGTACAGAAGGCCCTAGCTATGCTTTAAATTGACTACTTTTCAAAGTTGCATTATACATAGACTGATCATAGGCCAACTGCAAAATGTGTCTTATTCCCTCTTAATAATTATTATAATAATTATAATGATTAATGACACCTTTTTGCTTCGATACCAATTTTTGATTGATTAATTTAATCCTCATCCCTAAATTTTGGGCAAAAGTTGTACCCGTTTGCTGGGCCTCCACCTCAGATCCCGTCCTCCCCCCACTTCAGAAAATCATCTCACAAGTTGTGCCCTAATTCAGACTGTCCTGTATATAAATTTTAGAAGTCTTGCAATTCTAGCCTCCTGTTATTGTTTTTGTAGCCTAGGCCTATTACTTAGGCTTGTCTGTACCCATTCTTCCCAACCTGCAATTCTTCTCACTGTTCTCAATTGACATTGTTCCTTTCACAGCGTGCAATAGAACGAGGCTTTAAGACAATGAGAGTTCGAGTTCAAGGCTTGGGACCTGGCAGGATGGTGAGTTTGTGCACATTTAACATTTTTGAACTGTGGTAGACTAGAGGTTGTGAGCGGCTTCAACTCCTAATTTGGGCAACCCCGGCCCATCTTATTTTTGTCCCTAGATAGATGGTCTATGAAAGAAAGTAAGACATTTGCATTAGAACCTAAGCACTGGTAAGGTACTTTAATTTAAAGTAGACCATGCAAACCATGTCAGCAAAGACATCTAAATGCAAAAATCGGCAACCAGTGATTGGTATACTTAAAAAAAATATGACATTGACCAAGTGGTTGTGTATGAATCTGTGTGATTATTCTATGTGCCACACCAGAATGAACCAGGTTAATTTAGAACATATAAAATGTAAGATAAGCTTTGTTGCTAGGCCGGCTCCAGAGTCACTGTTTGATAGGTATCAGACCCAGAAGTTAAAAATCTGTTGCAGTTTTTAAGTGTTTCAATCACTTTATTTGAATTATGTTTGGATGTCTTTTGTACCAAGTGGAAGATTTTTATATGGAGTGCTAGAGACTTCCAACAATGTAGCTCCCAGATTTGTTGTCCTTTTAAATCATTTTTTGTACGACTAAAATACCCTGGCTTGTCTAAAGTTCACTGGTGAATGTTCAGTCATCAGATGGCATTGCAGTTTGTTACGTTTCATGGACTCACTGCTGAGTGTTTTTCCACAAATAACACAGTGGCAAGTGGCTGTCGTTTGTTATAGCAAACCCGAACTGAATGTTGGATCTGGATGAGTCGTATCGTCTTATTTTAGTTGTTAGCACTGTTTTCTTGCTGTGTGTAGTTGGTTCTGTACTAGGTGCTATACCACTACCAGCTGATGCACAGCATTTAGGTATGTTTGTGCGAAGTGACACCGAACAAACTTGACATCTCTCGACTGACGATAATCTTGCCGCTTGACTTGTATAGTATTTTGGTTTTGAGCGTAATCTAATAGTCCTAGGTATTGAGGTCAAGGGCAGGTATAGTATTTTGGGTTTTGAGCGTAATCTAATAGTCCTAGGTATTGAGGTCAAGGGCAGGTAGATACTCTCTTGCACGGAAGAGGTGATCGGAAAACATACACAATAATGGTAGAAATAAGGTGCTAACAACAAACGTAAGAATGAATAATTTTTCTCCCAAAATTCTACAAAATTTACTAACATACTTCTTTCCCTTAAATTTTGCTTTGAATTTCCAAAAATCGTTTTGCTGACCCAACGCCACCCACCAGTGGGTCAATGCAAACTTGTAGTACTGTAGGCCTAAACATTTAGATCATTTCACATAACTTATTGAATGAGCGAAGCAAAGACTTCAATTTGACTTTGTGTTTTTTTGTTTGTTTTTTACTTACGTTACCCCAAGAAAAATAGCTCGGGTGTTTTGTTTTTGTTAGTTTTTTTGTCTGTTTGTTCGCTCTCTACCGGGCAAACGGCATATGCGATCTTGATGAAAATTGGAGGGGACTTTCGAAATCTCTGAACATCGAGCTGTATTGTTTTTGGGTACAATCAAAGAAATATTTCTCATAAATATCGTACGGTACTTTTACGATTTTTTTATTTTATTTTTAGTGCGATATTTTCGTGATATTTGGCAAACGGCTACTCCGATATTGATGAAACTTTATAGGAATGTTTAAAATCACTGAAATCATATTATATGTTATGATTTTAGAGACATTTAAAAAAATATTTCTTATAGAAATTGTACTTTTAAGATTTTTTCTCCAGTTTTTAATACAATATTTTCGTGATATTTGGGCTGATTTTGACCAAACAGGTGGGGCTACAACGTTCATATTTTACATTGATATAAAGATTATGGTGATGTAGTGCCTCTTGAAAGAAAAAGTTGGTCAAAATTCATAATAATGGTTTTAATATAAGCCTTTTACAGGTGTATAATGAAAAAGTAATATCAAGTAACTATAGAAAAAGTAAGGAGATTCCACATAAAAACGTAATCATTGGACAGAAATATTCCAAAATAGCTCATCCATCAACGCGACTGGAAAAAGCGTTAGCGAAGCGGCCTAGTACTATCCTTAATATAGTACCTAGTTAGTCACCTGAAGAGGGTCACACTGGTTAAATCTGATGTGTATACCCTACAGCGGGCATCCTACAAAAATGTATTTATTTATGGACTAGGCTGACATGTTTAACTGTAGGCCTACTTTTATTTATTAACAAATTAATTTGTTGTGGAATAAATAATAAATAAACTTTTTCAGTTAGTATTTTATTTCAAAGAGTTGCCCGAATATTCCGCAATGTTTTTTTTTCTCCAAAAATAAATTCTCAAAAACAGCACTTGCGTAATTTTCACGGTCTTGCATTTGAAATAGGGCGGGTGATGTCATCACAGGCTCCGCAGGAATATCGCTGCATATCATGGGTTCCGCGCAAAATGACCATTAAAATAACTGCATACAATTAACTCATTCAGACCACGTGTCCATTATAATGGACATAACAATTTTGATTTTTTTTTAATTAGACCTAAAGGTTTTTCAATTTGGCCAACAAAAAATTCAAAGAAATTGGGGAATTCAAATTCACATTTTTTTTACCGCATTGCGATAGGACGAAAAGTACCGGTTTTAGAGAGAATTGAAAATTGAAATGTGTAAAAACGGGCAAAAAAAAGGGTTTTTGGTTTTTTCCCGGAAATTTAAAATATTAATAGTTTTGCCAGTATTTGAGATACAGAAAATCCAAAATATGCAAAAAATTCCGAAAAAAATCTAGTTTTAGAAATGCACTTCAAATTTACATTTGAACATCAAACGTTGCTTTTATTCGAAATCCAAAATTTCCCATAATTCCTTAAATAGGCTATTACAATGAAAAATATAAAAAAAATACTAAAAATATCAGAAAAAATCACGAAATGTAAATTTTTAGCTTAAAATATCCTAATTCGTGCCAATTTAATTATGGTCTGAATGAGTTAAGAAATTTTTTCTTGGAAATCGATTTTGAATCAATTCTTAGGACCCAGTGATTGATTACAGTTTTTTGGAATCGATGTCATCCCTAAATCAGACTGGTGAACTGTGATTGGTCTATGTGAGCTTGTGCTTGGTCCTACACTGTTAAAAAACATAGGCCTGAGGCCTGAGCCCTAACTAGAGATGTCAATACCCAGAAATTTTCACCCGGTTACCCGCGATCAATGCCCGCTGGTAGTAAATGTTTGATATGTTTGAATGATTGATGTGTGGCTCATTGGTCTTGTGGTTAGCCTACCTGCTTCCAATGCAGACGGTCCAGGGTTCGATTCCCGCTAGAGTCAGAAGTTTTTTACTTCTTATTGGACTAAAGTCCATCAGTTCTTGTCCAAGGAATTTGTAAGCGGTGACTTTTGAGCCGTCCTATCAACGAGGCACATAATAAATTTAAAGTTGAATCGGCCTTGTTGATTCTGGTATTGATCCGCGGGTGTTAGCACTGTCCATCCATACCACTGATTGCTAGGCTATATTTTATATTAAAAAATATATATTTGGTTGGTTATCGCTCTCTTGTTGATTGCATTGGGGCCTACAGGGTTGACTTGGTTGCTTTGGTTTACTGTCCCCCACTGAAAATCAGTTATGTGACTGAGTGGGTAGACTCTAAATACGGATTTATTTATTTAATTATCATGGGTGTCAAATGATTCAGAAAATCATTGGCAGTTGCAAAGTATTGGTATAAGGGCACGTATTATGTTTTTAGTAGGCCTATACAATGACTCACGATTTATAGGATCGGAGCAACTACATCAAGCGGAAAGGAACACAATTGATTACTACATTCCTTTCATTTGCATAGGCCCTATATATATATATATATCCTACTAGGGATAACATCGATTCCAAAAAATTGGAATTTATCATTGTGACCAAAGAATTGATTTGGAATCGATTCACAAGGAATAAATTTTTAATTGGATGCACAATTTTTTGGTGGTCATTTCCCACGGAACCCGTGTTACGCTGCGATATTTTCGCGGTCGTTGCCATGGAGCCCGTGAAGACGTGTCTCGCCCGCCTTACGCCACGGAACGATGTATTTTGCAACGTTGCGTCGTCTGTTGACCGTACCTCCTGCGTTTGTGTACGATCTGTGTCTTGTGGGAGAGGAAGTTACAGTAGACACGTGATTCACCACTCTGCCATGCCCCAAAACTTGATGCGCGAACGTTTAAACGGTCTAATGAAGAATCGAATTCTCATGTTTGGAATCGATGCAGACAGGAATCGATTAATCGATTCTGCCATGTCATCCCTAATATGTACGGATGTACCGGTACGCAACCGAAAGCGGATCTTGGGTTGCTCAAGGTCAAATCTTGCCTTTATCCCGATGCATGTACTCCCGCTCTCCGCACACTACTCTGCTTCAGTTCATTCAAAGTAATCTTCCACTTCTTGTTACTCATCTTTCAAACCAAATATCATCCAAGTTGTCACGAAATAAATATTGGACACTGAATAGAGCTGTAAATGCCCAAAACAAGTACCATCGTTGATTACCAAAACATCTGCTGGAATCAAACTTCACAAGGTCAAAATTTCCTACAAGTAAGACCTTCACAAAGACAGTAAACAGTTGTCACTACAATCAAAGCAGCCAGCCACGAGCGGGAGGAGGGGTTTAACGATAGCAATCAACAAAGGATAAAAACGGGTAATTCCGGGTAATGGGTAATGAAAATTTGGACTCGTACCCACGGGCTACGGGCGGGTATCGGATCGGGTATTCGTTGACATCTCTAGCCCTAACGTTGTTCAAAATGTTTTGTTGTTTAGAGTGAAATTTTAGGCTATTCATTCACTATATTATTGTAAATAAAAATGCTTGTTAAACATTTTTATTTAATTTTATTTTTTATTTTTCGTGAAATGATTTTAAAAATTGGGTGTCGTGTAGTGTTGCCCAACGATATATTTTTCAACATCAATATCGGCGCCATTTTGACGATATCGTATCGCGATATGAAATGTCAAAATCAATATCGATATTGCGATATCGATTTTTTTCGGCTGCAATACAAACCAACAAAACTTTTAAAGGCAGATAAACTATAACGCAATAAGCCCTATCAAAGCAGGGGTCATGCATGATATTGATATGTAAAGATATCACAAATTAAGTCTCATGAGCATGGGCCATCAGTATCACAGATAACTCATGTTAGTGTAATAAAAAGTTATCTGTGGAGACTGTCTTCTTTCCGCCCCTTTCTCCCCGCCGCCGCCGTCCGGTGCAAGATGATCCACAAGAGCCAAGGTCAGACTAAGCCTAGTATTCGCTCTGTCGCTAATGGCCTACAAGACTAGGGAAAAGGGATACTAAATCACAACACTGCCAAACGGTTTAAATTAAAACATCACATGTTTTAATTTAA
This sequence comes from Sweltsa coloradensis, assembly GCA_024449915.1. Taxonomy (NCBI): domain Eukaryota; kingdom Metazoa; phylum Arthropoda; class Insecta; order Plecoptera; family Chloroperlidae; genus Sweltsa; species Sweltsa coloradensis. Next base: position 1,361,380 of record JAMZAV010000302.1, read on the forward strand.
ACTGTTAAAAGTTAAAACTGTTATGTAGCACCAAATGGGAACTTAGATTAGTTGTGTTACAACAATATGCAAGAGGTGAATTGCATAAACGACAGATCACTAGTTTATTAACTCCATTTGCATTAATCTTGAAACCAAAATGTTTCCACACTTCACTTCTTGCGCCTTGCAAGGGAAGTAACTTCACTCATCGCACTCGTCATTCACTGTCATTTGACGTAGACATACCGGTAATTATAACAATACTCGCACCGCACAGTATAGCACTACGAGACTAAATGAACTGACACCGAGTGAGTTTATTCTTGTCCGGTCATCTCTCGTACAGCAAAGACAAGTGTGGGTGGTGGAAAGGGGGATGATGCAGGCGGCCAAAACCAACCACGCACCTCCGTTGAACCGAGCCCCTAAGGATAACGGGATGTCTGCACTCTGCAGCACGTGTACTAGTTACTGCAGCAATGCTGCGTTGCGGAAATATTTATTTCCAGTTTTCTACGATATCGCTTTTTAAACGATATCGCGATATTTCCGATAAGACGCAAGGATATCGATATCGAAAATAGGCTCTATTTTCCCGCGATATCGATATCGTATCGAATAATCGATATGGTTGGGCAACACTAGTGTCGTGTTATATTTGAGATCCTGCTATATTCGGGCCAATACAGTAAATTATTTAATAAGAATACCTGAATGAGTGGGGAAAGGAGAAGGATTCCAGCAGCTTACCTGGAAAATGTAAGTGGCTGCGTGAGACGAGTAGGCCTAGACATGACTATTGAATATATATTTAAACAAATAAACCAGCTAAAAACTTAACGGTCGAGTCTCCAAGGTCACTCGGGCCAATTTTGTTTTTTGTTTATAGTTAAGCTCTTATGATTCTACATTTATAAACAGTTTCAAAACAAAGTTTAAAGCTCTTAATGTATTTTATAAAAAATAGTAAAAATCTTCCTTATGCTGTACAGTGTACAGTATAACGCAAAAACAAAGTGTGACTCGTTGGTCTTAGTGGTTAGAGACTCTGCTTCCAATGCAGAAGGTCGAGGGTTCGATTACCTCTTAAGTTTTAACTTCTCATATGGACTTTATTTATTTATTTATTACTTATTTATTCAACGTCTATTCTATTCAGTTAAAAGCTGATTTACAAAGGAGGACAGATAAATAAATCTAATTACATAGATGCAGACACAACAATGAACTACATAAAATTAATTAATTAGTAAATACTATTTGAATTAGTAATATTACAACTAGGGATGACTTCGGGTACCCGGAAACCGGTTCGGAACCGGTTCCATTACGATCCGGTTCCCTTTTTTCGGAACCGGTTCTATTTTTAACCTAAAAGTTGCCAAGGGTCTAGGCACAGACGAGAATAAATGAGCCAGAAACACCCGTGGTTGCAAAATTCTTAGGCCTAGGCTCTATGAATGTTGCGTCACAATTTTGACCTAGGCTTAGCCTAGGCCCATGTGTTGTGTTATAATAACATTGCAGAACTTGTTAATAACATTTTAATCATATACTTATTCTATTTTTCACGTTTAAGATTACATAATCCAAACTTTATGAACGAAAACGAAAGCAAACAATCTTGTAGGCCATTGTTTGTTCAACTGTTCCACTTAGCAGTTCTTACAATGTCTGGGACACGGCTCCGCCTACTATCGAAATTCGAATCGATTATCGCCCCGCCCATGTTTTCAATCGAAATTAGCCCGCGCAGATTCAAATTTACGAAAATTGAGAAAGAAAAATATGTGTAGGAACCGGTTCCGAACCGGATCCGGAGAGGGTGGATGCGGTTCCGGATTTTTCGACCCGAAGTCATCCCTAATTACAACAATACATTAAAATTTAAAACACAACACTTTTGGTAACAAATTCAAAAAGGATATTAAATGCAATTATGTAATTTTTAATCAAATATAAAAAGGGGGTGGGGGAAAAAAGGGTGGAAAATCATTAAATAAAAGAAAAACGTTGAATCGGTTAGTTGTTGACTGAGGAATGTGTAAAACTAAAGGTGACTTTAGAACCGTCCTTGCAACGAGGCACATAATAAATTCTAAGCTTGTTCTGAATAAGCCTTGTTGATTCTGGCGCTGTCCATGGGTGGAATCGTGTCCAACTAGATTCATCGGTGTTTCCTACTTGATATGCCGGTCTCGAGTTGGTCATTGTTCGCTGGTCTATGGTGTCTGAACCTGCAGGGTTGGCTTGGTCGGCTTTAAATTTAATGTAGGCCTACTCTACTGAAAATCAGTTGACGAAGGGCTGTCTGGTATTTAAATCAACAACTATGAAAGTTATCTGTAGTAAATAAGCTAGTTTTGATATTACAAATGACAAATAGCTTTATTCTAAAGAATAGGAGAGGCTTATTTGTGGGATTCTTATCGGGAGGTTAAACTGGCAAATAGCGCGAAATTCAACGAATAAGGGCATACAAAAAAATCATAAAACCTGATTGACAAATAAAATTTGATAACATAAATACACACAAAAATAATAACAAGTTTATTATGATCTTCACAATTCCGTATTTTTTCAAAAGGTTTATTTGGCAATTATTAGGATGATCATTGTTTTTTTTAAATCCAGCCTCGACAGTTGTACATTGATTTCATTTTGTATTTTTGCGGCATATTTACTTGCCTTTTTGGACCCATTTTCTACAATCTATGGGCTATACGATACCAAAGAAAAATATTGAGGAATGTGACGTACTTCAAGAGCAAATGTTGAGGGAAGCAAGCCTTCGTTAGTCGAGTAAATTACACTGAAAAGTTATAAAAAATTGTACCCGTCATAGATAATAAGGGAACCATAATAACGATGATGGAATGAGGGGAAAAGTAAGAAAGTTTTCCCATCTGAGACTCGAACCGACGACCTCTAGCGTGCTAGGCAACCTTAACCATTGAGCCCGCAGCAGACACGAGAGCGGTCGGTCTAAAGTGATGCAGCCCGTCAGATATGCACGCGCTGACTTGAGACGAGCGTTAAAGCTTTGTGGTGGCAATCAGGGACTTTTAAAGCTTTCTGCTAATATTTCTTGAGTGTAATTCACAGCTGTATGTAGCGTAGTATGTACGCAATTACTGTTTTTGGTACGGAACACTTTCAAGGTGACAGTTCTCTTGCCGGCAATGTTCCAGAGAACTTGCTTTTACGGGGACTCAGTTTTTGTGTGTTAATGGTAAAATCCAATCTTTCTTCTTGATCTAGGGCGGCGGTCGTTGCCCGCAGCCAAGCGCATGCGACTGTTTAGGCGACGACGAACTCGCGGCCCTGTATACAGCTACCAGAGTTGGGGGGTTTTCAGCTATTTGCACACGCCGCCCCGAAAGATTTACAATCTTGAAACTCGGTATATGACCTGATATGTGGTCCATGACTTACCAAAAAAAAATCAACCCGATCCGATAACCCGTTCTGTGTTAAAAAGGCTCTCAACATCGTCTAAAACCTTCCGGCTAGCTGGCTAGCTACCTAATTCTCCGCGGAGCTATATTGAGCTCTACAGGGAAAAACGATAAATCTTAGAACTTTGAAACCTGGACCACACTTAGATGTACCTCAGACGCAGTGCCTTTTGCTTTCAAAACCAAAATCGGGTAACAGGGACCGGAGAAAATAAAAATTTGGATGATAATCAAAACACGTAATTAGTAAGGCGTAGTAATTTGAAAATCTTGAAATTAAACATGCTCTTAACCATTATAAATATCTAGCGTCCAAAACACAAGGGACTAAATTTGGGGAGACCGTGGGCCCAAAAATGTCAAAAAACAACTAACTGAACTTAAACGTGGAATACAATTCGATATCTCTAATTCCTTATTCTTTTGAATATGGGAAGTTTCAAACGTGGAATACACTTCGATATCTCTCATTCCTTATTACTTTTGAATATGGAAAGCAAAATTGGGTAACGGGTACTGAAGAAAATCAAAATTATCAAAAGCTAGGTAATTCCGTACTCTTATGAATAAGACGGTATATAGAGAAAACTATACATCTTAGAACTTTGAAACTTGGACCACACTTAGATGTCCCTCTGCGCAATCACTTTAGCTTTCAAAACCAAAATCGGTCAATAAGGACCGGGGAAAATCAAAATCAAAACGCGTGATTACTCGGGCGTAGTAATTTGTACAAACTTGAAATAGAACATGCCCTTAACCATTATAAATATCTAGCGCCCAAAACACACGGGGCAAATTTGGGGGGGCCATGGGCCCAAAAAGTAAAAAAAATTTAAAAAATTAAACTTTCCAAATTTAATCATTCAAAGTCCATTATTCATGCCTTGATGGGAGTGATTGATTGATTGAGTGTGGCTCGTTGGTCTTGTTGTTAGCGTATCTGCTTCCAATGCAGAAGGTCCAAGGTTCGATTCCCGCTAAAGTCAGAAGTTTTTTTAACTTCTGATTTGGACTTAAGTCCATCAGTTCTTGTCTTAGGAGTTTGTAAACGGTGACTTTGGAGCCGTCCTAGCAACGAAGCACATAATAAATTCAAAGTTGTTCTGAATCGGCCTTGTTGATTCTGGCGTTGATTCGCGGGTGTTGCACTGTCCATACCACTGATTACTATATTTCCTATTCAAAATATCGATCTTTGGTTGGTTATCGCTCACTCGTCGATTGCGTCGGGGCCTACAAGGTAGGCTTAGTCGCTTTGATTTACTGTCCCCCACTGAAAATCAGTTATATAACTGAGTGGGTAGACTCTAAATAAAATGTATTTAATTATTTATTTAAACAAACAGCAAAAAGATGTAATATCCCACACAAATACAAAAATTTGTAAAAAAAAAAAACGGCAGCCAAGCTCTCCTTCAAAAGTCTTCGACTGTGAATGCTGTGAGATATAGAAGTTGAGCCAAGCTTTTCATTCTTTGAACAACAACGTCAGCAATATTTACTTAAAATTAAATTTCTTTGATAAACGCATCGGACTACGTAAACCGTATTAGCTTAGTTCAAACTAAATGTCCGTGGTAAATGGCTAAACTCAGTGATTATCCTTTACTTCTGTCTTCTACAATAAGCTTCGCTTAGGAAAAATGGTAAACAATGAAACACGACAACCAAACTTAACCTAACCTAAAAACAGCTGTGTAGTATAAACAATTCCTAGACCGATCTTCTTTGATGCAGTACTGACCATAATGTTGACCAATCATTGGGCCAGTCAATTCAATTCAATTCATGTTTTACTGTAAGTAGATCACATTTGTTTTACAGTATTTGTAAAGTGACATTTTACATGGTCAATTTCAATAATTCAATTATAACTGTATAAGATGTCAAGTAGGGCCATAAAAAGTCAATCAATAAAAAACAAAGCTTACATCTAGATCTACTACTTAAATTTAAAAGTAATAAATCTTACCAGTCATAAAAACATTCAGTTAAAAGTAATGCTTTAACTTTAAAACAAAATAGTTGACATCAAGGGTATAGAGCGCTCCATCTTCTCATGTCCACTCTGGCGGCGAACGCTGGAAACGCGCTAGTGAGGATAGAATCTACACATGCTATCCTCGCGCGTAAGAAATTAACTAATTGAGATAAGTATTGTGATGTTCTATCGCGCACACAACAAACAGCAGCGCATGGAATCTAGTCTTCAACATCATATTTTAACAGAAACATAATTCATTCCGTGAAAAAATGCATTGGAGACACTGAAAACGTAATCAAACGCCGACTGGTTAACCAACTAAACCTACTGTTAATTTGTTAGTTAAACATTTCGTACGATGAATATTATCTGTCCACAATCCACCTACCCACTTGCCATTAGAGTGTATATTTGCTGAAGCCACTTATTGGAAGATAAGTGACTGAACACATGCACTGATTCGTTATTTCGTGTAAGGAATCTACAAGAAATTACGGAAACAAAACACATTCCCTCTCACTTAGGTATAATTCAGTCAGATCTTTATAAAGAGTGGTCTTCATATTAATATATTAAATTCATACCTAGTTGATAAGACTAATTCATTTTTGGCTTAAAACAATCAGTAGCCCTAGATTATATCACAATAAATGGGCTAAGCCCAGATTTACAAAACCCAACCTTGGCCGGGGATCGAACCCATGCCTCCCAAAAGACCACCGAGACCGCGGTAGTGTATTTGTTGCTGAATGATTGGAGCGAATTGATTTTTTAATAATATAGTGAATATCAAATTCTTATTAAATCACCACTCCCAGTTATATAGTAGTCCGCGCCCGGCCAGAGGGAGACCATGGGTTCAATTCCTGATTTTGTTTATAGTATTTATATTGGTATTTTCGTAATCACAATAAAACAATCAAATCCCCTCAAGAGTGGGTGAATAAGGTTTAAAAAATTTAAGTATTGCATTTTAATACCTGGGCTACCATGATTCCGAGAAAATTAAGCACAATACCATGTTGACTTGTTATTCCCAATGTTCTTTTATATTGGTGTTTTGTCCAGTAATTTTTTACTTTGCATTCTAATAATTTAGGAACGCATAATGTTTATTGTTTACTGCTTTATTGTCTTCACTCTTCACAAAGCTTGAGTGGCTTTATTGTTGTTGCTTGAATTGAAACGCTGTGTGCTACTCTAGTATTGCATTACATTCCATATTAGGCCTTAAGATATAGAACATAACTAAATATTTTGCTTTGATATTAATAAATTTAGTCATTATATTGATATTATTTCAAAGTATGTTGGACTCTGTAACGTTGTGTAACGTTGTGTAACGGCCACAAAAATAAGCGGTTTATATCAATGTCTACGTTCACAGGCGCCCGACAAAGTAGGCCTATATCCGTAGGTATTTTAATTATAAATGCTGATATAAATCTATATAAATACTAGAAATACTTTTAAATAAATAAATACTAGATTTTGAATTCATAATGAGCCACATGATACCTATTCTATTCCCCCAAAACCTTATATATTTACACTGTGCTTGTGTAGGATCATATGGGTGTTTACAAAGGTATCCTCACCCGGCGGCCATGACGGTGCTACGCCCCCGCGACACTAGCGCATTCTCTAGGTGATTTGAGTCCTCTATAACATATATTTTCAAGGAGATGATTGTAAAACTTTAGTCCTATAAAATAAATAAATAAATATAAAAGTGTGTTCCACTTTTCAAATAAAACAGTCTTATGTACAGGTATGGCTAGTTTGTTGTGATATCTTGTAAAACGTTGGTGCGTGTGGTTATCTGAATTTGTAATGTGCATACTTCTATTTTTTTTTAATGTGCATTACACTTTCCAAAATAAAAATGCTATGAATAGTTAAAATCTGTTGTTCCTTGAACAATTGACGGCAACTGGTCCTTGGGCCGACCCCCATCAAGTTTCTTAAAGCTCTTTTTTGTAATTTAAAAACACACATAAGGATCTCTCTAGAATTGCCCCACGTCAAAATACCGTAACTTGCAACAGATTGAAAATATGCATAATATATGGACTTTAAAATATTGTGGCTGACTAAGGGTTTCATACAATATATTGCGTAACACGCAGAGTACAGTTTTTTTTTAACTTCCCTGCAGTGCACTCTCCAATTGAGATTTTTATCAAACCACACACCCAAAAAGTTGCATTCATTAACAGTTTCAAGTGTGCCATTTCTTATCAAGATGTTATTTATTTGTGGCTTCGTGGATCTGTGACGGAAGTAACTCCTGATTGGCCAGTTTTATCAAACCTTTGACGAAAATATGAGCTCTAAACTAAACTGGTTGAATCAAACCCTTTGATCAAGGTCTACAACAAATTAATTTGACTGTATAAATAGTACCATTGAAGGAAAATTCATTGAATTACCCTTGAATTCAATGGCTTTTACAAAACATTGAAAACTTAAATTCCCAGCCTTATCTTCTTTGATGCAGTACTGGGCCTCTATTCTATAACTCGGACCGAATTGGATATGTAAGTTTTTTACAGTAATCGATTCGGTTGTTGTTGGTCGAGGTCGTAAGAATGCAATTTTTTCGTAAGTCGAAATATGTTCATGTTAGATTAGAGAATATGGTGAGAGATACGGCCTAGCCTAGACGTTAACACAACCATATTATTAACTTTCTCAAACGAATAACAATAGTATGCTTAAAGAAAATCTACCCCTAAAAGTCCTGTGCATTCCATTTTTTCTTGAAATTATACCATTTAAAACCCATTTCTCCCCGATTGGAAATAATACACACATCTATTTCATTCTGCCATTTTGAAAGATGTGACAATTGACTGCGATTCATTTGTTCACATTTGGCTGACAGCACTGCCATGTGAATCATACCTTTCGACCTCGACCAACAACAACCGAATCGATTACCATTGAAAACGTACGAATCTAATTCGGTCAGAGTTATAGAATAGGGGTCCTGACCATGATAGGGCCAATGACGTCATTACGAAGTGATTCCTGATGGGCCGGTTTCATCAAAACCTGTGACGAAAAAAAGGACTTGCTCTAAACTAAATGGGTTGAAGCAAACCCTTTGATCAAGGTGTAGGACATTTAATTTGACCGTCTAAAGGGTACCATTGAAGGAAAATTAATTAAATCACCCTTAAAATCAATGGCTTGAACGAAACATTGGACCGTCTAAATCGGGCTTTAGGATCCATGAAAACTTGTCTTCAATTTTATTATGCATCATTTTCAACTGACATACCTAGTCCTAATGCACCAACCAACATGCAAAGTTTGTTACTCGGAACACACACTTCAAAATGTCTATGAATGAGATTATAAAATAATATTAGGGTACCTGTTCCGAACCAAATCTTGCTTGAAGGGAATCTGTTCCGAATTTTTATCCCCAAGTCATTTCTAGCTTATAATGGTCAGTTCACATAAAGTCGTAGTCGTAGTCGTAGTCCTAGTCGTAAGAAGCAGATGAAACACATGTTATTGTTCACACACGGTCACAAGGTTTAGTTTTATGGTTTAGTCGTAGTCGTTGTCATAACAAAGCTGAAAATGTTCATCTTTCTTATGACTAAACAACAAATTCTTACGACTAGCGAATCAGAGATCGAAACATCACTTGCAACAAAGCAAACAACAAAACAACAAACCATGACGACTACTAAACCTTACGACTAGGACTAAACCATACGACTACGACTAAACCTTACGACTTTATATGAACTGGGCATAAGCCTACCAATACTTCGAAAATGCTTGATCCAGAATTTCCAAATTGCTCAAGATGCCAAAGGTTTTTGTTCAAGCATCATATTCATAAGCTTTCAGTTATTATTTTAACATATGTTTAATTAAATGCTTTGAGGCTGTTTTATCATATTTTCCCGTTGACTGTTCGGAAACACTAGATGGTGTTTTTCTATGCTTTTTATTATATATTATATTGTTGTTTTATATTCAAAAAAAAAATTATAGGTTTTGGAACGTCGCCTTGGAAATGTTGTCTATGCCATCAAGTGTCTTCAGATGGACATAATAATTGTGTCTGTAAATATATTGTAATTTTGTCACATGTTTTAATTTCAGTCTGCTATCTGTGGACTTCATTCTGATGGTGGCTTAGTTGTGGGGCATGTAGATAATAATTTGTCATTTGGTCATATGCTTTGATTTCAGTCTGCCATCAAGGGACTTCAGATGGGCGGTCTGAGTATAGTGTCAGTTACTGACAACACTCCCGTATCCTGGAACCCACTTCGAGCAAGAAAGAGAAGAAAGTTATAAATTGATGTTATTAATTAATCCAAGTATTGTAAAAAAACATGTAGGATTAGGAAAACATATAATATTATTGATATCAAAATAGCAGCATCAAGAACATAATGTACCTAGTTTGAAATACATTTAATTATTTTACTGTCAAATACAATATAGCCATAATATTAATATCACAGATAATATTTACACAAATTGTCCATTCATGCAAAATTCCCTGTGGAGTCCCCTTTGATGAAGTATTGCACTAGTACTACCTAGTTATATTCCTCACAAGATTTTATTTATTGTATCTCCTAGTCAGGTATAAAACTGATGAATTGGTTTGTATTTTTGTGTTTATTAATAAATTAATTTATAATATCCTATTCATCACTTCTCATATTAAATCAAAACTGATCCGGTACTGGTAATAAACTGTATTTCAATTTTAAGTTCAATTGTTTGTTTGTTTGTTTCATTTGTTGAGATTTAACTTTAAAATGCCAGGTAACCAATTTCTTGGGTAAATTTCGGAAAGCGTAGGCGTCGGCTTACCATTCATCACTTGAATACCATTCTTAACCTCTTATATGTTTATAATTTGAAGCTTATTATTAATAATAATAATACTGAAATTATTCCCATGGTTTAAACAAATAACATTGCTGATTTAATCCCTGGGCTACTATTTAGTGGGACTAATGGTTTGGTTATTTGAGATCATATACTTGTTTCGTCGTGAATATTATATTTTTACAAATAATTTCAAACTAATAAATTTTTATTCAAGATTCTGTAAGTGGGCATGGGCGGCTATATGAGCGAAAACGGTATTTAATTCGTGTACGTAACTTCCGCTAGGCATTCTGGGTAATGCCGACTTCCTCCTGCTAGCTGGCTGGTGAAGAAGGAAGAAGGCAATATGGCTGACATTCTACTTGCGAGTTAATACACATTACGCGAATACATGCCAAGGCCAACGCATTCTTAACACCGTGTTCTTAATAATCACCATGAAAAAGGTAATCATTATCCATTTTAAAGTTGTTGCTAATTTATTTTCGATTTAGGGTTTAACAGTGCGTTAAAATATTACTTTCTCGTGAGTTCAACACGAGCTGGGAAACTACTTGCAAATGGCAGCCAAATCCACTTGTAAAGATTAGTCTTGCGTGCAATAATTCACGTTCAAATCATGTTTTAGAAGTAATTATGATCATTATATTGGATTTAAATGATAAATCGAAGTGTGCTTATCAATCTCGCGATATATTTTCCCCAAAATTACGCGTACTTAACCTCACTTTTGTAACGCAAAACTAGGTCTGTCTCAATGAAATTTCTGCAGTTAAAGCTTTACTGAAACACTTTATTATTATTTCTAGCTGCTTTTTAGAGCAGTTATTCGTTTCGTGTATGCGTTCAATGTTCGTTGTGTGGATAGACCTACAATTTTCCCATGCCTACTCGTGATTTACTGAATTCATGGTCTCCAAATAATTATATTTCATCACTATTTTGCTACTTTCGACTGTTTTCCCCCCTAAAATTACTTAAAATTCAAGTTTTACGTAAATTCTTGCTTTGATATACATTCCCTCACCTTTTCCAAGATGATAGGCCACCACAAGTTGGACATAGTGTTCACGGTTTTCTTGTAGTTGACTGAACTTAAATGTCTTGCATACCCATTCTTCTTTGTTTACATTTACAAAATTGACCACAAACTATAATAATAATGAGTGTTCCAAAGAAATGCTCTTGTATTTGTACTCTCCAAACTTGGGCCTTGCCTCTGAACCCAAAACTTTGAATTTTTGAGACGGACCCATTTTTGCAATTTTAACTCAAAGTTAGACTCTACCTTTGGCTCAAAGTTATCATTGCACAGTGATACTTTCATAAAATATTTATTTTCTTGATCACGGTTAATATTAAACTTTTAATTATGGTTCCAAATTGCTACGTGTTTAAAGATGTTATGCCGCACTGCATTTTGCGAGTTTATAGGCTAAATTTACAGGCCTAAGCTTGACATTTAGGTGTAGGCCTATTTGTCATGCTGTTAGATGGAAGATATGTTTATGTAGGCCTACTGGCAAGTCCTATGTAAGAAAATGATTACAATGCAAAACATAATTCATTAAAGACAAGGATTCAACGTCTTTTTGGGGGTACCAAGCCTTAACCATATTTTTATTGGGTGTAGGCCTGGGTCTGAACAAACAATGTTGAATGATTTTGGTCTTGAGTTTTTGAACCCAAACCTGGTGTTGAAGAGAGCCTGGTGTAGGCATTAGTAGGCCTATAGAAAAGAGCAGATTGTGAAAATTATTTGTGAATAAGGTAGGTAGGGCCAATGGCCTTCACAGTACCCCTACATAGCATCGAGGTCTTGAAAACAAGATTTTTTTAGTCAACATTTGATTGCTTAAATAGGTTTTCTTTTTAGCTATTAGGGCAGCAGTCTTGTTTTATGCCTAAACTTCAGTCACAAAAATTGGAAACTTTCAGGCTCCTGAAAATCCTTCTTGTTAAGTAAAGTACCTAGAGGCCCTATCTAACAAACATCTGGTATGCAAAGTAGGGCATAGGCTTTTTAAGGCAATGAAGTAGGCCGGGAGGGGGGGCGTAGTCATTTAATGACTAGGCCTAGACATATTTTGTGACAAAATCTAGGGCTCATAGAATTGATCCATTTTACTGGTATTTTAGTTACTTAGCCTATTTCTAAGTTTTGCTATATTTCTATTTAGGTCTGGGTGTTATAAATTGTGTCATTAGTAGTGTCTTTATTTACTTAGCCTAGACTCGTACATGGTAGACCTACAATAAACAAACCGGTACAACTCTATGTAAAGAGGGGGTGAATAGTTCCCAATGCCAAAACATGGTAGGCCTATAAAATAATATTATGTAGGCCCTAGGTACATTTCAATGTGCCAAACACTACCCAAATCCATTTTTAAAGATTCAAATCTTTCTCGAGTAGGCCTACGTAGTTATTTGTTTGATAAGAATTGCAACTGCTTTCCAAGGAGCGACATTGGATACCTGCTTGCGGCTGGCGGCAATAACCAATCAATTGAGCACTCGAAACCCCCTAGATGGGGGGAACCGAATCCAGATTTTGTTACCCTGTGATATCTCTAGTGTGGAGTGGAGTAATACTAATATACGGTATAGGCTATGAATAATATGGTGTAATAATACAATATGATTTGTGATTAATTATTCTACAATTGTCAATATGGTAACCTATGGTGTGGTAGAATAAATTATATGATACTATAATGATCCCTGCCAAAGCCATTTTTAATTAAATCTGCTTTATTGAAGTTATTCAATATAGGCTAGGATTCATACTCGTAGGCCTACAGTAGGGCCCTAATAGCCTAGGAACATGAAGTTAATAAGGCCTACATTGGTTTAGAGTTCTATACCTTACTTACATCTGACTTGTAGGAATTCTGAACCTAGGCCTATATCAAAGTACCCTAATTCAGGCTTTGCTCTAGGCATTTTCAATGGGTCCATCATTAATGTGCTGGCTATTGATTGACCATATGAAATTACATTTCCCTGGGTACATAGACCTTCAGATGTGGCATTGGCTACATCTTGGCCTACTAAACATGTAGGCCTAAGCCTGCAATGTACCCTACATTCCTTAAATCTTGTGGGTCTATAATAATTTATAGGCCTAGATATTAAATTTGTAGGTAGGCCTAAACTAGCCCGTCAATATAAAATATCGGTTTCAAAATTCAATTATCCAAGGGCAATTATTATTATTATTATTATTATTATTATTATTATTATTATTAATAATAATATTATTAGTCAATGATAGCAGTTGTAATAAAAGTATGAAAGCGGGCTTATGCTTAAAAACCTTATGTTCATTATTATTATTATTATTTTATTATTAGGTATTATTATTAAATAATACTGTAAAAAAATGGTTAATTTTGACTAGTTGCCTTTTCTTTATTATCCACTATTAGTTTGCCATTTTCCTCCGGGAATTTTGCCTCTCTCCCTCCTTACATAACTGTACATCCTATTCCAGCTTCCCTGTTTATCTTCCTCACTTAAGCATATTTGACGTGTGTTCCTCCCATTTTATCATTTTTATTCTTATTAGTTCGCTTTCAATCTCATTGAATTTTTGTCTGTCATCTATGTTCCTTGATCTTCTATACATATTATAATTTTTTCTACCTTTCTTCTTTAGGGCCCTTATTTGGGTGTCATAGTACGGCGGGTCATTATTTGGCTTAAATTCTCTTTTTGGTACCCATTTTCCCCTTGCTTCCTCGCATAATTCAACAAATTTTATCCACATTTCCTCTACATTGTTACAGGAGTCTCTCCATACACCGTAATTTTCTCTTAGATATTCCCTTATGCTTTCTTTGTCCACCCTTTAGTACATCTACGACGTCTTTATCCCTATGTTGGTCCTAGTTTTTCTACCTCCCTCTATCTCTGCAATTACTGCTTTCCCAACCTGTCAACCCTTCTCCAATCTATACTCTTTAATGAAACAGTCGTGTTTATCACTATATTGCCAACATTGTGATCTTGTAGGCCTAGCTGTATTATCATTGTAAAGTTTAATTCTTTCTACATAGGCCCTACCTCAGTGGCGGCCTGACCATACAAATTCGGGGCCATGGCCCCGCGAGAAATGGGTGGGGTGGGTGGTCAGGTCAGGGTGGATGGGGGTGGTGGGTGTGGGGTGGACGGTCGTTGTGTGGACGTAAGGAAGTAGGCCTATTAATCATCGAGTGTTTGCTGCATAAATATGAGCTATGAAAGAAATAGTATCATGCCTATATGATGAAAACTTCCTGAACAAGCCATACCTATGTCAGATGGGAATGTAATTGTGATGGTTTTAAAAATGCGCGCTCAAAAGATCGTGCCAAATAAACTGAAAAAGAACAAGGTCACCCAAACGCGCGATAACACCAAGCATCTAATATTTTTTCTGTAACCACTACTACCAGTGGTGCCCGGTGGGTAGGTGTCCGCAGGGGGTGGAGGGAAGGGGGGGGCGGGGGCAGGTGCCCCCCTCTGATTTTGCTTCCAAGGTCCCTGGCCAAGCTTTTAGCATTTGATAGTCATATTTTTTCGGTTTCTTCAGCCAACATTTTTGTTAAAAACTCCAATCGAGCACATGGACAAGACCATCCAGGACAGAAGCGTCCACCCCACGGGAGCAAGGTAGCGGCCGCTCCAATAGCCTGTAGGGGGGGGGGGGCAAAGAAATAAATTATTGAGAAAAAATATGAGAGGGGATAAAGGAAAACACGTGGCAATTCGAAAGAGGGTGTCACTGTAATGGGAATTAATACAAGAAAACCATACCAATGTTTATGTATGAACCTATCTGGCGTAGACTGAAGTAGACACAGGAAAAAGTGTAATACACTGATTTGTGTTAGCGCTGTGGTAAGAAAATTAATTAAAATAATAAAATACATTACAAATCGAAAGTTACAACACCCCTAAAAATATAAATAGCAATTGTAAGGCACCTACTAATTATAATAAAAAATCAAGGACAAAACCAAAACTATGAAATAAGTTTTACGCCACTGGCAATTCTGGTCCGTATTTTTTTTTAAAGCCATCTTACCAAGAAGTGTCCGACAATACTTTTCAGTCTATCCAGCTATTGCTATCTTCGATGAAATAAAACAAATGTACAGGTAAATCAACTCCACTCTATTATTTATATGCATATATTATTTAAGAATAGTTTAGTTGTGAATTAGAATATTCATTTCATTTTTACATATATTAATATTAAAAATTGAGAATGGTACACACGTCACCTAAATATCCTGGTAATGTCAGTTCGACTGCACAAAAACTACATTATTTTGATGTTGCATTTAGCCCACTACTTTTTTCTAAAACGCACCAAATGCACTCTTAAAACCTGATTTAAAAATTTTCGCCTGCGGCGCGGTTTTTGGGGGTCTCTGCCCCCCAAATCCCCCTATTTTTTTTTACGCGAAGGTTGGGATTTTTGCCCGTCCCGGACAAGATTTCTGTAGACGCCCTTGCTGGTGGGTATGCTTAGTTTGCCACGGCGTATTTAAGGGGTCGCCTGAAAACGTGTTTTAGGCCACCTAATTTGGGGCACTATAGCAAAAAATATATCGCCATCACGTGGGTGCATGGGCACCCGCAAGATAGGGCAAGGGGGGCAGTTGCCCTCCCCCCCGAGCCCCGAGCAAGCAGAAGTGCTAATTTGCCCTTATTTGATGTCAGGATTTATGATTAAACTTGTACAATCGATTTCTTTACTGATGAACGTTTGTTAAATTTAATGGTTGGCAATTTTCTGCGAGATAAGTAGCTTATATTGTGTCTTTTACCTGCAATAGTTCGTCTTAAGTTTTAAAAAGATTACCACTCCATGGAATAATGCGAATTTTGACCGTCCCATAAAAGGCTTGCGAAAGCGAAGATGTGAGGTGGGGTAAAGTCATATCTTAGTAATCAAAAAACCTAATAACCGCCCAACTCATTGTTGGGAATCTGAAGCTTTCGACTAAAGGACAAAAAAAAGGGGGTAAATTATGGTGGTTTTCTAGTTTCGAGTATCGACTGCACACAAATTACACAATTTTGGTAGTGTATTTAGCCCACTACTTTTTTCTAAAACCCACCAAACGCATTCTAAAAACCTGATTTTCAAAATTTTCGCCTGCGGCGCTATGTTGGTGGGCCCCAAACCCCCTGTGCTTGCCCAACGAAAGTACAAATTGTGATTTTTGCCCCCCCCCCCCCGCCAAAATTCTTGCCGGCGCCCATGCTTGAGTGGGTGGGTGTAATACTATAAAGTTGGCCCCGGGGGTTTTCAGGGGTTCAAGCCGCCACTGCCCTACCTACCTACCTAGTCTGTAGTGTAGGCCTAGGCCACTAGTTCCTTGAAGTGGAGAAGAGACTAGATGGTTCCAGAATCCAGACTCCAGAGTAATAATTCCAAGGATTTATATTACCAAGTAAACCATAGTATTCCCGTGGGAAGATCGAGGAGTATTACTAAACAATTATTTTGTCAGATAAGAAATTTTGCAATATAGAAGGCTCTACAATCTACATTATGATTTAAGCACACTAATGTGCATGGTGGTTTTACTATTGCCAGGCGGCAAATTGCTCGTCAACCCGCAAAGTAGGTTGTGTGACATTTTAATTTTTTAAGTTTAATCAAATATATTATTATTTATTAAATATTTTATTTATTTAAGTCAACTTTTCAGACTTATTTGATTTACTAAATCGGATTTTTATTGATTTAATTCGACAACATTAGTATGTATTTCAAAACTTGTCAAGTTGGTAAGCGGATTAAATATTTTCACATCCATTTCGGAAAATATAATTAAAAGATTTTGTTACGGGTAAAAAAAACTGCCTAAAATCGGTTAAGTTTGTAGCAAAATAAAATGAATAAAATGTTCACAGCTAATTCAAATCATTTGATTTAAATAAAAAACACAGCCGCAAAGACCGCAAAGTAGTAATTTTAAAAGAGGGTTTTCATTATACCGTATATCATAAAATTGGATAGTACTGCAATTAATATTGATATGCCTAATAGAGGCATAGGGTAATTCAAATATTGGTCAGTGGATGACATTAATATCTTTGTCCATCCCTTAGGCCTAGTAGTTTTATTCCTGAATGGTTAGCCTTTAGCTAGGTCTATCTATGCATGTCTATTGATTGCCTGGAACTGAATGGGGGAGTGTAGGCGTGCCTAGGTAGGCCTATATTTAAATTACATTTGGCACCCTTTCGATTATTGTTTTTTATTATTGTACATCCAATCCCTAGTTGTTAATTGTAGGCCTAGAAAAATCTTTAGATTGGCTACCTAGGCTTATTATGTTGTGGTAATGAGTTAGGGCTACTTTTTTTTTTTTTTTTAATAACATAATTGGCCTAGTAGTCCTATATTTTTGACAAACCCAATTTAGACCTACCTCTAAAATCAATACACACCATAGGTTGTTAATATAGGCAGGCCTACATACAGGTACCAAACCATTTCTAACTTGTTACAGCAATAACCCTAACCATGACAGGATTATTTGTTCAACTTGATTAGTATGCACATACCCAGTGTGAGTAAGGCCTAGGCTAGTGACTAAGTTCTACGTACTTGTGTTTGAGAAGATTTCACATTTGGGATCTCCCCCCCCCCCTCCCCATCCCTTTGAAAGAGTACATTTTTTCTATGCCTACAGCTGATTTAAGTCTCCTTCTGGGACTCAATATGACAAAACTACATTGCCTGTGGATTAAGATGAAGATTAAGAGTGCCATAGCTGCAGTCATAATCAGCATGTGAAAATAAGTTGTCCTACTCCCTACTGGATTTGGTGCTTTAGTTCTCCTCCCCACCCCCCATAGGCTAGAGTGGTGCATTATGACCGAACGGTTGACGCGTCCTTAATCCAAATAAACCAAAGTTCTCTTCACCAACCCATATTGAATACTTTTTTATTTTACGATAAAAAAACTGATATAACTGAAGTTCTCAAGTCTTAAATGTATTGGTAACAGTCGAATGATCAATAACAGGAAACTGATGGGAGTGAATCTGATCAGGAGTCTGGTAGTGATGTTGGCAAAAACTCTCCATCTGGCTCGGACAACGAAGCTCCAAAGAAAAGTTCAAGTAGCAGTTCTGGATCGGCTTCTGGCTCAAGCAGGTAGGTGGTATGGTTGGGGTTACCAACTTCAGGAATGGAATTCCGGACAAAGCCTCATAAAATTGGGGGAGGGGGGACACCATTTTTTTAAATGGATGTGTTTAATGTGTAATACTAATTGTGTGGCTCGTTGGTCTTGTGGTTAGCATATCTGCTTCCAATGCAGAAGGTCCAGGGTTCGATTCCCGCTAATGTCACAAGTTTTTTTACTTCTGATTTGGACTTAAGTCCATCAGTTCTTGTCTTAGGAGTTTGTAAACGGTGACTTTGGAGCCGTCCTAGCAACGAAGCACATAATAAATTTCCGAGTTGTTCTGAATCGACCTTGTTGATTCTGGCGTTGATTCGCGGGTGTTCGCACTGTCCATACCACTGATTGCTATATTTCCTATTAAAAATATCGATCGTTGGTTGGTTATCGCTCACTCGTCGATTGCGTCGGGGCTGCAGGGTTGGCTTGGTCGCTTTGATTTAAAGTCTCCCACTGAAAATCAGTTATATAACTGAGTGGGTAGACTCTAAATAAAATTTATTTATTTATTTATTTATTTATTTATTTATTTATTTATGGAACACAGGATCAACTTATATAAATTAGATCGTTGTGAATTATGAACAACTTGGGCGTTGAATTTGTTTAATACTTTTAGTAATGATGCCGAGGATATTTAGGTATAGTAATTCGAAATCTATTGATACGTAGTGAACATTAGTATTTAGCGATGGGACGTTTTGTGGACGGTTAAAGGTTATTAAATTCGCAAAATGTTTAGTTAAAAAAAAAAAAAAAATTGTTAATTATTTTTGGAGCCTACACAAACACGGGCTAACAGATTAGGCCGATAATTTCCTAAAAGTGCTTAATTTTGGTGGAAGTGCCGGGTCATTGAATGCAAGAGTGAGAATAAAACCGTTGTTAATTATTCGTCGGCCGGTCATAAGTACCCTACAAAATTACGATTTTTGTTGTAAAACCTAGGCCTACCTAAATTTATATTTTAAAAACTTTTTTTTTTTTTTTAGAAAATAGGGCTTATCACGTTTAAACGCGATTAGTTCAAGGGGTTAAACGTTTACGAAATTAAACGCTTTTTCCCAAAAAGTATTTTTAAATTCCGGACAAAGTGACATCCTGAACGGGTTAATTCCTCCATCCGAACTTGTGTGGAAATTCTGACTGTCTGGTCTCTGTGGTATAGTTTCTCATCTATTGGAATTTTCAGTAGTAGGTATGAAGAAGAAAAAGTCTTAGTCCTCCAACAAAACATTTATACCCTGGGTTGCCTGTAAGTGGTTTTTTCCCCTATTTTCAAGACTGCACTGAGTGCGGTGTGCATATTCGACTTGTAAAATGAGTGTGAACGAAGTACAAATGAGGTGGCGATTAATGCAATATGTATCTGCTCATAGAGTTGACGTAGACGTGAAAGTAGTGGTATCGTAGCCGTAATCAATCCAAGTCAAATTAGTAGATGATTATATAAACTACTGAGATTCTTAGAACAGTTAGGTTTAATTATTATATTTTTATTAACTAAAAGCATCTCTAGATAGAAAACAGTTATAATTTATCAAATTTTGTGTATTGGGCAACCTGCAACATAATATGTAGCGGTTAAAAGTTACAATAATGACCGTCTACTTTGGAGTTCGGTAGACTAGTGGGTTAACGAGAGGCATTTCTCTGCGAAGGGTTGCGGGTTCAAATTTCACTCAATTTTTATAAACTTTTCTGCAATTTTTAGGATGAGCAAAGCAAAGACTTCAATTTCACTGACCCCTAAAAAAAAATAGCTCTGGTGTTTTTTGGTTTGTATTTCTGTCTGTTTATTTGCGCTCTACCGGTCAAACTGCATATGCGATCTTCATGAAAATTGGAGGGGACCTTCGAAATCTCTGAACTTAGACCTGCCACGTTTTTGGGTATAATCGTAGAAATAGTTCTCGTGAATATCGTACTTGTACGATTTTTTCCAATTTTTAATGCGATATTTTCGTGATATTTGGGCCGATTCTGACCAAACGGGTGGAGCTACAACGTTCATATTTTACACGGACATTAAGGTAATGGTGATGTATTGCCTTTTGAAAGAAAAATATGAAAAAGTTTGCCAGAATCCATAGAATAGATGTTTTTAATTATGATTTTTTTTAGGTATATAATAACAAGTAACAATAGAAACTTGACAGCAATCACCTACAATGCATTAAACTAGGGAAACGCCAAAGTCGTTGTTAAACGAGTGAGTGAGCCATGTGTATAGTACCCGGTATCATCCCCCTTACTATAGGCTAGATTCAGGCTTAGGTATATGGGAGGAAAGGGGATGTTCCCGGGTACTCAACACTTGGCTCACTCACTCGTTTAACAACGACTTTGGCGTTTCCATAGTTTAAATTGAACATTCAAAATGCGAATCGTGTTCAAAACGTATTAGTGTGAAACATTAACAAATTTCCAAGATAAAACAAAATCACCTAATTTTTATTCCCCATTTAACACCCCTCAAAAATAATATGTGGGTCTAAAGTAAAGAGATCCCACGCGACTAAAAAAAGTGTTTGCGAAGCTTCCTAGTTACTCAACATTATATATTATGTTTCTTGTCTGCTTTACTGTATGTTGGTACAAACATTTGGCGTTGAAATATTCATTTTGTGACAGGCCCTCCAAAAAAGCGAGGGTCGACATTTGCGTCACATCCAGAGTAGTGATGCATCTAGCGACTTGCAGACGTGCGTCGGCAACTATCTTTGTAATTGTGCATACAGTTTTTATAGCCGTATGATTTAACCCACACATAAGAAAAACTTTTTTGTAAAAATACAGCTAAACCTTATATACATTCAAAAGAAATGAGATCTAAAACAAGGGCCAAGCTCATCTACCCTTCCACATTTGCGTATTCTTAATTCATAAACGTTCAGTGTCCCGTAACAACATCCTTGAAAAGCTTGGCAAAATAAAATTATTTTTTTCTAATTAATTTTAACGTAATGATCATGCAAATTCTATTTTGCCAAGCTTTTCAAAGATGTTGTTACGGGACACTGTACGTTTATGAATTAAGAATGCGCAAATGTGGAAGGGTTAGAATGAGCTTGGCCCTTTTTTTAGATCTCATTTCTTTTGAGTGTGTAAGGTTTGGCTGTATTTTTACAAGTTTTTGTTATGTATGGGATCTCATTACTTTTTCAAGTTCCATTGCAAAATTATTTGTTAAAATATAATAATCTTATCAAAGTCGATTTAATTGCTATGGAATTACCAATTAACAATAGAATGAAAAAATATAATGGTCCAAAGACTTGCTTTTTGTAAACAATGTAGGCGATTATTGTCACGTAACTATAGTTACTTGTTGATTGTATGCCTGTATAAGGCTTATTTGGAAGCCTTCCAGCATTTTTTTTTTTACTTTTTCTTTCAAAAGAAATTACATCACTATTACCTTAATGTCCATGAAAAATATGAACGTTGTAGCCCCACTCGTTTGGTCAGAATCGCTGGGCAATTGACGACTCGAAATGGGCGGAGCTTAAAACGATCGATAGGTCACGTGACTAGTATTGGGTATAAATCCTCATTTCGCAAGTTGGCGCCTGCTGAACGGCGCATCACTTATCACGCTCTAACTTTTATTCTATTCATTATTTGGACAATGCTTAAATGAATAATATTAGCAAACATATCATTCCTTGTAATAGCGATTATTTCGAGTTTTTTGACAAGTCGTTAGCTTGCTATAACAATGTACGCATCACACAAGTGAAAATTATCAATGACTTAAGTTTTCTCATTAATTAATTTGACAAAAAAACTACTGATCGGATTTCGACAAGACCTCTTTAAAAATATGCATCAGACGGTTTAGACAAGAAATAAACTAACTTTCTAGATAGAAAGTGCACTGAACGAAAATTTACAGCACAGAGTAATATGCAGCGTGCACTTTTTCACGGCTCATCCGCACGTCAAGAGTGCGTATTTTAGATAAAAACACATACCCTGCATATCACTCTATGCTACAAAGTTTCGTTCAGTGCACTTTCTATCTAGAAAGTTAGTTTATTGCTTGTCTAAACAGTCTGATGCATATTTTTAAAGAGGTCTTGTCGAAATCCGATCAGTAGTTTTTTGTCAAATAAACTATTGAGAAAACTTTAGTCATTGATAATTTTCACATGCATGATGCGTACATTGTTATAACAAGCTAACGACTGTGTCAAAAAAATCGAAATAATCGCTATTACAAAGAATGATATATTTGCTAAATATTATTCATTTAAATATTGTCCAAATAATATATAGAATAAAAGTTAGAGCGTGATAAGTGTTACGCCGTGAAGCAGGCGTCAACTTGCGAAATGAGGATTTATACCAACTAATTCCGCCATGTTGCCTCGTGACGTCAGGAGGCGGGTACAATTCAAGTCGTCAATTGAAACAGACGAATTAGATAGTAGTAGCCAGTAGTAGTAACTGACATCCTTAAAGTGGTTTTGAGCATGTTTCAATTCATATTGTCACCAAGAAGGAATGCTCGTACCCCAACCAAATTTGGCATGTGTTGTCGGGTACCTAAATCCTCTCGATTTTGATAGTTTTCAAGTTCACATCACGTTTCATGACGGCTGGGTAACACCTCGAAATCACCCCAACTCTGCTTGCTGTATAAGGTGCCAGAGTGTGTAGCGCACCGCGGCTTGGCTGCGGCGCCCTAACGGGCACCTAGACATATGGATTTGTCCAAGTGCACAGGTAAACTTTGAATCAAAATTGTGCTTCTAGGCTAGTACATTTAGCATTTAGCGCCCCCTCACTTACCATCCCCGACCGTAAATCGCCGAATACGAGCAGCCGATCATGTCCGAGCGTGTCACACAACACGCCAGGCTGTGCAGCAAGTAGTGTACTATCACGTGATTTAGTTACCATTTCCGTACGTTTCGTGCCTTGTGTCCACGGCGTACGCAAGGAAGTGTTGTAGGCCTAGGCCACTTGTCTTAGTTTTGCGAATGCGATGCCGAAACGACAATGCAAATTTACGAAGGAAATGTGAAGATTTTTATAACTACTTGCTCTCCAAGCCAGCTTTGTTGCAAAATATTTCTTCAGCTGAAAAGTACAGTTGGTTGCTACCTGCTACCAGCAATTCCTTAATCTAATTGCAGTTCAGTACCATCGGTACCGTCTTCTTCAACAAATTAGTTGTTCTAGGTGAATCAATAAAATAATGTACATGTTATAACAAAAAAACATTTTTCCATTATAAAATGTAGGCCTAGTGTTTATTTAAAAAATAACCCCTCAATTTAAAAGGCGTCGGCACTCGGCACCACTGTCCTTCCTTGTTCAGATCGCTCTAAACGCTATCCTGACGGTAAAAATGTCCTAAAAAAATTCGCCTCCGGCGGCTGGGGACCCCTTTTAGTCCGCAAATGTCTGTGCACAAAATGTCCTCTTTTTTGCTGAGACACTTGGTAACCCTACTTTTGAAAGAAAAAGCTAGCCAGAATCCATAGAAATAAAGGTTTTAATATGAATTTTTTGAGGTGTATAATAATTAAAAAGTAACTATAGAAACTTGACAAAATCACCTACTATTTTGCGTTCTAAAAGCAAACTACTTTGCGTTCTAAAAGCAAATCTTCGGCCTCCGGATATTTTACATTCTATTATTTGGTATTACCATAGCAATTAATACTACTTTATAGCAATTATCCTAATTTAACAAAAATGGTTTTGCAATGGGACTTGAAAAAGTAAAGAGATCCCTCGCATAGGCCTACTAAAAACTTACAAAAAAGCTCATCTATCAATGCGACTAGAAAAAGCG
The DNA here is from genome assembly GCA_024449915.1 of Sweltsa coloradensis. Taxonomy (NCBI): domain Eukaryota; kingdom Metazoa; phylum Arthropoda; class Insecta; order Plecoptera; family Chloroperlidae; genus Sweltsa; species Sweltsa coloradensis. Next base: position 1,385,690 of record JAMZAV010000302.1, read on the forward strand.
TTTGCGAAGCGGCCTAGTGTAAGAAGATTGACGAAGTTGAGTGTTAACTGAGCTTTGCTATCGTCCAACTCTACAATGAATGCAGCCGTTTCACCGCTTGCCCACACTTAAAAAATGTTTGTTCTAATCTTAATGCTACCTAGCTCAATTCATAGATAGTATTGTAATTTTTTTAAATTTGAGTTTTGGTTATATTTTCCACGAGCCTAATTTTCAAACTGATTTTGTAATCGCTTTCAAGTGTAAGGTACACACACAAGTAAATTTGCTGGGTAAAAAATTTTAAGTTATTTTGATTATTTTTTATTTTCAATAGCCAGTTTTTAGATGAGCAAAGCAAAGACTTCAATTTCACTGACCACCCCCAAAAAATTTAGCTCCAATGTTTGTTTTTTTTTTGTATTTTTGTCTGTTTGTTAGCACGATTCCGGGCAAACGGCATAAGCGATCTTGATGAAAATTGGAGGGGACCTTCGAAATCTCTAAACTTAAAGGTGTATTGTTTTGGGTGCAATCGAAGAAATATTTCTCATGAATATCGTACTTTTACAATTTTTTCCCCGGTTTTTAGTGCGATATTTTCGTGACATTTGGGCCGATTCTGACCAAACGGGTGGGGCTACAACGTTCATATTTCACATGGACATTAAGGTTATGGTGATGTAGCACCTTTTGAAAGAAAAAGTTGAAAAAGTTAGCCAGAATCCATAGAAATAAGGGTTTTAATTTGATTTTTTGAGATTTATAATAACAATTAACAAGTAACAATAGAAACTTGACAACAATCACCTTCAATGCATTCAAAAAGCACTTGCAAAGGAAAAGTGGTCCTACGCAAACTAAAAACTTACAAAAAAAGCTCATCCATCAACGCGGCGGGACTCAAGGCTATTGTACCACCTCTGTCCGATAATTTGAAAGTTCATATTCATATTCATTCATTTATTGTACATAGATCCCCAATAGAGTAACAGGTATCGTGAAACGGGGTGACTCGGGACAGCGGGGTGACTCGGGACACTCTCGTATTTCCCGTACTTCGAGCGGTGTAGCGTTTAAACGGGTGAAGCTATAACTATGTACCCGAGCGCGTTTAGAAGGCAGTGAAATTCTTTAAGTGAGAACACGTTTTGACAGCTCATCCAAAATGAAGTTTAGTCACGAAAAAGCTACAAAAATTACTTTTAAAATGTTATAAAACTAAACTACTGTAAACTTCCTACCCTACCTATGATACTGAAATTGGAAATAGGTCATGATATTTTATTTCTAAGTAAATGACGTGTTGTCTTTAAGGTTATGTTTGGAGAAATTCAATAACAAATTTTTTGGCTAAGATATGAATTTTTTAAATTTTTAACAACATCATGGGGGTGATTTTGGACAATGAAACAAATGCTAATTTGGAGTCTGAAATTACCAAAATTTTCCCCTTAAATTATTCTGCTTGATTCTTATGAATATCAATATGTATAGATCTATGAAGAAAACTTGTTCCTAACGTATCATTCACAATCAGTTCTAAGTCGTAAGGCGCAAGGTCTAAGGCGTAAGTCATAAGAAATGCTAGGCGTTTACAACAATTATACCATTTTTCATTGCTCCTGTGTATTGCGCATGCGCGTACAGTCAGCTGTGGAGTTTCCTTGTTCGTGATTGGCTCGTCGTAAGAATCCGTCGTAAGAATTGGATTTTGGGCAATTCGTTACGACATAAACCATACGCCTTGCGACTTGGGACGTGTTGTGAACGTTCTGATTGAAATACATACTTGGCAATACAAATTATTACGCCTTAGGCCTTGCGCCTTACGACTTAGAACTGATTGTGAATGATGCTTAACATATTCATAGCTAATTATGCCAATTTGGGGTTTAATTTGCGATTATAAAATGTTATTTTTTACTTATTTTGTTAAATATGCCCTAACAGTTAAGGGTATTGATATTTTTGTAACTTTATACTTTTATATTATCAAGTGTGTTTTTTAAAAGGCATATACTGTCCCCAGTCACCCCCAAAGTGGGTATACATCAGGCAAATCGAGCTTTGAAAAGACTGTCCCGAGTCACCCCGACCCTCGGGGTGACACGGGACACTTTTGAAAAAAATAAAAAAAATTACTTCCAATGCTAGAAAAAAAAACTTTTTTCTTCCATGTGTTCCCAGGACCCTACTAACACTTTTCCAAAAAGACTTGATCATTTTTTATAAAAAATGTGGCTTTCACATGTAAAAGAATCTCCAAAGTGTCCCGAGTCACCCCGTTTCACGGTACATGGGATATTATACATAGTCACAGTAGTTGGATGAGCGTAGCGAGCAAAGCGAAGATTCCATTTCACTACACTGGAGAAAAAAATCCGGAATGTTTTTTTTTTTTTCTTTCTTTCTTTCTGTATTTTTGTCTGTTTGTTAGCACGATTCCGGCTAAACCGATACTCCAATTGCGATGAAATTTTATGGAGGCCTTCAAAATCTCTGAACTTAGAACTGCCACGTTTTTGAGCGCCATCGAAAAATTATTTCTCATAAAAATCGCAATTTTACGATTTTTTTTGATTTTTTGAAAATTTATTTTACTTATAACATCTACATGCTTTATCCGATTTTAATGATTTTTTCACAGAACCTTAATTTTATGAATTAAGATATTTGTGTGAAATTTGAGCACAATCGAAAAATTATTTCTAATGAAAATAGAAACTTTGTGGGTTTTTTTCTTTTTTAACAATTTTTTTACTTATTACACCTACATGCTTGATCCTATTGTAATAAGTTTTTCACAGAACCTTAATTTTATTAATTTATATATTCGTGTGAAATTTGAGCGCAATCGAATAATTATTTCTTATAAAAATCCCAATTTTTTTCTTTTTTTAAAATTACGATTAATTAAAAAAATTTAAAATTTAAGTTTATTTTTTATTAAATTTAATTTAATTTTAAAAAAATTTGAACTTAGTAGGCCTAATAATTTTTTCACAGAACAACAGAAAATCCGCATAACACATGGAAGCTCAATGCACCAATACGCTCATCCAACAACGCGGCGGGACTTAAGCGTTTTCCTAGTAGTATGAATTAATCTAAAAGAGTTCAACTAGAATCACAGAAAATCGTCAATATAATAAAATGAGTTACAGAGTAAAAAGGTTGAAGTTGAAGAAACATGGCTGAAAAGTTTTCTGAATGAAAGAGGGCTTTACTTAAAACAGAAAAAAAAAATGGGGGGGGCGGGATAAAACCTCACTATTGGCCATTAGTATATGTCATTTTTTGACAATAGTGTAGCCAGCACAGATTGTGCAAAATTAAATTTTGTGAATCGGTTTTCTGGATATAGTTTCTTAACACCTTTAGCTACAACTTCAACTATAAGGACAAATAGATTTCTGAAATAACAGTTGGTAAACTATTTTTTTTGTCAAACGGTACTAATACGAGTTTTTTTTAGTTTTGCATCGTCTGGCAAAAAAAATCGTACACCAACTGTTATTTGTATATTTGTCCTTATAGTTGAAGTTGTAGCTAAAGGTGTAACGGAACTATATCCAGAAAACCGTTTCACAAAATTTAATTTTGCACTAGCTGTGCTGGCTACACTAATGTCAAAAAAACGAGATATAATGGCCGATAGTGAGGTTATGTCCCGACCAAAAAAAAATTTTTTCTCTGTTTTATTCGCCACTAAAAGTAATAAGAGATCGCGCCACCGTCGCGCGGATTCTTGCAATATGGCTGAAGGTTTGGGGGTTCGCTTCTGTTTACTACGCGCTGGCGTATGGAAATCAACAGTCTTTTAAAGCGACAACGACACATGTTTATGTCTGACTCTGACAACAATTATAATAATAATATATGCTACTGATATTAAGCTTAAGAAGAAATGGTTAAATTGGCGATTCTCGTTATATAATGGGTTTGGTGTGTCATGCAGATGATATAGTTTTTCGTTGATTTTTGTGCCTGCATTTTGCACTCGTAACATAGCATTTTATGTTTTTCCAACTGACAACATATACAGCTACACGTGAGTGGTAAACGGCAAAACAAATGTGGTAGTATAATAATTATACCTTCCCCCTTACACACACAGAAAGACATTAATTGCCAATAACCACATCAAAATCTTGTATCATTGTTTCATTTGGTGGCTTACTGAACGATTTGTAATACATAATTGATTATATACATTGAATTCAATATATTATACACTAGCACTGACCTGCAGTGAGTGTATATCTTACCCACAAATTGGGGTCTTTTACATACAGTGTTATATTGATGAAGACTAGAAATAAGAGAAAGTAGGAACTATAGTAAATTGAAACATAGTGTGGTAAATTAATTAGTAATAGGCCAAATGTCATGCAATGCCATGTGTAATACAATAATGAATAATAATAATATGTAACTGACAGTAACATAATTATGTATTATGTATGAAAATTTGAAAATGTTAAGCCAACATATTGCGTGGAAATAAGAAGATAATGAAATCATACAATGGTTTAGGTAGACACATGTCTTAATAGTGTTTTGAATAATATTTTAAAAATTACGGTATGGCTACACTTAATTTCTACGGCATTGATCCATCAACCATACTTGGATCAATTGTTTATATTTACTTATGGAGTTTGATTGCTTAATTTCTAACGAAAATGTTACATAGTTGATATCCTTTGAATCCCAACATATTCTAAATTAAAAACATGTGGAGAGTGGTAGGGCTTGGTTGCCTTAGTACCCTACATACATGCATGGTCGTAAATTGTATTCAGTTTCAAATATTATCATGGTGTCACAATGGCGATATTATTACGCAAAGGTCACCAAATAAGGACTTGAATTCTTCATGGATCCCCGGGGCCTTTGTATATGTTGTACTTTTATACCAGGAGACTGTAAAAGGTTTGACGTAAAATATCATGAACAATATCGCCATTGTAAATCATTTTTAAATGAACAGGATAAACGTTAAATAAATAAATAAAATAAATACATAAATACATATTATTATGAGTATGACATGTCGTCAATTTCGTCAATAAAATCAAATGATGAAAGCCCAATCCTCAACATTTTGTCACTTCATTGACTTGCAAAATTAAACGTTTTCAAGATCAATAGATATATTGAGACGTCATTTTTTACTCTATTACAGTAGGCCCTATTCTTGATTATAGCAAACATCAATATTGTGGACTGTTGCATGTATTTATATCGCCAACAGTCCCAAAACTAATGCAATCGTAATACAAATCTGTGTGAAAAAGCATACGCGCGGTAGAAGTTACCCCCAAACCTCCAGTTGAGCGCTTCTCCGCCAGAGCGCATATCTGCAACTTTTTGAGGCGAATTAAAGGTACTCTTTCATTCAGCCAACTTTCATGGACTTCCAAGGTTTTGACTCTACCCTGATTACAACAACCTTAAGCATTTTCCTAGTTATATTGCAAGTTATGAACTTCTCCCTGTTGGGAAATGAATATGATGGAAAATAGTTCTTGCTCATCCCATGCAAAGCACACTCGCGAGTGAGCGACTTCTCAGCAAAGGAGCAAAGGAACAGCCACCATTTCCTCCCCTTTCCCCCTCCTTCCCTTCCCTTCCTCAGCCCTTTCCACCACTCCAACTCAATCTCTTTGTGAAAAAGAGTTTTGAAGAGAGAAAGAGGCCTTCGAAATATCTTAACTTAGAACTGCCACATTTTTAGCGCAATCGAAAAATTATGTCCCATGAAAATCGCAATTTTGCGTTTTTTATTATTATTTTTAAAACATTTCTTTGACTTAGCCTATAACGCCTACATGCTTTATCCGATTGTGATAATTTTTTCGTAGAACATAAATTTTATGAATTAATAATATATATTCGTGTGAAATTTGAGCGCAATCGAAAAATTATTTCTCATGGAAATCGTAATTTTACGCTTTTTTTGTTTAAAAAAAAATTACGCTCATCCAACAACGCGCCTGAAAGAGCATTTGCAAAGCTTGCTAGTGTAGTATTATGCTATCTATAGATTATGTGGTAAAAGAATTATTTTGAGTGTAATAATAGTCCTTTTTAAAAGCTCATGAGTCCTCCAATCCTGTCTTGTCTTAACGTAAGCCAAAAGGTTTTGTATTTGCGGACAGTTCCAGCTCATCTGGGTCCGCCAGTGGGTCTAGTGCTGCTAGTGGCTCCGAGTCAGAAAAAACTGAACACAGTCCACCCAAGAACAAAAAAGAGTCAGACATTGACATAAAGCAGGTAATGTATTGTATATAAAAGAAATATATCACACTCAACCCTTATAGGACAGTGGGATACATATTTCCTACCACTTTTCAAAAGCTACGCAGATATTTCTGCCGGTTTTTCATACTTTTAACCCGGCTAAAAAGCTGCTTTGGTTTGTTTGGAATTTGGTAGAATTTTTCCCCACTAAATTCTAATGATTAGAACGATTTTTGTAATGATATAAAAATCGAATTGTGTATGAAAACACAAAAATACACTAATTTCCGGGATGTCCCAGATATTTTGTTTGCCTGTAAAAGATTCAATTTGAACATGTAAAAAAAAAGGAAAAACATGTAAAATTGCATAAAAAATCAAATTTTTGAAAATAAACTCAAATTTTGATTTTTTCCCAAACTTTGTTGTCAATTTGGAATCCAAAATCTGCATATTATTTATCCTAAAAGATCAAGGAAAAAAATATTAAAAATACATAAAATTCATTTAAAAAATCACAAATTTCAAATTGTTAAGGTAGAAAGCAAAATTTTGGGTCCCGGTCTTTTGTAGGCCTACTATAAAGGGTTAAACTCTGTGCATGCTTGTGCTTCTAGTGGAAAATGCCATGTAAGGTTCAAGAAAAGTAGTTTTTTAAAATGGTATTATAATAAATAAAACAGGAGGAATTATTGAATAAACAAAGTATGTAATGGCAACCTACAAAAGGGCCGAGTTGTCCGAAATCGCAAAATATGAACAAATACACAAAAAAAACAGTGAAATACACACCTCCACCCCAGCCCCAAGCACAATGTGTGAGGGGCCAACATTATGTAAATAAATGAAATGAAAAAAATGAGCACAGACTTTATTTTATAATAGTAGTATCCTTTTGATTTTGTGTCACTTTGTTATGAATATTGATATAGGTTTGGTTATCCATTCTTTTTGAGAGTATACTTTGCTAGTTTTAGATAAGTCTTTATTCATCTCCAGTTCAACTACATAATTATACAGTACAGTACACATTTAGCCGGTTAGGGCCCATAGAAAAAAGAAGAATACCCACCTAGAGCCCGAGCTCTAAGTGTGGGTGTATTTGGATGAGCGTAGCGATCGAAGCGAAAACTTCAATTTCACTGACCCCTCAAAAAATTTAGCTCCAATGTTTTTTTGTTTGTTTTTTTTTCTGTTTGTTTGCACGATTCCGGGCAAACGGCATAAGCAATCTTGATGAAAATTTGACAGGACCTTCGAAATCTCTGAACTTAGACGTGCCACGTTTTTGGGTACAATCGAAGAAATATTTCTCAGGAATATCGCACTTTTACGATTTTTTTCGATTTTTAGAGCAATATTTTCGTGACATTTGGGCCGATTCTGACCAAATGGGTGGGGCTACAAAGTTCATATTTTACATGGACATTAAGGTTATGGTGATGTAGTACCTTGTAAAAAAAAAGTTGAAAAAGGTAACCAGAACCCATAAAATAAATGTACTTTTACGATTTTTTTTCCGATTTTTAGTGCGATATTTTCGTGACATTTGGGCCGATTCTAACCAAACGGGTGGGGCTACAACGTTCATATTTCACATGGACATTAAGGTTATGGTGATGTAGCACCTTTTGAAAGAAAAAGTTGAAAAAGTTAGCCAGAATCCATAGAAATAAGGGTTTTAATTTGATTTTTTGAGATTTATAATAACAATTAACAAGTAACAATAGAAACTTGACAACAATCACCTACAATGCATTCAAAAAGCACTTGCAAAGGAAAAGTGGTCCTACGCAAACTAAAAACTTACAAAAACGCTCATCCATCAACGCGTCGGGACTTAAGCATTTTCCTAGTTAAATAAAAATTAGATTATATAATTTAAGATAGTGATGCGGCTATGTAGTAGTAGTAGTAGTAGTAGTAGTAGTAGTAGTAGTAGTAGTAGTAGTAGTAGTAGTAGTAGTAGTGGTGGTGGTGGTGGTGGTGGTTAGTAGTTAGTGGTAGTGGTAGTAAAGTAATTACTTAACTATGCAAAGATAGATACATTTCCTTATTTATAGATCTATCGATCTACAGTAGAGTTACAGATCCAGTCTTATGATTAAAAGTATAAATCTAAAATTTAACATTTATTTTAGTTGATAATGACAAAGTCTATATTATATATATATATGCCTATTAAGATATTATTATTTTTTTTTTTTCAACTTTTGATCTATAAGCTATATTTTCTACCAATACTGACATATGCCACAGTGACATGGACCTTGGGACACAAAGCAGAAAGCCGGATTGTGGCAGCAGAAATGAAATTCTTGAGGAGTGTACTGGGGGTGACAGAAAACGACAAGATCAGGAGTAGTGTAATAAGGGAAAAACTAGGTGTTGAAAGTGTACTAATAAGGTTGGAGAGAGAACGTCTACGTTGGTTTGGGCATATGAAAAGAATGGATCCGGCCAGGATTCCAAGAAGAGAGTTTGAAAAACAAGAAGGGTTTAAGAAGAAAGTGGGCAGACCGAGAGAGAAGTGGGTGGAGCAGATTAAAGACAGTGTTGAGAAGAGAGGAATGGCATGGAACGAAGTGGAAGCAGGAAGACTACATGGGAAAACCGGGAGAGATGGAGGGAGCTTTTAAACAGACCTCTGGTAGTGGAGGAGGCGAGCGAAGAAGAAGCTAAGGACATGATTGTGTCAGGCCTGGCTAGCCGACAACGAAGATGTTGGCCCAAGAAACGGAGTAGTGTGATACTGCTCCCCCCAACTCGATTTAATGTTGGAAAAGGAGTCAAGATATATATATATATATATATTTATTATTATTATTATTATTATTATTATTATTATTAGGGCTGTGAATGGGTACTCAGGTACTCGCCCGTTGGTAATAACTCGGGTAATTAAAAGAATCGTAGGGTACTCGTGTCGCTGTTTTTCGTCTCAAATTCCGCTCAATTACCGCCACCGCCGGTCACATCAGCTAATCATATTTCATGAATCGAAATCATGAATGGAAATTTGAACCTGTGTAACTTCAAAAACTGTTTTTCACTTGCTTAAATTTAAAAATTTAAATTCAGTATTTTCGGGTGCCCAGGAAGACATTTTCACTTAATTTGCACAGCCCTAATTATTATTAGGTTATTCTTTTCTTTGTTTAATTGCCTACGTATTGCAATTTGGTAATCCATGCATGCATAATCTAGGTGCCCGTTAGGGCGCCGCAGCCAAGCCGCGGTGCGCTACACACTCAAGCACCTTATACACCAAGCAGAGTTGGGGTGATTTCGAGGTGTTACCCAGCCGTCATGTAACGTGATGTGAACTTGAAAACTATCACAATCGAGGGGATTTAGGTACCTGACAACACATGCCAAATTTTATTGGGGTACGACCATTCCTTCTTGGTGAAAAAATGTCTTCAAACATGCTCAAAATCACTTTAAGGATGTTAGCTACTGCTAGCTACTGCTAACATCTAATACGTCGGCCCGCGATTCTGACCAGACGGGTGGGGCTACAATGTTCATATTTTACATGGACATTAAGGTTATAGAATGATAGTCTCTTTTGAAAAAAAAAGTTGAAAAAGTTTGTTGGAAGGCTTCCAAATAAAGGTTTTACAATAAGCCTTAAACACTTGGCATATAATCAACAAGTAACCATAGTTACTTGACACTTGTTGACGGTATAAGCAGAGTTAGGCGGGAAAGTGCGATACGTAAACAAATGACGGACATTTAAAAATTTTCTTCTTTGTGTGGAACGAGAAAAGGTGTCATTATACTCTCATAAAACAAATCAGAAACCGTCCCTGGCCTAGGCCCAGATGTAGAAAATTATTTATAATACAACAGTGTAGGTCTAAAGTTCCATTTGGCTATAGGACTAGTAAAATTCATACTTACATTACATGTTTGACAAGCCTAGCCAACCCTATGCCAGCACAACATTGTTTTGATATGAACTTGCTCAACTGTTTGTTTACATAATTGCAACAATCAAATCATTTCATACAACTTGTCTTTCGATTGGCCCGCGTTTATGAAGGCACTGCCATCTAGAATAAATATAGAACTTTTTCGAGCTCTTTGCTATACGCAAATCTTTTTAAAGTGTTTGGATTTCGTGATACTCTTTCAACCATAGACATCCTATATAATTGGCCTACTATAGGGGTTTAATATCAATGCTTTCAACTCACAACCCATGACGTTTTCCACGATACCGTTCAAGAATACCAATTCTTTCGAAAACGAAAACGACTTCGTTTTCAAATTGCGTTTTCAACTCATCTCCCACGAACTCAAGAATTGGGGTCCAGTCCTTATACCGTCGTTATACCATGGTTATACCACCTATACCCAGGATGTACATGAATCCGGGTCTAGATATTTTACATCCTATATTGTTACTGCTAATACCATAGAATTTAAATCAACTTTGATAAAAATATTATATTTTAGCAAATAATTTTGTAATGGAACTTGAAAAAGTAATGAGATCACACACATAACAAAAACTTGTAGAAATACAGCCAAACCTTACACACTCAAAAGGAATGAGATCTAAAAAAAGGGCCAAGCTCATCTACCCTTCCACATAAACGTACAGTGTCCCATAACAGCATCCTCGAAAAGCTTGGCAAAATAGAATTTGCATGTTTACGTTTAAATTAATTACAAAAAAAGAACTTTGATAAACTATTACGTTAAATTAATAATCGCAAATTCTATTTTGAAAAGCTTTTCGAGGATGCTGTTATGGGACACTGTACGTTTATGTGGAAGGGTAGATGAGCTTGGCCCTTTTTTTAGATCTCATTCCTTTTGAGTGTGTAAGGTTTGGCTGTATTTCTACAAGTTTTTGTTATGTGTGTGATATGTCTTTGTTCAAAGATATTAACCCGAGAGTAGTCGCGCCCCTGTTTGTAACGTTAGTAGTCGCGTCCGGTCCTTTAGACCGCATTATTTATTATGGACTAATAACGTTAGGATGACGTTTTGATTACAAATATAAGATAATTTTTCATATATGTGACAGCATACATGGTTATATTAATCAATTATCAATCAATAATCAATTAATAATCAATCAAACACAGAATGTTGCAAACCTACAAAAAGGTATAAAAATATGTTTTGAAACACCATGTATTTCGAATTATTAGTAAACCAAGACAGGAATATTATGCCAACACTGTATGTTGAAGAATAATCAACCTACAATAACAAAATACATGTCTCATAATAGTGATTGAGTATGCATATTTTTGCCTCCCTTAGTAGTCGCGCAGTGGTCGAAAAGACCAAGAAACCGAACAGGACCTCTTATCTTAGATGAAGTTCTGCAGAACACTGAATCGCGTATTGCACACTGGCTTTTTAAATCTATTTTGGGAAGGTAGGCGGAACTAGACAAGCCACGCATGCGCGCTGTACAAATACCAACTGTTGAAAAAAAAAGTCTGTCTAAAAGACCACACGCGACTACTCTCGGGTAAATAGTGTTTATTCTCAGTATCCATGCAGATGCTAATCCATTTATAATTAATTAAACAATGCAATTATTTATAAGCTGTCATACATGTAGGTAACGCTGTGTTCTTTCTCTAGTGCTGGAAGGAGAATCCAGATGTATATGGTATTCGACGTTCAGCTCGGTCCAGAAAGGAGCCTGAACGACTTAATGCAGCTGAAAGTGACTCAAGTGACAAAGGGAAGAAGAGAGTTGTTGCAAAGAAGACAACTAAACGGTAATGATAAAAAATTATTTGTTAATTACGTTACTTATTTACGATTCCATGCGCACTTGGTTAAAGTTGTTGCTCCTTGTTAGCCCCACCCCTAGTATGTATTCAACCTCTTAAAGCAATGATGTAGGCCTACACAATTTTAACAATCTTTTAACCCATCAGCTTTCTTTTTAAAATTGAAGCCAGGCTACCCTTAAAATCCAATAACTTATGCAAAAGGGGGTGCGGAGCTCATTCCGGTTGAAATGGTTACTGCTCCTACAAAAATAACCCCCTGCTGCGAAGCACAACCACTCAGCCGCGGCATTCTTAACTGAAATACACTACCTATATACCAGGGTAGACCATGCACCCTCTTGCATCTAGTGGCAATCTATATAATTTTGAAGCTTTGAAGCACCCCTGCTGCAAAGTGCAACCCCTCAGCCGTGGCATTCTTAACTGAAACCAACTACCTATATACCAGGGTAGACCCTGCAGTGGCGTATCCAAGGGGGGGGAGAGGGGGGACAAAACCCCCCCCCCTTTTGCCAAAGAAAAGTGTGAAAGTGCACTTAAACGTTTCAAACGAGAATATAGAATAACTGTTTAATAGCAAAACTAAATGCAAATTACCATCTGACCAAAAGAGGATTTAAGTATAGATACAAATTTGGTTATTGTGATGCTTTAAAACGCACAAATTCTCACCAAAATGACCTTGAAAGAGAAAACTTTTGGATTAAAAACAGGATTTTAGTAGAATAAAAGTTGGTCGTTGTGATGCTTTAAAACGCACAGATTTTCACCAAAATGACCTTGAAGGAGAAAATTTTTCCGGGGGGCAAGCCCCCCGGACCCCCACTTGGCCTTCGGTACATCTATGAATTAATTGGTCGAACCCCCCCCTTTATGAATTCCTGGATACGCCACTGAGACCCTGCACCCTCTTGCATCTAGTGGCAATCTATATAATTTTGAAGCTTTGAAGCACCCCTGCTGCAAAGTGCAACCCCTCAGCCGTGGCATTCTTAACTGAAACCAACTACCTTATACCAGGGTAGACCCTGCACCCTCTTGCATCTAGTGGCAATCTATATAATTTTGAAGCTTTGAAGCACCCCTGCTGCAAAGTGCAACCCCTCAGCCATGGCATTCTTAAGGCTATTCCACCGCATTTTTCTATTTTCCAAAATATGCTACTAAGTTAAAATATAGTGAATGGCTTTGAAACATGGCTATTTTAGAAAATCAAAAATATTTTTTCCAAATTTTTCTGATCCGGTACACGGCCAATATAGCCACCTCAAAATAATTTCAAACTTCAATTCGCCAGGGCACACCATTCAACGTACGGTGTTGTGCTTTTGTGACATTAATTTTTAACTGTTTTTCTATGGACTGACTGAGAGAAAACAGATTTATTTTAACAATTGTCTTTCCAGCGAATTTTTTCGTTTGGCGGTATTTTTTACCGATTTGTACCGCCAAACGAAAAAATTCGCATGAAAGACAATTGTTAAAATAAATCTGTTTTCTCTCAGTCAGTCCAAAGAAAAACAGTTGAAAATTAATGTCACAAAAGCATAACACCCTACGTTGAACGGTGTGCCCTGGCGAATTGAAGTTTGAAATTATTTTGAGGTGGCTATATTGGCCGTGTACCGGATCAGAAAAATTTGGAAAAAATATTTTTGATTTTCTAAAATAGCCATGTTTCAAAGCCATTCACTATATTTTGACTTAGTAGCATATTTTGGAAAATAGAAAAACGCGGTGGAATAGCCTTAACTGAAACCAACTACCTATATACCAGGGTAGACCCTGCACCCTCTTGCATCTAGTGGCAATCTATATAATTTTGAAGCTTTGAAGCACCCCTGCTGCAAAGTGCAACCCCTCAGCCATGGCAATCTTAACCAACCCTCCAAAATTCTACTCGCTAGCTCGCAACTTGCGAGTGACTTTTAGTAGGTTGCGAGTAAACTTTATTTCAAAATTATTTTTTTTCAATTTTTTTTTTTTTTTTTTTTTTACTATTTGGTGTATTGATAAAAAAGCCCAGTGGAAATGAAATTGAGGGTTTTTGAAGTTGTATGTTATTATAAAACCACTTTCCATAAAATTTCGAAATTTTGGAAGGGCCAGGCTATTTCGATGCTTTGTTGTTCTACCCTTGGTCATGTGCACAAGGCAGCGAACTCAGCTCGGCGGCCGCCTCAAAGCATTGCGACAGGAGTCATAAACCGCGCTGTGTTTACAACACTGCACATTTGCTATCGTCGGCGCCCGGCTCAATAAAGGAGACGGCTGGCGCAATAAATATGACAGGTTGAAACAGATTCCTCACCCTCGCCTCGGCCTACCACCCCGTGATTGTTGGTTCAGCTTTCAGTTTGCGTTTAGACTTGTTTGGTGTAACTTCGTCTCTACAGATATTTTAGCATTGTGTGTGTGTGTGTGTATGTGTGCATAAAAATTGTGATTTGAGTATTAATTTAACATTGATTTGCGGCATTGATTGATTTGCGTGTTATTTTTGGATACCAATGAATAAGATATGAGTGGCAAAAAGCAATCGACTATTAATAACTTCTTTTCGAAAAAGAGACCGATTGTCAACGATAGCGCGTCGACGTCTGCAACACCAGATGTGAATCCACCAAGCAAGAGATTAAATCACGATGCATCGGGATCGACGCCTACAAGTTAAGTTGTGGCGCCTGAAAGTAGTGTAGGTGTAGGTCTGAGTGAAATTGTGGCGCCTGAAATTAGTGTAGGCCTAAATGAAGTTGTGACGCCTGAAAGTAGTGCAGGCCCAAGTCAAGTGTTAAGCTCTACAAAAGGACTATTTAAGCCCCAGTGGAGTAAAGACTTTGCTTGGCTACAATATGATTCCGAACTTAAAGTGGCAAAGTGCGTGGAATGCAAGCTCATTAATGATAAGAAATGGTCGCAAGGGTTTCCCGGCCCGTTCAAAAAAGAAACGTTTTCATGGCACGCGAAAAGTGTGATGCATTGCGATAGTGTAAAGCACAACGCCGCCAAGACTGAACCAGCAAGCACTCCACTTGCTAAGTGCGTAAAGAAGATGGAGTCAAAGATGTTCGCTCATCTAACGCGGCTATTTAACATAGCATATTACATTGGCTTGCATGAAAAGCCATTTACCGACTTTCCCCGACAGGTAGCCCTCGCGCGTAAGCTAGGAGTTGAGTTCATGGAGCAATATATCAATGACATGGCATGTAAACAATTTGTTCATTTTATTGCCATTTGTTTGCAAGAAACTGTTGTTAATGCAGTAAAAGATTCACCGTTTTTTAGTGTTCTTATCGACGGATCGACGGACAGAACAAATCACGATAATGCTGACATATATGTACGCTATTTACGCCAGGGCGCAATTAAAGAAGATTTTCTGGGTCTCGTGCAATTAAAAAGTGGTACGTCGAAAAGCTATTATGACGCTCTATCCGGACTTCTTGATTCTCTTGGCATCGAATGGAAGAGAAGTAGGCCTATTTATCTTGTCAGTCTGGGCACTGACGGCGCTGCTTCTATGCTGGGCCATAAATCAGGCCTAATCACACTCTTACAAGAAGACGTCCCGCACTGCATTAGCGTCCACTGCGTAGCGCACAGACTACAGCTCGCGTGCTTGGACGCCTGTAAGACTGTTCCCTATCTCTCACAATTTGACTGCACTCTCAGGGGAATTTTTAAGTTTTACAAAAAGTCGGCAAAACGTTTAACCGAGCTTAAAAAAATCGCATCTGTGTTGGAGGTAGAGATTGTACAACTTCGGGATCTCCACGCAGTGCGATGGTTGGCCAGCAAGAGTGGAGCTTTGAAAGCTTTGAAACGGGATTTGGTGCCTGTTATATGCCACCTAGAGTCACTGGCTACTGATACGTCACTTGATAGTAGTGCCAAAGCTAAAGGCCTACTCAAAGAGATGAAGACTTTTAGGTTTATTAAAACTCTTCATTTTCTGATAGACCTCTACTCTACGTTAGATCCGCTAGGAAAACTTCTACAATCTAAAGAGCTCCTCCTGTCACAGGTTAAAGTGAAAGTGACTATCACAGTGGACATGGTTGAAACATTGTTGAACAATGAGGGAGACTGTGTTAAAAGCTTTATTGCCAATACCTCCGACAACGGGAGGACATTTCTAGATGTCAGTCTTCTTGATGCTACAATGGGAGAGAAGCAATACCAAAGTTCAAAAACGAAGATTGTAGAAAATGTCATTCAGTACTTAAAAGATCGCCTAGATTCAACAAAGTCGGTTGTGGGTAGCAACTGTCACATTTTGGACCCTATGACACATCCAGATGACGCAACACTAGCTGTGTATGGCAATGACGAAATAGTACTTCTTGGTAAACACTTTGACTGCACGACCGAGGATAACAAAAATGAAGTTATTGCAGAGTGGATGGAATTCAAATACATGTTGCGGGATGAACGCAGGAACACGCAAATGAAAGGGTTTTTGCTAAAACTTGAACAATATCCGGACAGGTTTTGCCATTTGCGACCTATAATTCAAGCCGTCGCCTGTACTGCAGTCTCCACGAGCTCTTGCGAAAGAGGTTTTAGTTACGTTGGAAGAATAAAAAGCAAACAAAGGCTTTCTATGGACACGGAAACCTTGGCTGATTTACTACAATTGGCTGTTAATGGCCCTCCCATGGAAACCTTTGATCCCAGCAAAGCTATTGACCGATGGTACTTTACGTCGTCAGGGAGGCACATGGGAGGACATGCGTTCAAGTCCCCACAACTACAGTAAGAAGTCTTCGTTCACGCGTGCACGAGGAACAATAATGCCTCGTACATGTCTTTCTTGTAAATACATTGTTGTTTTATAGTTTAAAACATTATTTCGCGATAGTACGTAGGCCTACCTTAATTTAAATAAAGTGACAATTATATTTTATAACATCTCATTGAACAATGCACGTTGTAAGAAACTGTTGAAGCTGCAGCAAACATGATTTGGTGAGTTAATTGATATTACATAATACTTGTATAATATAGAAATATTCAACCAATGTATTTTCTGTGTTTCACTCTGTCCTCTTATTTTAGTGCATGCTAATATATTGCGTGCGCGCAAGGATGCGCGGTAGGCCTGTCACTTGGTGCCCCTCCCTCACACAGCTGTTGACGCTCGTTGTTAGTACGGGCCTGGGCGGTCGGTGGGTCCACTGCCGCGCACAGGCTGGCCCGACCTTGAGTACGGGCTAGTCGGCTGGCGACTGACAAATCGGACTGATCACTGATCGCGTGTTTATAGGCATTCGAAAATAAAAGAGCGATCTTTTCGGCAAACATCTTCGTGGGCGCCTACTGAAATCCGATCCCGTCGCAGACTAGCCATAAGCCTACTTCTCAAACGGCAGGATTCTATCAGGCCTAAAATTATCAATGCAGTATGAATTTCTTATCAGTTTTTTTAGTGACAAGATACTGCCTCAAAACGCATTTTAGGCCATCAAACATAATGCAGGATCGAAAAAAAAATTCGACTTCGGCGAAAAAGCCTCCGGCAGCTGGGGCTTCGCCCCAGACCCCAGCTATACTACGCGACCTACTTGCGAGTGGAAATTTCCCGATGCGAGTGGACTCCTACACGATTTGTGGAGGGTTGATCTTAACTGAAACCAACTACCTATATACCAGGGTAGACCCTGCACCCTCTTGCATCTAGTGGCAATCTATATAATTTTGAAGCTTTGAAGCACCCCTGCTGCAAAGTGCAACCCCTCAGCCGTGGCATTCTTAACTGAAACCAACTACCTACGGTAGACCCTGCACCTTCTTGCATCTAGTGGCAATCTATATAATTTTGAAGCTTTGATTAGGAATATTTCATTTGCACACGTCGCACTGCATTTTAACACTTGGATATCGATAATGGGTAGTTATTTATTAAAGGGGTTCCCCCCCCCCCCCCCGAAAAGAAAAATAAGTTGGGGGGTAGCATGAAGTGTGTTGCCGTGGTCAGCTAGCCCCCACCCCAACCCCACTAACCTACTCTCCTTTTTGGGGGGGTCCCTATGAACAAGTACCTAATAATGAAATCAATGGCCTGTAATATTTACACGATTGTTTTCGAGCTTGCCAATTGATACGGCCACTTCTGGAGTAGCCTATATTAAGCTCATTTTTGTCAAACAGAAGACGAGCATCTTTATTTAAAGCATCATTCACAACTGTCAACTAGTTCTAAGTCGCATGGTGTAACCATAAGAAATGTGAGTCGTTCACAACTGCTTACGTATTAGACGCTCTCTTCTCTCTCTTATCCTAACGCCGCTTTATCTTCTAGATACGTAGCGCGTTTAGACATTTATTAGGGCTCACCGCCTGGGTAATCCATTGGTTCCTTGATAATTCCTATCAAAATCCTAGCAAAGGCAGCGAGCCCAAGGTCTTGGTAACCATGGCAACCAGAGTCGATAAGGAAGTTTCCCCGGTTTATTGTCGGTAATCAACCCAAGGTCCAAACAAAGTACAATGTTGAATATACAAATTTGCAGATAAGTAAGGTATTATTCGTTGAAAATGGATGTTATAATATATATACATTTTTATATTAGATATTATCATTATTAGGCGTAGGTTCATGCCTCAGGCAAACTATTAGAATATATTAAATTGCTTGACATGGATTTGACTACATCCAGTTACATACTTTTGGACGGTGAGAACGCCACATTTCTAGGGCGGTGAGTCCCAGAAATTTTTAACACACGAACATCCAAACGCGCTTCTCTATTAACGTAGTTAAGAAGATCCAGGTTCTCTATCTTATCCCACTCGCACACACACAGCTCACTGTTCTAATTGGCTCGTCGTAAGGCCTAGTCGTAAGAATTGGATTTTGGGCAATTCGTTACGACTTGGGACTAGTTGTGAACCTGATTGCAACACATACTCAGCAATACAAAATATTATGCCTTAGAACTAGTTGTGAATGATGCTTAAGATACCGGCAGAACACTGTTTTGTCCAATCATGCTTGGGTAGCACGGATCATCATTTAAAACAACACATTATACTTGTGCAAGTTGACTTTTAATTTTGCCATTGCGGATATAATTTTGAGCTATGCTGCTCTCTAACTGTGACCTTTGATAACACTTCTTAGATCTAACACATGGAACTCTGACTCTTCCCACTCTGAGTCTGAGAATGAGGATCGCCCTCCACCCAGTAAGCCTCCATCGCGGCGCGGACTTACTGTTCGATCCGGAAGACCAAAGCCCTCGCTTAAAAAGCCTGCTAGAAGAAGACGGAACAGCGACTCATCAGATGACGAATCTAGTGAGGACAGTGATCAGAGCAGAAGACATGCTAATAGGCGAGCTGCAGCATCAGTGAGTTTATATTACCTTTCCCTCTTGCTCCAACCTTCAAATTATCTACATGATCAGTTGACCTACCGCCAACCTAGGCATTAATAAGTTGTGTGTAAATCAGTTTGTCATAATAAGTTTCATTAACATTTTTACTTAAATGTTATCTTGGTTGTCTTTACTCTCTAGGTTAGCTACAAAGAAGCTAGTGATGATGACCGAACTGGATCAGAAGATCTGTTGGAGGTGGATGGGACAGAACCAGAAGTTCCGTTAGAAGTAGACAATGCAGAAACTATTGAGAAGATAATTGCACGGCGAATCGGTACGAGCAGTTTAAATTACTCTACATAGTCACGCGTTTGCAACATAAACTCTGAGTCGTAAATATGATGGAATTACCAGCTGCTCATACGTGTTTTTCCGCTAGTGATCTAGGCCTATTTCACGAAACGGGCAAACACAGCGTCATTACCCCTCCCACTCCCATGCATGGCCGGTCGCTTAAACAATGCCATGCTACTGTCAACTTGAAGGTGGTAATTCTCAGAAACATTGTCTCTGTGATGTTTGATTTCAGTTCAGCATTATTATGTGTTAATACTGTTCAGCTTATTGTGTTGTTCTTTTATACCGTATTCCAGGGCTGCCACTGACATTTAAAAAAAATCCTGTTGGAGGACGTTAAAAATCCGTGAAAATCCGTGAAAAGTCTAAAAACGTTAATTTCATTGATCAAACTATGAAAATGGCTAAATGTTATGTTTATATTTGTTACCATCATAACCTAAAAGTTGCTAGGGCCTAGGCCTATGCACAGACGAGAATAAATGAGCCAGAAACGCCCGTGGTTGCTTTAATTAAGATTGCATAAAAATGTAAAATGTTACTTATTTACAGAAAATCTGTTTTAAATCTGACCTGGTTAAAAAATTCTTAGGCCTGGCCCTAGCCGCCTAGGACTAGGCTAGGCCCTAGGAATGTTGCATCACAATTTTGACCTAGGCCCATGTGTTGTGTTTATTAATAACATTGCAGTCTTGCAGAACTTGTTAATAACATTTTAATCATATACCAATTCTATTTTTCACGTTTATGATCACATAATCCAAACTTTATAAACAAAAACGAAAGAAAACAATTTTGTAGGCTCCAATCTTCATTGTTTGTTCATGGCTCCTCCCACTCCCAAAAGCAAAGCAGAAGCAGTTCCTACAATGTCTAGGACACGGCTTCGCCCTTGCTCCGCCCCCTATCGAAAGTCGAATCGATTATCGCCCCGCCTTCAATGTTTACAATCGAAATTAGCCCGCGCAGATTCAAATATACGAAAATAAGCATAGAAAACGTAATTAACAAAATATCCGTAAATAAGACTAAAAATCCGTTTATCCGTTTTGCACCCTAAATATCCGTTAAAACGGCAGCCCTGCCGTATTCCTTTAGGGGAAAGGTACAAAAGGACGACAGCATACCTAGAGTACCCTAGTAACGTAATTAGTAGGTTTCAAACACAAATAAATGAGAAAACGTTTCTTTACCTTTTGGTACATCTGTACTTTCCCACTGAAACTTGTTTATTTATAATTAGGCCTAGTATCAGGAAAATATTTGGTCTAAACAGTAAACATAGAGATTAATACCTTTTAAAATTATTCTCTGTGGTCTAAACAGTGTTCTTAGATATATTTAATTAGGATATTTCGACACTTGTGTCTTTCTCAAACAAAGTTGAACAAAAGAATTTTGGTTCGGGTATTTAGTGACGAACCTAAAAATTGTATAGTACTTTTTTAAATTTTGAGTATTTTCGGGGGAAATATTGGGAATGGTAGAGGTGCCAGTCCAGACCGAACATGACTCGTGCTGCAGGCGGTACAGTAAACAGACAACAATGCAACATCGTTTTGTGACATGCAACGGGTGGGGAAAGTTATCACAGGCTCCGCGGAAATAGACCGCCAAAATAACTGCGCGCATGCCTACACATAATTGTTTTTTCTTGGGAATCGATTCTTAGGTCACTATGATCGATTCCAACTTTTTGGAATCAATGTCATCATCACTACGTAATACCTAGGGGCCTACAGTAGTTCTTTATTATAAAGCGGCTTACTATAGGGCACAAACCCAACCCAATTGTCAAAACCTGTACACACACATGACTATTTTTATTTTATTGTACTTTTGCCATTTAGTTCGCACTGTTGAAAATGCCTAGGCCTATGCTAAAAATAAAATTTTGATGATGTTATTGCTGTCAGGTGCTTATGTAGCAAACCACCACCAATCTTACCAAATTACTAAATAACTACCCGATGTCATCACTACTACAAAGTACAAACCTTGTTCTCATATTAACTATGCCCAGAACCCAGTGTTTAAAAGTCCCAATAGGCCAAATGCTCAAGTAAAATAGGGTTGCCATGTTTTCCCACGGCCTGTTAGATGACGTTATTGGGATGGCTCTGAATATAACGGCGCCAAAACGAACCAAATATTCATGAGCTAGCCTTATAACGGTAGGTAGGGCCTATCTTCTACACCTTTTGATTTACATCTGATCGCGGCTGTACATAGGTACCCTATTTCCTAATATGACTTCTTTCAGACTGTTTTTTTTTGTTTTTGCCTTCTGTGACCACCAGCATCAGTAACCATCCATGGGTCATTTACAAGCTCAATTAAGTTTTGATTTGGCACACATTTGCTCTACCTTGGCATCTCTTATAGAAACACATGTTTGTTTTTATTAATGCTTTTGCTTCAAACCAGACCAATCAATCATTCTTTTTTTCAGGCAAGAAGGGAGTTACAGGTAATACCACAACTATGTATGCAATGGAGGAAAATGGCGACCCCAACAAAGACTGCGATCCAGATGACACGGAAAATACTGAAGTGCAATATCTCATCAAATGGAAAAACTGGTCACACATTCACAACACTTGGGAATCTGAACAGACACTCAAAGATCAGAAGGTATTTTTATTATTATTCCTTTTAATTAATATTTTATTTTGATTCCCACACTTAACGGCAAACATCAATAAAAATAATACTATGTACAAGCCCATATAAAATGCTCTTCACTATAAAAACGAAATCGTATGTTGTCAGTCTAGACAGTCTCAATATCCAAAATCTAGATAAAATTGAAATATAAGATTTGAATGAAAAGATAACCTCATAATGAAAGTTTTTATTATCAATCATAGAAAAACTCTTGTAAAGAGGCATAGGTATAGCCTGACTTATAGATCAATAGATCGACCAACACCCAAAATGCCCTGGCCAAAACAGATGAGTCCTATTCCGATTCGACTTGAATTTATGTGATTCGAGCATAATCGCATGAACTGTGAGTGACCGGAAGAGAAAAGTGGCAGTACGGGCTGCAAGTTCAAATGGATACTAAAGCCAGCAACGCATTGGGAAGATGTGTTCCTCATGGCTTAGTAGTAGGGATGTGCGAGTACTCGAAAATTCGAGTCGAGTCGAGTAGTTGCAACTCGACTCGAGTGGTTCGAGTACTTTACGAAAATCGAGTCGAGTCGAGTAGTTTTTGTTGACTGAGCCGCCGACTACAAAAGGTTCAGATTTATCCAACAGGTAGCGCTTCCATCAAAATCGCGTAAGAATCGATTGTTAAGTCGATAGGTCGAATTTTGCTATGATGACGAGCTAGTAGCGACGCCATTTTCAATACTTGCTTTGCTTGTTTTTACGATTTTCACGCTGTTGTCACGGCGTCACTTCACAGTTTAATCGTCGTAATTGCATAAATGCATCATTTTTTTATAGTGATAGAACCAAGTGAACAACTTATCACGGAGAATATAGACAATGTTGACGGTCCAAGTCCAAGTGTAGCATCCCGCAAGCCTAGGCTCCCCTAGGCTAGGGCCTAGGGCGACCTAACCAAGACGCGTATTTTTTAAACAGTTTTACGATCATAAGAAACCATTATTAATGTTGATTTTGATGTGTTGTCTTCAGGTTTGGCTATGAAAGTTGCATTGCCGCTTAATTTGATCGATCTTATTATGATTTTTCGTCGGGAAGTTGCTTGTTGGTTGGTTACAAGGCTAGGCCTAGATTAGGCCATAGATCTAGGCCTAGGCCCTACCCCTAAAACGTTTTCCCCACATGATTAAAAATACATCAGAAGAATCCCTGGACATTTATGACAAGAATGCGCTATATTTACTACTTGCAATGTTATTATTGTGCGAGATAAGCCAGGGAACCTAGGCCACTGAGCTCTGTGGCCTAGCTAGGCCCTAGGCCTAGGCTAGGGCCTAGCCTAGGCCTACTTCTGGAGATGGCTTTTCCAAAATGCCTCGTTTTTGGGCTTTCAGGTAGGGCCTAGGCCTAGGCCTAATGAGGTGATTTTTAAAACATTTTACTTAATATTATTATGTTGATCTCAATCTCGATATTAGTTTGATCTCGCTCGAGTCTTGCTCGGTCTCGAATTTTGCTCAATCTCGCTCGAAATTCAAGCAGGAATTCTCATTTCTGCTTGATCTTGCTCAAATTTTAAAATTGCTGCTTGCACAGCCCTAGCAATCAGTAGGCCTATTCTACATCACCTTTTCTCTTCTAGATATGCCCGAATATGTTCCGAAAAGAAAAGACGATTCCGAAATCGAGAATATCTTGGGCATGCATTATCAAATTTTTGTGTCATGTCTGTGACTGTCATTTTGTTTGAAAATTACAGATGACTTAATTGCTGAAATCATTAAATGAGTACTATTTTATTTTACCTACAAACCCACTGATATTTACTAAGTAGCACCGAATGAAACTTGGCCTAGGCTATGCCAAATCGCTTTACTTACTGCGTACTGTTGTGTGGTACTTGCTAGAGGGACAGAGGTAGTTTTGTCCTTTTTTTTCTTTACATACTAAAATAGTACCTTCATAATTATTTTAAAAGGTGATGTGGAGTTTCATTCAGCGCTATTTAGACCTGTTTTTCCGCTACTGGTCCATGTACAGTATTTTTTAAAAAAATGCACTACTCGAAACTCGACTCGAGATCGTTGGTTTTTTACTACTCGAACTCGAACTCGACTCGACTTGAAAAAGTGCTACTCGCACACCCCTACTTAGTAGTAGTAGTAGTAGTAGTAGTTGTAGTTTATTTATTCATTGGACAAATACATGGTATCAGTACATAACACAATTCTCTGTAAAGAGGGATAGTGCAATGAATAATTTTAATTTTAATTCTAATAACTACTGTATTTATGCGAGTATTGGCCTCGGGTATATTTGAAATTGTCAAGTTCAAAAAGTGGGGTGCGGCCATTATGTGAAGCCATTTATCAATAGTATTTATATCCAAATCTTTAAAATCTGAGTGGTCAAAATAAGGGTGCGGCCTTTACTCGAGGGCGGCCTATAAGCGAGTAAATACGGTAATAATATTATATTTAGGATGAATGTACAAAAAACGAAATATAACTGAGCTAGGCTTTAAACTCTGCAATATAATAATTGATTGATGAATAGATAGGTAGGTATTTCTAATTACGTTATACTACATTTCAAGCAGAGAGATATTCATGAGAACTGAGCCAGTATGGCACCTGTATCTATAGTTAGACTATGGAACTTACTAGGGTTGTGCGAACCCACTATTTTTACTTCGAACTCGAACTTTCATAGTTTTGAGAATCGAACTTCAAACTCCACAAAAATTTTGAACCCGACCGAACTCGAACTCGAACTCGAACTTAAGCTAAATAAATTACTGGAAACAATATTGACAATCCATAATCCAAGATTTTTACAAATTGTTGTCATTGAATTGGCTATGTATGTAGCCCCTATCTGTCAATGGAAACTTAAAACTATGCCTAGGCCCTAGGGCCTAGCATTTAGGACTTAAGAGGCAAATCAAATTAATAATAGCTAATAAGATGATAATAACATAATACAAATATTAAAACCCAAAGGAAGTTATAGATGACTGAGTAGGCCTAGAACTAGACCCAGGTCTAGGCATATTTGCTTTTTTCTTCGTTTATTGATCTTTATTTAAGGATGCAAAATGCTGGAGATGGATTGTCGTAGCTAGGCCTACTTGTTGTCCCACATATGTAGGCTCAGACATTTTCCACAATATTTACATTTCCCGTTCTTCCCGTCCTTAGCAAAATATTTCCAAATCGCACTTTTAGGATTACCATCAACTATCTATCCCTGGATCATCGACATCTTCTTCAGAATTCAACATGACGCGAGAGAAAACAAACCAAATTAGTAAAAATACAGAAGTGCACGACTTCATTCCACAATGATGTGAGCATTGATTGATGTTGCGAGAACGTAAATTTGTCAGAAAAGTGGCCTAAATGGGAGTGAGCGCTCATTGGTTGTTTATGTAGCAGTAGAACATAACTGCCAACTAGCGAAAACGAAAATTGAGTAGGTATACTCTATTGCAGAAACTCGTCTATTATTATGACTTTTGTAGTTTTGTAGTTGGCAGCATTGCTCTTAGCATCATCACGGTGCGCATGCGCATAGCGGCGAAAAAGGAAATTGAAATTTCCCACGGGAAGTTCGAAGTTTAGAATGAACCTGAATATTACTAACTCAAACCCGTTTTCACAATTTTAACTCAAACTTTTTAAGTTCGAGTTTGAATTTTGAACGTTCGCACATCCCTAGAACTTACCTAAACCAGAGAATAATCTTAGCCCAGCGGTGTGGGCATGTAAGGGCTCAGCCCACAGTGGTTTGGTCAATCTATAAATCCATGCACTTTGCATTAAAATTACTGAATTTGTACAAGGTAGTTACCCTCTCTTTGAGACTCCATTGTATCCATATAGAATCATAGACCTAGGTAATGTAAATTGGCAAAAAAAGAATGACTTGAATGGTGTAGAGTAACCCTACATATTTTGTTTGTTTGCTCACAAATGGCCTTGTTAAAGCTTAACAAGGAAGCAAGAAATTTGTATGTGAAGAGATGAAACACAGTGGTGGCATGGTGACATTTATCATCTGTTTTGGTGTGAGAGTAATTAAGTTGTGTAGGGGTGTGCGAGCCTAAGATTTTTAAGTTGTGCTGAGCTGAGTAATAAAAAAAAAGCTTCCAAACAAAGCTATTTAAATTTTAAACATGTCAGTACAAAAAGAAAAAAATGACCCCGTAGGCCATTAATGATTTTCCATATTTGCATAGGCCTAGGCCTACTTGTCACGGTTTTCCCACAATTTCTGATTTTTTTGGCGATTTTGCTTTAAATTTTTACTTTTGACAATGTGTATAGCTTGGCTCAACACAATCTATCTCAAAATCGGAAGAAAAAACTTGGGTAATCTAGTAGGCATACGTACTTGCACACTCCCAATAAATAATGATTAATGAATGGTGTGATTTACATTTTCAAGCTGTTAACAGTATTTTATTTAAAAAAGTAAAAATGCATTTGCATGAGCATCTTTCATTGTCTAAGTGTTGTACATGTTACTGTGATTTGTGGGGCTTATTGCATTGGTATTTTGTGTAGCTTGTTTGTCTGTGCTATTGTTTCAAATCATACATTTTTTTACTTGGTGAAGAGGTCACATGTTACGTACATTTTTTTACTTGGTGAAGAGGTCACATGTTACGTATTATTTCTCTAGATTCCATTAACTGGCTCATATTATCCATGTTTTATGTCAACTGTGCCATTAGAATTAAATTGTAATACAGGAATATAATGCAGTGTTAAAGCTCAAGGCTACTTTCAGTAAAGTAGATGTAAAACGCTGTATTATTTGCATAGGCCTACCTATACTATTGGCAATTGGCAAAGTAACCGATATATCACAGATTGACCTTTTCTGTGTTGAAAGTAGAAAAATAGTGTTACAGGTATTTGCTTGCATTTCTTTTGTGTTTGTCTTTTAAAAATAAAAACAGGCTTCCTCCACGCTGCCTACATTGTAAATGTTGCTGCAAATGTAGTTTTAGCAAAAAAAGTATTATAAAACTTAAAACTCTTATATTTCATTATAAGAGCTTAGGCCAATATAACAACAACAAAAATACTTATGACGGACCAATCAGACAAACAATCCTTATAATCGACCAAGTCGTTGCTATGCACTATGACAGGCCAATAATATTACTAAATAGCCTACTAGGGTTGCTGTTCGATATGAATTTGAAAATCGATAATAATCGTGCATGTGCAATCGATAATCGATATTTTTTACGTTAATCGATAATCGAATAATTAGGCCTAGGTATACTTTCTTGCATACCGACGCGGACAATGAACCTTTTGCGAGTGCATCCTTTTGTTCCTTCCGTTTGCTCAAAACATGGACAGTCGCCCCTCCCCCCCCCCACCCGCCATGCGTAGCTGGTCGGCCCGACAAGTAGTGTAAACAGATTTTACCTGGCTCATGTGTTGTCTTTGTGAAGGTCGTGCTTCTCTGAAATCTTAGTTCTGTGAAGTTTCATTTCAGCTTTTGTTGTGATTGTCGTTCATTCATTTAGGAGATAATATCAGTAACTATTCAATGCTCCATTATTTATTACGTGACAAGATGAATAATATTTGACATTACTTTGGAAGACGATGTAATATTGGTCTGAGAGAACGATAAGATTATGTTATCTTAGCACTACGGAATGAAGTAAAGCAATACCTTGTTGACATGGGGTGGGGAAGAATGCATCTTGACAAATGCTTATGTCGACCTTAAGTCGCGTGGCATACTACAATATCGATTGTGACGAGGCGAGGTTGAGCAATCAGCGCCTGCAGGCGCGGCGAGTGAAGCCGCCCAGCAGCAGAGCAGGGGCGATGCGATGCGCTATGTACTTCGCGTGTTGTAGATCTCGCAGTGGACGAATTTTGCACGGAATAAAGCGATAAATGTCTTGACTGGAAATATTTTATAAAGTTCTGCAGAGCGATCAATTTATTACAAAATTTCGGAAGGGGCGAGCTATTCAACTATCAATAATCAATTCGGGAAGACTGAATCGATTATCGATTGTTTCGGGAAATAATCGTAATGACTATTGATTGATAGATATATCGATTATCAAACAGCAACCCTAGTAAATACTACTAACCAATCAAGAGTCTTGGATTCCTTATTGCAATAACAATTCCTTATTACTTTGTGGGTACTGGGCATGATGTGTACAGAAGAACAAAACAAGACTATCAAGTGTACCGTACCGGTAAATGCAACTTAAATTCATGTGGAATGACCGAATGAGTTGAGTATTTACCAAGCAAGATAAGAGGTGCAAGATTTTTGTTGCTTCATTGCGTGAACCACCATCATTGCATAGTTTCCAGTTCAAGTTGGACATATCTAGGTTACATGTTATTTGTTTTGCCCCCCTCTCCCCCCATCTTATTCTGGATCTATGGTGTGTCGGTTTCTGTACCCATTGCCCCGAGGCACCTCATTTTAACCTCTTGTCAGAATGTTTGTCTTAAACACTTCAACTTTTGTGTTTTTATTCCTTAACACTCCTTTTCACATTTTGTTTTCGTGGTTTTATTTTGTGTATTTACCTATTTATGTTTTCTTATCACCTTTAGCACATTTCCTGCTTTTGTTTACTGCTTACTAATGTGGCTGGGCTTTGCATGTTGGTCTAATCTTACCTGCCTGGCCGGTATGATTAGTGTTATGATTATCAGGTTAAAGGCTTGAAGAAGTTGGAGAACTTTGTGAAACGTGAGGAGGAGATCAACTACTGGAAGCACCACGCAACACCCGAGGACATAGAATATTACGAGTGTCAGCTGGAGCTTCAGAGCGAGTTGTTGAAGAGTTACAACAATGTCGAAAGGATAATAGGTATGAATAACATGTTAAAACCTTTAGTTAAATACATAGCCCTGCTACTATATATTTACAAACTTCACTGTCGTTGGCCTATTTAAAAAAAACAAAAACATTATAAGCCTATTGAATTTGTTTTTTACACAAAAATAACCTCACTTGATTACACTTTACGATTGAACCTTTTCCACAGACAAAATTAACTTCATGACCCAACTTCCATTTCAACTGCATAACAACCTGTACAATATTGTACATAGAGGCCTATAGTAAAGATAAGGTTATAAGATTCTGCGTTTGAGCAATCAATCATCATATCATCATCAGCATTATTATTATGTGAGAAACATGTAGAGATAGGATAGGAGACCAACAGCTTACCTGAAGTAGAGTAGGCGCGCCGTGATAGAAGACATAAACACAAATAAACAAATACAACACTACATTTCAAACGTTTCTGTCTACGTGACCTTCCTCAGTGAGTAGGGAAGAGATACTGAGGTGAAAAACTAAAGCTAGGTAGCCGTTGGCTGGGGTGGGGGTGGGGTGAAGTGAAAGATGAGTGGGGGGTGTGGAATGGGTGACAGGGAGGGGGTAGATAGGAGGAGAGGGAGGACTACCTAAGGTTTAAGTTAGGTTTGTGGCGCGATTTGCAAATCCATTGGTAGGCCAGTTCCCATCTTCTCAGTTCTCCATCGTGTACAGTGAGAGGGAGTGAAGTCACGAAGGGAAGGCCATGCCCATTAGCATGCAATGCCACAGGTTTCTCGAGGTTCCTGTGGCATTGCATGCTAATGGTAATGGGCATGGCCTTCCCTTCGTGACTTGTTTCACAGTTTGTGTCATCAGGTCACTCCCTCCCACTGTACACGATGGAGAACTGAGAAGATGGGAACTGGCCTACCAATGGATTTGCAAATCGCGCCACAAACCTAACTTAAACCTTAGGTAGTCCTCCCTCTCCTCCTTCTACCCCCTCCCTGTCACCCATTCCACACCCCCCACTCATCTTTCACTTCACCCCACCCCCACCCCAGCCAACGGCTACCTAGCTTTAGTTTTTCACCTCAGTATCTCTTCTCTACTCACTGAGGAAGGTCACGTAGACCGAAACGTTTGAAATGTAGTGTTGTATTTGTTTATTTGTGTTAATGTCTACTATCACGGCTAGGGCCTACACCGAATAGTATTTTCACGAACCGGATAATCGTTTAAGAAACCGGTTAAAAACCGGTTTTTGCTCCGCAAGATTTTGTGTGTGTATTCCCCCCCCCCCCCCCCCCCCATTGCACTAAACAGCTCTCAAAGACAAGCACTCATCAATTATCGTAATATCCCAAGAGGCCAAGACGTAATGCTGTCCCATAAACAATGACGTGTTGATGAAGTAGTATTTCATAATCACGAAAGAGGAAAAACTGCAGGCCATTAAGATAACACTCGAGATTCCTTGCATCTGCTTTTTATCTTGTCACAGTCTAGTCAGGGGTGGCGGGGCTGGAGCGGTACTACTGGAGAGTAAACAAGATAAGGAAAGGCCAGCCTCAGCCTCTACAGTATCTCTATTCCCATGTGATTAATTTCAGTTATTACCACTGGTGACAGCTTTGACATCTAGCAGATTGAAAACATTAGAATTGTTATGGTTGGTTATAAGATCGCGAGTGGTTAGACAGAAGGGATAGGGGGGGGGGAGAAGGGGGCAAACTCAACACACTGCCACAAGTCGGCGGCATGAACAAAGGACATTATAATTCGAAAGAAAATCGCCGCCAAGCACAAAAGAAATGAGATAGTGCATGTTTACATTAACCTTCAGCCTCAATGTGACACCTGTGTTGCACGGGAAAGCGCGGCAAATTGAAAAAAACTTTATTTTTGAATTTTTGAAAAACCGGTTAACAAAATGAAAACCGGTTTCCTACGTAACCGGTTTCAAACCGTTTCCGATTATTCGATGTAGGCCCTAATCACGGCGCGCCTACTCTACTTCAGGTAAGCTGTTGGTCTCCTATCCTATCTCTACATGTTTCTCATATGATCCAGTCTTTTGGCATTCCTTTCATCACACCACAGCATTATTATTAAGGTGAATCATCTAGAGCCGTCCGCGGTGACACATAGAATTAGAGCGCTGGTCCGAAGGGATGACTAAGAGAAGTGGGTTCGAATCCCGCATAGGGCATGGGCTTTTACTTTTTTGCTATCCAAATCGTCCTTGGTTGTCATTCTATAACCACTCATCATCTGAAATAGCCTTAGAAGGGTATTCACCTGCTCAACTAAAAAAAAAAAAAAATGGACAACTAATCATGAATTTACATAATAATAGAAAAAATATTGGGTCCACAAAGACCCTAAATAAATTGTCAAACTTAGTAATTTTCAAGCTAGGTCCCATGGTCAAAAATATTTTTTGGTGTACTCTAGAGCCTTTTCTGTAAATCTGATGTATATTTTGTTTCGTATTTTGGGCAAGTGGTTCTGTCAAAATATGCTGATTACTACGGTTGGGACTTGACATTGATGATTGGATTCGACATCGATGTCGGAGCAAAATTGGCTTTCGATTTGGCATCTTATAAAAATTAAAAATAATTTTATTTGGAAAAATCGATTTTGGTACCATGTAAAAACCATATTTTACTTTTTTTTTTTTTGCATGATAATATTAGTACGTATTACCTATTTTTACATTAGAAAAAATCAAAAAAAAAATATTTTTAAAGTTTTTTTTTCAGTATCAAAAAGAATTTTGATGTTGAAAGTTCTTTTCGACATAATGCCGAAGTCTGGTTTGACATCAATTACGAATTTATAATCGAATCCCAACCCTACTGATTACCAAGAAGGGGTGTGATTTTGGAATTAATATTTTTGGTTGTTTGAGTGTATATTTGTGAACTGTTTCAAAACACGATGTTGCAAAGGGCTATTTTAGATAGCCACGATGCTCTACTATCTATGTGGAACAAAAGCAGGTTAAAGCAGATTTAAGAAATTCACCACAACAAAACACCCATTTTTGCAAATTTTGGTACCGATCAAAAAGACTGTAGAAATTTGTGTAAAATCACAGTTACCAGATATAATTTTTTAAACTGTCATTTTAGTGTAGTACTTATGCTCTCTAGATTATGTGTCAAAAATATTTTTGGGGGATATAGCCCCTTTAGTGCATTAATATTTATTTTACGTTGAGCAACAAAAATCATCAATCATCATTGTGCACAAGCTAGGGACAAATTAATTCTTCCACCCACTCCCAACATAAAATTAAATATTTTTTGTATTATAATAATACCAATAATAGGCCTAAATAATAATAATAATAATAATAATAATAATAATAATAATAATAATAATAATAATGAACTATGTCCAATACTATGTGTGTATATCCCAACTATATGGGGTTGAATGGTGGTTTTCCACCATTATCTAGGTCTAGGGCATGAAACTGTAAATTTTAAGCTTGCCAGACTCGCTCATCATCTTTCTCCTTCCTCTCCACCAATATACTCCACTCTCTTCTGTCCTCCCACAGCTTTACTCTTGCCACATGCTCCCACACTTCAGCTCATTTTCCAAAGTCTTCTTGAGTTAATCTGCCCCATTTCTATCTCTGATCCTCCTACTTTTTTCTGCTTCAAATTCTCGTCTTGGGATCCTCTCCCTGCCCATCCTTTTCATTCCTGCTGCTTCGAGCTGACTCGAGTAATAATTGAGATTTTTTCTATATTTGTAAATTTGTTTTTAAAATTATACATTGATATACAACCTATTACAAAGTGATTTGCCCATTTCTAGATGCAGGTATTAGGGGTGAAAATAAAAGTCAATTTTCGTTTTTATTATACCCAAAGGCGGTGAATTGGTGGTGAAAATAATTTAACATTTTAGTTGAAAGCTCTATATCTCTCTCCTCCCTGATATTTTTATAAATTTTGGTTGTGAGAACTTATTTTTATCTTTGGTTTTGTTCTGCCCAAAAGCGGTGAATAGGTGTTTTTTACGGTTTTTAGCGTAGAAAATTTTGTTTTCACTATAAATACCTGACTGTCCATTTTTTTATTTTTTATTTTACAGTTTTATAAATGTTATCTACTATATTAACATTTGTGCCATTCCAGCTATATCCAAGGTGATAAAACCTGATGGTGCACACCCCGACTATTATGTGAAGTGGGAAAGTTTACCATATGCAGACGCTACGTGGGAAGACGGTGACCTTATCATCAAGAAGTGGCCACAGAAAGTCCGAGAGTTTCGTGACAGAGAAGATTCCAAAAGGACCCCGTCAAAACATTGCAAAGCATTGAGGCATCGGCCTAAGTTCCTTCAGGTCGAGACACAACCGAAATACATGGGAGGTGTTGAACAGGTTAGGTGATGGCTACATAATATGTATTCATTTCTCATGACTAGTTATTTTACTGTATTTATGCATGTAGTAGGCCTATGCAGAGTGTGAATTAAACATCCAACCTCTGTCATGTGGATGCTCTTGTTTGCCCTGACAGGTTTTAGTATTGAGAGATTACCAGCTTGAAGGCTTGAACTGGTTGATCCATTCCTGGAGCAAGAATAACTCGGCAATCCTAGCCGACGAAATGGGGCTCGGTAAAACCATCCAAACCATCTGTTTCCTGTACTATTTGTTTCGAACGCATCAGCTCTATGGTTAGTTTTCTTTTCCTATTGTAAATTGTAGTTATTATTTAAAGTGAAACTTTGACCCTAAGATCCTGGAAATTATTTATGTTCTATGCTGTGACTTATTGATTGATATAAATAGAATACTAGTACTAGGGCCTGAATAAAGATTCTTTAAGACAGTTAAAACTAAAGCTGGGCATCGACATCGATTAATCGATGTTTTATCGATGTCGGGAGTATATTTTGACATTGATTTTTTTGTTTGGAAATCGATGTTTTTTATGAAATAAAAATAAAATTATTGATTTTGCAAATTTTGCAATTCCCACTTAAAACCTTGGAAAATTTATTTTAACGCGATAATTTCAAATTACAATTTTTAATGATATTAGTTTTAATAAAATAAATACAATTTTTAAGTCACAATTTGAGGTAGGAGGCCTACTTTTCAACAGTTGCATAAATACTTAGGTCACGTAAGTTTGAATGGCCCGCCGCTGAGCGCTAGAGCAGCCTTGTATCTGTTGCCTAGCATCGGAAGACCACTCCCCCCACCCGCCAACACGCTGCGCCGATCGAGGCAAGGCACTTGACCCTTGCACTCTCTTTCACTCCCTCATGGGAGGGGTATCAAGAAGCCCGTCACAGGTGGGGGCCAATCCGACGAGACAGCGCGTAATTCAAGTTGACGCAAATGCGAGAAAAGCGAGTTTTATGTCGATAGTATATCTTAATATGGTTGCAAAGTGAGAGTATTGTTGGGATATTTGATTTTATGTTATTCTCATTTCGACGCAATTATCGATTTGAAAGTTTGACTTTTTCTTTCTTTTTTTTTTGGAAAAAATCGATTATTTCAATTTCGATGTGACATCAATTATTTGACTTCGATGTCGATGTTGCTATTTAACATTGATGCCAAGCCTTAGTTAAAACGTACACATGCATTCTGTGCCACATTGTGACCTCCAAATGTTCACTCAAAAAATGGAAACTTTTAGAGGTTGTTTACAAGGGATGTGCACATTTTGCTATCAAAGAACATATTTTCAACATTTCAAATAATTAGTACGGCATACCTCTTAAATCAAGCTTAGGAAATTTCTATATAAAAACATCTTTATTTTTTGGTGAACTTCTAATGGACCAATGGTCAGGTCAGTTACTAGAAAACCTAAAAAACTTAACAATGTGCCCTGATTGTGCCAAACACATTCCAAACCTTGTTTCCCATGTACAACTTGGCATTAATTAGGTGCCAGTAAGCTACTCTTATGCCACTTAATGAGCTTTCTTATGTTCCAGGTCCGTTTCTCATCATTGTTCCACTATCCACCATGACATCCTGGCAGAGAGAGTTCTGTCAGTGGGCGCCCGAGATGAATATAGTCACGTACTTGGGTGATGTCACATCGAGAGGCATTGTAGGTTATTACTAGAGATGTGCAAAAATGGTGACAAAGAAATTCGCAATTTTTTTTAAAGTTGCAATAACCCCTTCAAATTCAGTTTGCACATGAATCTCATCAATTGTGATTGAATGGTACCAATTTCCAATTCGCGAATTTTCGCAAAATTTTAGTTGATGCCGCGAACTAGTGGCGAAATTGGCAATTATGTCCTTAAATGCGAATTAGGTCACGAAATTTAAAAAAAATAAAAAAAATACAAAGTTTTGGTGGAGGTGCCGGGTCGAAGTCGAAATTAAATTAACACTGGCTGGTATATAATATATCCCATATTATGGTGGAGGTGCCGGGTCATACAACGCGATCGTGAGATCGTAATAATCGTTTGAATGAGAGTAAGCTCAAAATACTTCATATCCATATCAAAAGACACATAAAAAATGCATAATTTCGTAAATTTGGTGGAGGTGCCGGGTAGACGAAATTAATTCTGGTAAAAACTGTCGGAAACTTTGAAAACTGAAGGCTGAAATTGAGCTTAAAATTATAACTGATTCTGAACTTCACTCTCATGAGCTTGTTTTTCTTTTAAAATTTAAATCATTAAAACTCAATCAAATTATCCTGAAACTTGGATTTTTTTTTTTAAGTTGTGCATGAGAATATTGTGTTTTTTGGTAAATCCAAATCGCGACAAATCGCGAATTTTTATTTTTAAGGCGCGAATTTTCAAACTTTAAAAAACCATTTTTGCACATCTCTACCGATAGTGCAAAACAAAAAACTATCCGATTTGATCCATTCCCATTATTACGATTGTTTTTTTCAGATCCGGGATTATGAATGGGAAGATGTGAGCACCAAACGTTTAAAGTTTAATGCGATTCTCACAACATACGAGATTGTGCTCAAGGATAAAGCTTTTCTAGGAGGTCAGGCCTGGGCTTCCCTACTAGTTGACGAAGCTCACCGCTTAAAAAATGATGACTCCCTCCTTTACAAAGCTCTGATGGAGTTTGATACAAACCATCGCCTTCTTATCACTGGAACACCTTTACAAAACAGTCTAAAAGAGCTTTGGAGTTTACTTCACTTCATTATGCCTGAGAAGTTCAATATTTGGGACGACTTTGAAAAAGAGCATGGAAATGCAGCTCAAAGAGGCTATAATAAACTGCACATACAGCTTCAACCTTTTATAATTCGACGAGTAAAAAAGGACGTTGAGAAATCACTGCCTGCTAAAGTGGAACAGATTCTTAGAGTTGAAATGACTGGACTTCAAAGACAATATTATAAATGGATTCTAACAAAAAACTATAGTGCTCTGCGGAAAGGTATAGTACACGCTTAATAACTACTACAAGCAAACGTAATAAATATGGTTTAAATTTTCAGTTAGTTATTTGTTTATTTCAAGCTTTTAGATGTATAAACTTGAGAATACTCCTCTTTTATCGCAAAGTTTGTTTGATCTTGCACATTTTCCAATGAATGACAAGTAAATTTTGATAATGCTAAATTGCATGCTGTGCTTTCAAGTTTCAACATAAAAAAATTTAAGAAATGGAAGACCACGTATGTCTATTTCTATGTTTGCTAGTTTAGTAAACTACTAGGTGCCCATAACATTCTACTCACAGTTCCTTAAAATGTTATGTTATAAAATCAAAATACTATACCTGAAAGTAATGATGAGGAACAAGCATGGGCAGACATCGAGCTGAAATGGCTAGTCTGCTTCCTTTCTCTGTCGGGCAAGTGAGAGCGTTCGTCTCAACCGGTATGTAATGTGCTTGCACAGAGCTGTCATTTACTTGGTATTGACATTGTTTAAGGTGTCCGAGGTTCTTCCACAACATTCCTCAATATCGTTATCGAATTGAAAAAGTGCTGCAACCATGCATACCTTACAAAACCCATGCCATCTGAGCAGAGGCCCTCTGCGGACGACTACGTTAGACAGTTGATTCGTGGATCAGGAAAACTTGTCCTGTTGGACAAGCTCTTGATCCGACTACGTGAAACTGGCCATCGAGTGTTGATATTCTCGCAGATGGTTCGCATGCTGGACATTCTGGCGGAGTATCTTCAGTACAGGCATTTTCCCTTCCAGAGGCTAGATGGCGGAATCAAGGGAGAGCTCAGGAAACAAGCACTCGATCACTTTAATGCAGAGAACTCATCGGTAAGTTTGCAACTGTAAGAGGCCAGAACAACTTAAATTGTATAATGCATATAAATAAATTATTTCAGAATCGCCAGCGACATCTATATCTCGTGCAAAGCATTGTGAAAGAAAATAGTTTTTTAACACCCTATCTCCGGTGTGAAAAATGTTAATGGTGCTGGTGGTTCTGAAAGTGATAATTTATTATCTGAAAAGTAAAACGTTAAATTGATGAAAGTGCTACATTCTCTATCCCGCAATCCTCTTTGTACACACATAAGCCTATACTATCTATTAAATAAGTTCATTTCATTTTCAACTGTGATATAAGCAAATGACTAAGTTACTTTGGTTGGAGAAGAGTAAGTTAATTTGTTAAACATTTAAGTCTGGGTCAACCATTGATATTAAACCCCTATAGTAGGCTAGATTAGCAGTGTCCAATACTTCCGCACAGGCGCGAGCGTAACAAATTGAAGCGTCGAAAATCCAGTTCAAGATGGCGATTTGGCGTTTTAATTTATGCTTTTTCAAAGCAATAAAGTATTTTACTGGATTGTGTGATATGGTTTTAGCTTGTGCAGCATGATATTGAATAAACAGAAACAATAAGACGTTATTGCATAAGGGAATTTTCAATTTAGTAATCATTTGATGTTAAAATCTAGTATGCTCAGCTGTCAAACTGGCGGCCATCTTTAAAAATATTCGGTCTTCAAATTGCTCCCATTTGATTAACATGTAAACCGTCATTTCAAGATGGCTTCCAATTGTAACGGAAGTGAACCACCGACTGCTAATCTAGCCTAACAGTAGTTAAATCAATGGGGTCAACACTCAACAACATAAATTATGTTAACCATTTGATGACTTCTGCAGACTAATCTTAAGTTACCACAGGGCTGCCACTGACATTTTTTTCAAATCCTGTTGGAGGACGTTAAAAATCCGCAAATATCCGTGAAAAGTCTAAAAACGTTAATTTCATTGAACAAACTATGAAAATGGCTAAATGCGATGTTTATATTTTGTTACCATCATAACCTAAAAGTTGCCAAGGGCCTAGGCCTATGCACAGACGAGAATAAATGAGCCTGAAACATCCGTAGTTGCTTGAAAAGATTGAATAAAAATGTAAAATGTTACTTTTTTAACCTACAGAAAATCTGTTTTAAATCTGACCTGGTTAAAAAATTCTTAGGCCTAGCCGCCTAGGCCTAGGACCTAGGAATGTTGCATCAAATTTTGACCTAGGCCCATGTGTTGTGTCTATT
This sequence comes from Sweltsa coloradensis, assembly GCA_024449915.1. Classification (NCBI taxonomy): domain Eukaryota; kingdom Metazoa; phylum Arthropoda; class Insecta; order Plecoptera; family Chloroperlidae; genus Sweltsa; species Sweltsa coloradensis. The sequence goes on from JAMZAV010000302.1 coordinate 1,424,366, forward strand.
AATAACATTGCAGTCTTGCAGAACTTGTTAATAACATTTTAATCATACTAATTCTATTTTTCATGTTTAAGATCACATAATCCAAACTTTATAAACAAAAACGAAAGAAAACAATTTTGTAGGCTCCAATCTCCATTGTTTGTCCTTGGCTGTTCAATTTATCTTGCATCCTCCCAAAAGCAACTGTTCTGGCCAGTTCTGGCTGTTACTACTACACAAAAGCAGTTTCTACAATGTCTGGGACACGGCTCCGCCCTTGCTCCGCCCCCTATCTATAAAGTCGAATCGATTATCGCCCCGCCTTCAATGTTTACAATCGAAATAAGCCCGCGCAGATTCAAACATACGAAAATAAGCATAGAAAACGTAATAAACGAAATATCCGTAAATAAGACTAAAAATCCGTTTATCCGTTTTGCACCCTAAATATCCGTAAAAACGGATAAAATCCGTTAAAACGGCAGCCCTGAGTTACCATAACCCGCTACACATTTCGTCTTTCTGGGATTTATCAATCCTTATCCTATCTATCAGGCTATCTAGGTGCCCGTTAGGGCGCCGCAGCCAAGCCGCGGTGCGCTACACACTCAAGCACCTTATACACCAAGCAGAGTTGGGGTGATTTCGAGGTGTTACCCAGCCGTCATGTAACGTGATGTGAACTTGAAAACTAGGTATCACAATCGAGGGGATTTAGGTACCTGACAACACATGCCAAATTTTATTGGGGTACGACCATTCCTTCTTGGTGAAAAAATGGCTTGAAACATGCTCAAAATCACTTTAAGGATGTTAGCTACTGCTACTGCTAACATCTAATTCGTCAGTTTCAATCGGCCCGCGATTCTGACCAGACGGGTGGGGCTAAAATGTTCATATTTTACATGTACATTAAGGTTATAGTAATATAGTCTCTTTTGAAAAAAAAAGTTGAAAAAGTTTGCTGGAAGGCTTCCAAATAAAGGTTTTAAATAAGCCTTAAACACTAGGCATACAATCAACAAGTAACCATAGTTACTTGACACTTGTTGACGGTATAAGCAGAGCTAGGACCTAACCGAATAGTGTTCTTTGCCGTTCTTGGTCTCATTACTTGGTCTTGTTCTTATTCTTGGTCTTATTCCTGGTCTTGTTACTAGATTGCTTCATGCATTTTATCTTAAATTTATTTATGTAATTTATCGGACGTATCGTAAACAGCCGCCATGTTCTAGTACTAAGAACAAGATCAGGTGTCCTTTTCCGATTCTTGTTCTCATTCCCAGATTTCGGCGAGTCTCGATCGTGCGCTCGACTATTCGGATGCTACTAGCTACGTCACGGATATCATGACGCGTAATGGTGACGTAAAACGAGAATAAGACCAGGGAATGAACGCGTTTTGTCACTATTCGGATAGCTCCCTAGGCGGGAAAGTGCGATACGTAAACAAATGGAGGACATTTTAAATTTTGCTTCTATGTGTGAAATGAGAAAAGTTGTCATTATACTCTCATAAAACAAATCAGAAACCGTCCCTGACCTAGGCCCAGATGTAGAAAATTATTTATAATACAACAGTGTAGGTCTAAAGTTCCATTAGGCTATAGGACTAGATAAAATTATTACTTACATTACGTGTTTGACAAGCCTAGCCAACCCTAGGCCAGCACAACATTGTTTTGACACACTTCCCGCACAAATAACTAGTTTTGATTACTAAAAGCCTAATGCAGATAAACAATAGTATGATTGTCCACCTAGGCTATACAAAAATGTTCGGAAATAGAACACATATTCTTTTCTTTTTAGCCATGTTGAGCCATGATCAAAGTCAGCTTGGTGCTACACACAATGTCGAAGCAAGGTGTCAAATATGAGCGTGCTCATCTGTTTGTTTACATAATTGCAACAATCAAATCATTTCATGCAACTCGTCTTTCGATTGGCCCGCGTTTATGAAGGCACTGCCATCTAGAATAAATATAGAACGTTTTCGAGCTCTTTGCTATACGCAAATCTTTTTAAAGTGTCTGGATTTCGTGAACCCCACGTGAATAACAGCAATACTCTTTCAACTCACAACCCATGACGTTTTAAAAAATATATAAATAAATTGTATTTAGAGTCTACCCACTCAGTTATATAACTGATTTTCAGTGGGGGACTTTAAATCAAAGCGACTAAGCCAACCCTGTAGGCCCCGACGCAATCGGCGAGTGAGCGATAACCAACCAAAGATCGTTATTTTTATTAGGGAATATAGCAATCAGTGGTATGGACAGTGCGAACACCCGCGAATCAACGCCAGAATCAACAAGGCCGATTCAGCACAACTCTGAATTTATTATGTGCTTCGTTGCTAGGACGGCTCCAAAGTCACCGTTTACAAACTCCTAAGACAAGAACTGATGGACTTAAGTCCAAGTCAGAAGTTAAAAAACTTCTGACTTTAGCGGGAATCGAACCCTTTTTAGCGATACCACGATACCGTTCAAGAATACCAATTCCTTCGAAAACGAAAACGACTTCGTTTTCAAATTGCGTTTTCAACTCATCTCCCACGAACTCAAGAATTGGGGTCCAGTCCTTATACCGTCGTTATACCATGGTTATACCACCTATACCCAGGATGTACATGAATCTGGGTCTAGATATTTTACATCCTATTGTTATTGCTAATACCATAGAAATTAAATCAACTTTGATAAAATTATTATATTTTAACAAATAATTTTACACTGGAACTTGAAAAAGTAATGAGATCACACACATAACAAAAACTTGTAGAAATACAGCCAAACCTTACACACTCAAAAGAAATGAGATCTAAAAAAAGGGCCAAGCTCATCTACCCTTCCACATTTGCGCATTCTTAATTCATAAACGTACAGTGTCCCATAACAGCATCCTCGAAAAGCTTGGCAAAATAAAATTTGCATGTTATTACGTTTAAATTAATTAGAAAAAAGAACTTGGTTGAACTATTACGTTTAAATTAATAATCGCAAATTCTATTTTGCCAAGCTTTTCGAGGATGCTGTTATGGGACACTGTACGTTTATGAATTAAGAATGCGCAAATGTGGAAGGGTAGATGAGCTTGGCCCTTTTTTTTAGATCTCATTTCTTTTGAGTGTGTAAGGTTTGGCTGTATTTCTACAAGTTTTTGTTATGTGTGTGATTTGGTATACAAATACTATTAGGCAAATAATGGTTCACAAAATCAGCTAGCCTAAACTACATTCAAAGAAAACTCAAGTCACGTAACTAAAGTTGGGCCATGCTGAAAATGAACACTACTGATTTTCGTTTTTGTTGTTTTAATTTCTTCAAATCATCAAGGCCCCAAGCAAAACAAAGCTATTGTATAAAATTTGTGTGTATGACTAAATGATCCATGTTCCAACAGGATTTCTGCTTTCTGCTGTCAACCAGAGCTGGAGGGCTTGGCATAAACCTGGCAACTGCAGACACTGTTATCATCTTTGATTCAGACTGGAATCCACAGAATGATCTTCAGGCTCAAGCGCGAGCTCATCGAATAGGGCAGAAGAATCAGGTAAAGTGATCTAATTATGCAGAAGACTGCTATTGTGCAATGTCTCGGTTACATTTTCTCCCGTTTAAATTTTTAAAGTCATTGTCAATGAGCAAATTTCATTGACATTTTTGCAATGGAGATTGCATACATTTTTAACTAAGATAAGAGTAAATTCAAAACAGTGGGCAGGGTTTTCAGTTTTCACTTATGTCTGGTCTGGGGTTGTATGAATTTGCGGTAAAAGAAATGTCCCCTTAGTGTTAGGGATGACATGGCAGAATCGAATAATTGATTCCAGATCGATTCCTGTCTGCATCAATTCCAAATTGGAGAAATCGATTCCTCATTAGACAATTTAAACGTTTGCGCGTCGTGTTTTGGGGCGTTGCAAAACGGTGAACCACGTGTCTTCTGTCCCTCCCTCTCCAGCCAGACGCCGATCGTACACAAGGCAAGCAGTACGTTCATCAGACGACAACGCAACATTGCGAAATACATCGTTCCGTGGCGTGCGGCACGCCTTCATGGGCTCCGTGGCAAACGACCGCGGAAATATCGCCGCATATCACAGGTTCTTTGGAAAATGACCACCAAAATAACTGTGTGCAAACAATTAAAATGTTTTTCCTTGGGAATCGATTCCAAATCGATTTTTAGGTCACAATGATCATCCCTACTTTGTGTATGAAAGAGAAATATCTTTTACCAACACAAATGAAAATCATCTGTGCTAGATCACAGAGCTCCTCCGTGTGGTAGATCCATGCTGAGCTAGCGTGAATGGAGTTGACAAAGCTGTTATTTTGGGAAAACAAGCTTGGAATGCAGGTTAACACTTTCAAATGTGTCTGACAAGACCAGGCTGTATGTGTTGAAGAATCTTAACAGCATCTACATTTGAACAAGGGATCTAGGGCTGCTCAACGATAACTCGATACAATATTAATATTCAGGAAAAGATACGATATTGATATTGAAATCCTTATCGCAATATCGTAAATTTTGTTTTTTGACAATTTTGCCGATCGGCCATATGTTGACCAATAAATTATAAATCTCGGGTCGAAAATAAGTACTGGTGGTATTCGAGCAAGTATTATGTAACATCGCGAACTATTTGTGCAACGGAATTCACTTACGAGTTCCATTAAACCCTGTTTACGTGTCCCGAGACAGCTGCCGGCTGATTTCCCTGTGCCGCTCCGAGACCGCCACGCCTACTACTCTTCCCCTCCCCGCCCGCGCTGGGCTGGTCAGCAACAGCCGGTGGCCAGCAGGCTCTCCCTCTCTTGCGTATTTGCTTTTTGCTGCTCTCGCGTCACTCGCTCAGTCGGCTTCCACTTCCAACGCGTGATGCCGTAGCGTTATCTCTACGCGAATCGGTTTTTATCGCCCAGTCATCTGTTCTGCATCACAATTCTCGTCAGTAGGCCTGGAGATAGCGTCGTGACCTCGGTGCCTGCCGTATTGTTGGCGCAGCGCCAGACAGAGGCAGTGAACTACCATATTGGACCGAATATAGCACGATCTCGAATATAAGACGACCCCCAATTTTTCAGCCATTTCAAGAAAAAAGAAAAATCAAAGAAAATTAAAATGTACAAGAAACATTTTTTATTTGCAATGCAATGAATGAATATACTAAAGTTTCATTCTTACAACAAAACATTTTGAACAATGTTAAGGCCTAGTCCTATGTTTTTTAACAGGGTAGGGAGGGCCAAGCACAAGCTCACATAGGCCAACCACAGTTCACCAGTCTGATTAATTATGACCTAAAATCGATTTGCGATTGATTCCCAAGAAAAAACTTGTTAATTGTACGCACAGTTATTTTGGTGGTGACTTTCCGCGGAACCCGTGAACCGTGATACGCAGCGATATTCCCGCGGCCCTTTGCCGCGGAGCCCATGAAGACGTCACCCGCCCGCCTCACGGGATCGGCTGGCGTCGAGTGGGTGGGCGGGGCGATGCGCAGCAGCCGATGCGCGGGAGTTATATTGCGGGTGGCCTATGTTCAGGCGCTATTTCAAATGCAAGAGCGCGGAAATAACGCGAGTGCTGTTTTAGAGATGGTATTTTCGGAAAAAAACATCGCGCTATATTCGGCCCAATACGGTATGTATACGTATTTCCTTGTCACACGGCGCTGTAACTTGGTTTATGAAATTTGCGCGTAAAAATGCTGATGCTCGCATATAGGTCGAGGTGAGATTTTAAGACCTAAAATAATGAAAAAAAGTTCGGCCTATATTCGTAGAGGTAATGAGAAATGGTGATATAAAAACCCAAATTTTGTTTCAATAATCCCAAATTTCGCGTTTTTCGCGATTTCATTTAAATAGGGAACCTAAGTTGGCGTTGTCCGGTTCTCTCCCGTCAGCGTGGTATAGGCGAGTAACCCGTGCTAAATGTTTCGTGAGCGATAGCGGGAGAACCCGACCACGGACCGGAATTATATTCATATTGTAAGAAACTATAATCTTTCCTCTTTGCGTGGATATACATAACTCTGCTCTATCACAAATATTAATAACATTTGTTTTGAGTTGAAGTGAAGTCTCTACATTCACACTGTTGCCAAACCTTCCAAACTGCTCATGAAAAACCAAGTAAAATGTTGTCCGTGGCATCAGCATAACATTTGGTATCCGACTTGCTTTGTGGCTACTGTGAGGTCACTGGGTTGTACTAGATTATACATTACTAATAAAATATCCTTTAATGTGCCAACAAAATCTTGAATGCGAAGTACATTTAGCAACCATGGACAGGCGCGTGGTATGCGAGGATGCCACAGCTGCACACAACGTGGCTGCGTCTCGCTTAGGTTGCCGCTCAGTCAGAGTACATTTGCGACAGCGCGCAAACATGGGTCCATTTAACTCATAATAGTTTGAATTTAGGAAGCGTCATCGAGCAAAGTAGAATGCCATCATCTTCTTCACAAAATTATGCATCTTGTGATGTTATTGGTTTAGATTTCTTTTTCGTGAGTCAAAAGTTACGGCCAGTTACATTTTCGTACCATGCTAATTCTTATGGGCGCTGAGACCAGAGAGAACCAATTTCCTTCCCGCCTTCAAAACTTAGGTTCCCTATTGTCAAAAAAATATACTAAAAAGAACTTTTTTTTTAATCTAACAAAAAAAATCATTTTTTTTAAATGTGCCCTTTGGTAGGGATGACATCGAACACAAGTAGACAGAATCGATCATTGTGACCCAAAAATCTATTCAGAATCGATACCTAAGACAAAAATAAATACCGTATTTATACGCGCCATTATTTGGGTGGACTATTGCCGCGGAGTCCGTAATACGCGCCGTTATTATGGCGGTCTATTTCCGTGGAGCCTGTGACGTCACGAAACGATGTACCGCCTGCCGCGCGAGTAATATTCGGTCTGAACCGGCACCTCCACCAAATTCGCGAAAAATTCTGGACCGGCACCTCCACCATACCCCCTCATTTTGAGCACTAAAATGTTTAATTTCGCGAGTTAATTTGCGTTTTGACCAGTTTAATACAATTTTGTGTGTTATTTCGCGCTACACACGAGATTTCGCGGAATTCGCGTTTTCAAAATATGGTTTTTCCATCTCTAAATGATGTAATTCGTCGACAATATTACATTTTAGGCAATAAAATGGATATTTAAAAAAATTCGCAAATTTCGTTATCACCATTTTTCACTACCTCTATATATTCGGTACAATACGGTAATCTAATACCAACTTACAGATAAACATTTAAAATGTATTGATTGTTAAAACTTTAAACGTACCCTATGTTGTTTGGCATTCGTTTCTACAATCAATACCTACATTTTTGATAAGATTGGTGTTGGTATGTTTGTGCAATACTTATAACTACTAACTAGGATTCATTTTATATGTAGTCCTAGGTTCAGAGAATCATAGCCTATTCATTTCTAGTTTAATTATACTAAAAAACTTTAAAAACAGTTAAACATATTAACTATTAAGCTAATTTTCTGTTATGACATTCATTTTTCTCTACAGGTTAACATCTATCGCTTAGTAACCAAGAACTCTGTTGAAGAAGATATTGTTGAACGTGCAAAACAGAAGATGGTTCTTGACCATTTAGTAATACAACGTATGGACACGACTGGTCGTACAGTTTTGAACAAAAAAGCAACAAACAATACTACACCTTTCAACAAGGATGAACTTAATGCCATTCTTAAATTTGGTAAGTTTTCCATCAATATGTACTATGTACCAAGTCCTTATAGTACAAACTACAAAGAATAGTTTAGATTGGAGAAGGGTTGACAGGCTGGGAAAGCATAGAGAACACAAAGCCCAGCCTGAAGGTCTGGGTGCAATAAAACTTTTCACCTGCTGATGATGACTGCAGCTAATTTAAAGTTGTTTGTTACCTTAATCCACAACGTGTTACGTCCTGGAACTTATGAGAAATTGACACATTTTAATCCAGACCAATATACCTTATAAATTTTAGTGTGACACTAAAATATCTTAAAACAATTTGTTCCTTCATTATTAATATTCTAATTTTCTTAAAAAATAAAATAACAATGAAGAAACTTACTGATGCTAGTTTAAGTAAAGTTTAACACATGTTTATGTCTGCTAGGTGCTCAGGAGTTGTTCAAGGAAGAAGAGGAAGGAGATGAGGAACCCACCTGTGATATTGATGATATATTACGACGTGCAGAGACCAGAGACGACGTTCCGGCTGTGATGGGAGATGAACTGTTGTCGGCATTCAACAAAGTTGCATCGTTTGTCTTTGAAGAAGATAAAGATGCTCAAGTTGCGGAGGAACCAGAAGATGAAAGTCGGGATTGGGATGATATCATTCCTGAAAACTTCCGAAAAAAGGTAGGTAGGCCTACTCTTTTGTTCTTTAAAAAAAGACTTTATCTGGAATCTAGATTACCTACCGGTACATTCATCAATGTGGTGGCAAGCTCATACAACTTATAAATTGGGCAAAATCATAAAGTTTTTTCTATGCCTGAATAAACCTGTGGTTTTCATGTGTCCGCATTTACATTATTAATTATTATATTAACATCATGTTTCTAGCCACCCAGTAAACCTTAGTTTTGTGTTTATAAATCTAGATATTTTGTACAGTACTAAAGACTGGCCCAAATATGTCCCAAACTCGAGCCCTGCAAATGTATGGTAGGCCTGAAGTAGCCTGAATCCCTACATAGGGCAATTTGCTTTTGGTATTTACTTTCATAAAATACAACCTTCTTGCAGATTGAGGAGGAGGAGCACAAAAAAGAGATGGACGATCTGTATTTGCCACCTCGTAGTCGGAAGACCCTGCAGCAGATCAACCAATCGGAAAGCGAAGGGGAGGGGAGTGGTCGCGGGCACAAACGCAAGAAGAGAACGGATGATTCTGAATCCAGTGATGGAGAAGGGAGTGGCGATGACGAAAGACCTCGGAAGAGAGGAAGACCAAGAATGGTTCCTAAGGAAGTTATAAAGGTGGGGTAGCTTGCAGATTTTAATTTTTACAGTATGATAGTCCTTTGAAGATGCTCAAGTGCTTTAAATTATTATTCAAAAGTAACTAGGTAACAAGCAGCTCCTAATAATTAACTTCATTGCAAAAAATGTAAATGCAATTCAGTGTACTTTTTCTAGTTTTACTATAGTACCAGTAATTGAAATGTGTGCATGTGCTATACTGTGGCAGTGCTGAGTTGCAAATTCCAGTTTGGTATTTAAATAACATTGCAATTCCTGAGTAGTGGCACATAGGCACATGTGCCTAGTGTACAAGAATCAGCACTTCTAGGCATAACCTTGCTGACTGAACAGTTCATTGGCATCATTGCATGTTGTTCTGTAGTGAATGACAATTATATAATTCAATGACATTCCAATAGGGGTACTATATCTTATCTAGTATTTTGTGTATTATGTAGCTCAGTTTTGAAATGCATTTGTTCTTGCCTCCAACAGCAAGCATATTATCAATTATCATGCTCAATACTCAAGCCTACTCTTAAAGCCTATATTTTTAACTTAATTTTGTTCAGGGTTTCACGGATGCTGAGATCAGAAGGTTTGTGAAGAGCTACAAAAAGTTCAGCGTTCCTATCAACCGACTAGAAGCAGTAGCTTGTGATGCTGAACTGCAGGAGAAACCACTGGCTGAATTGAGAAAGCTGAGTGAAACCTTAAAGGAAAGATGTATAGCTGCTATGAACGAGAAGGAGAATGAGGCTACGCCCAATGAAGACAGTAATGCTTCAGGTAAATACATTGTTCTTGATAATTATAATGGGCTACTTGGCCTAGCTCTTTGTTATTTATTGGTGGTGTGGTGAGCTATTGAGACAACATAGTCTTTTTGACAGGTCCTGGACCTGGAAAGAGAAAAGGACGTGGGCCATCCTTCAAATTGGGTGGAGTGTCAGTAAATGCAAAGAGTTTAACTGCTTGTGAAAAGGAGTTGGAACCATTAGATGAAGCACTTCCTTCTGACACGGCGGAGCGGTTGAAGTGGGTGCTGGATACTAGTGTAAAAGCAGCTAACTTTGATGTTCCATGGGAGGTTGAAGATGATTCCAAACTATTACAGGTAAGAGCAGTAAAATAGTAATAAGTTTTGAAGATGTTTCAGTGTTATGAATATATTGTATTTGCCTTGATATCATCTCTTGTTGTCAATGGATAACTGGCCAGTGAGCATAATATATACTGTAATACATACATTTAAGCATAAATCGTAGGCCTACACCCCCTTACATTCCTTCCTTCCGCAAAACATCCTAATGGGATACTTCAAAATTTGATGTAATTCTAACAAGTAGGTACTGAATCATACTTGTAGACTACAATATGATAATGAATATATTCGGATTTAAAAGCAAAGTGGCTGACATCTGGTGAGCGAAGCGCGAACCCGCCGGAGTAGCATTGCGTTGAGATATGGCCGCTTATAAGTATGTTTTCCTATGGCACTTGCAATGGATCATGACTGAAATAAACACTCAATAAAGACAAAACCACACCACCTATTTATGAAATTGAGTTTGTAAGTCTAGTGGAATATTTGTAGCCACATCGTATACAGCCTAAATAGAAAAATGTTAATGAAAATAAGCGTGAAAGTTGAACTTAGGTGACGATAACATTTGAAGTAACCCTGAGTAGGGTAGGATGTTTTCGTCAGTTTAATCGGGGGAAAAATATTGTAGGGGACGTTTAAATAGTGTAAGATTATATTAAAACTATCTATGAATGAAACAAACTGGTAAGATTGTTAAAATCATGTGATGATGGAGCGTCAGCTTGTCATGAGTTCGTTCATTTCTAGGACTAGAAGGCTAGAAGTGGGCGTGTGTGGCCTACACACAGCTCTCAATGTAGGATGTTTTCGCCAGTTAAATCGGGGAAATATTGTAGGCGACATTTAAATAGTATAATATGATATTAAAACTATCTATGAATGAAATAAAATTGCAAGATTGTTAAAAACATGCGATGATCAAGCATCAGCTTGTCATAAGGTCGTTCATAATCATTTCTAGGCCTAAAAGTGGGCGCGCACACACACACACCGTATCAATCATTTGTTTAGTTTAGTTTAGTTTAGTTTTATTCGCCTGTTGATGGGTACATGGTACAGCTATATAGGCATTGTCATGTAATTAATACTAAGCTAGATGTAAGCTGATACAATAATAGAATAATAAAATATTTACATAGGCCTAAATAGATAGTATTAGATCTAAGTAAATAGTACAGATATATACATTGTCAAGTGATACTAAAATAGATGTAGCCTAATACAATGGTCGAATATTTGAATAGATTAGGGTTGCCGTTCGATGTGAAAATCGTGATCGATAATCGGAGGCATCGAATCGATTATCATATCGAAATATATCGATATCATAGACCCAAATCGATTATCATATCAAATTCCAAATTGAGCCTAGGAAGCAGAAAAACACCAAAATTGTAACACTAATACAAGAGATCATTAAGGATTAGAATGTTTAAAATAAAATTGGGGCTGAATTTCATTACACAGCCTATATTTTAATACGTCTTGACTTGCATCGGGTGTCACTGTTTACGTGTTTCCAACAGTACGCGCATCTAGCGAGCGAGAGATAGTGGCGAGATCTCATCGACATTCCAGCTCACAGCTTTATCTCCTCCCAACCTCCTCGTCGTCGTTCTTTGAATAATAAAAAACTGCCACACTTGACTCATCTTGTTAGGCAGCGTCAGAAGTAATGGCAAATATCTTCTTTGGGTTTGGGACGGAAGAAACATCACGAATTCAATATAATTGGGCAGACTGACGCTAGAGAAGTTCACGCCACAACACGTCGAGCCGTACTGAACTGAATACATCGCAATCGGGCCGGGCGATGTTTTCGTATCGCCTTGTATCGCGCTGCGAGCGCATGCGTCACTGGCGGCGGTGGGCGTGGCATTATACTTGAGCAGCGATTGGCTACTCCGACAACCAATCGGCGCGTTGATACGACAGCACGGCATTTTTAAGCATGGTAAACCGCGAAAACATCGATGTCACTATTTAAATCGATAATCATATCATATCATATCAAAATACTTGAATCGATTATCATATCATATTACTGATATCGATAATCGATCGATATTTCGATTATCGACGGCAACCCTAGAATAGATAGATACATACAAAATACAAAATTACAAAACCAAACAAAATACAAAATTTTACAAATTTATACGAACCAGGGGAGGAACACTAGGTTTGACTGGGTGTATGGGTGAGATATTCCTGCAATGTATAGAAACTGTTTTCAACAAGGAAAGTTTTCAGATTAAGCTTGAATAAGGTATCGGATGAGGAGGACAGCACTTTATCTGGGAGTTTGTTATAGAGGATGGATGACAGATAGTGAGGGCCTTTAGAAAATAGGGATAGATTGTGAGAGGGAAGATGAATAAGTTTGGAGGATCTAGTTAGGTGGCTATGTATCTGGGAGTTTTGTATAAATAGGGAGGGGTTTTGGCGAACAAAGGTTGAGGCTGTCTGTATTAGCAGCCCAGTGAGCGTTTGAGCTCCTACTTTTTTGAAGAGGTGGCGACACGTGTGCCGTCGGGAGACTCGCGTCAATATTCGTATTGCTTTCTTTTGGAGTGTAAAAATTCTTTGATATTTTCGAGCCTGCTCGGCAATTTATTTTAATATAAACTAACGCTGGTCAATACTAATAATATAACGCCCATGGAGAAATAATTCTGGTAATAATAATTTATAGCACGAAATTGTTTTCCGGACAGATCTAGGCGTTCCGTAGGGGGGCCTAGGCCCTAGCTGCGAGTTTCCGAGTTTAGCACCACCAACGACGTACGTTAGGTTACGGGAAACAGCTTTTTCCGAAAACATGGGTTAACGAAATGGCTGTAGGTCTAGTCTTTTAGAAATTACACGGATGCAAGTAAATAATTTCCTATAATTTTGCCCGGAACTATCTGGTTTTGTAGGAAATCAAATCGGGACCGATCGGAAAAAGTAGGCCTAAATTGACTCTTCGGAAAAGAGAATTAAATATATTTCAATGAGTTGCAGGATGATTCTGAACATGACAACAGGCTAACTAATGTCATAACATTAATTTACAACAAAATCACATATCACAACATTCACCAACGATTGATTATTGAGCATTCAAATCGTCAGTTTATACACTGCTGTTAAGGGAAGGACTACTTCTAATGCTACTCCGGCCGGCCATGATGCACGTTACGCCCACCGACAGTGCTGCCCCTGGATTTCACTTTAAACGCGTATAATAATAATAATAATAATAATAATAATAATAATAATAATAATAATAATAATGATAATGATAATGATAATAATAATAATTCATGGATGATCTAAAGTTATATGCATCAAATTTTGTTCAACTAAACAGTTTAATCAATACTTCATTTGAATTTAGTCAAGATATCTGCATGGAGTTTGGAGTAGACAAGTGTAAGACGCTACATATCGAAAAGGGTAAGGTTACGCAGGCAGAAGAGTTCCAGCTAGATGATGGAAATAGGATTGGAGTAATGGATGATAACGAAGTATACAAATATTTAGGATTCTCACAAGCTGCCAGAATTGAACATAAAGTAATGAAAGAAAAATTGATAGATACATACAAGAAGCGACTATCCTCAAGACGCAACTAAACGGTAAAAGCAAGATCACAGCAATAAATACATATGCTATACCAGTACTGACATATTCATTCGGAATCATTAAATGGACACAGACAGACATCCACGCGCTGGAAATATTAACTCGTACTACACTTACTAAACACAGAATGCATCATCCTAAATCAGCAATAGAGAGATTGACACTTCCAAGAGAACAAGGAGGACGAGGCCTAATTGATCTGAACAACTTATATTATAAACAACTAGACATTTTAAGAAAATATTTTTTTACAAAGAGCAACCAATCAACACTGCATAGGGCTGTGGTGCTAGCTGACAAATCATTAACTCCACTCAATCTAGCAAACGAAAATGTCAATCTACAAGGGAAACTCATAACTGACGCTTCAAGTCTCTCAGAAAAGACCCTACACAAGAGACATTATGATGAACTACATAAAGGTCACGTAGATATTAAAGCATCAAATAGGTGGTTAAACAACGGGGAACTATTTGGAGAAACAGAAGGTTTTATGCTGGCTATTCAAGACAGAGTGATTGCAACGAAAAATTATAAAAAATACATTATACAAGATGCGACAGTAAACGATCAATGTAGAAAATGTAGTGTAAGGGGTGAAACAATCGAACACATCATATCCGGGTGCCAGTCACTATGTCAAACGGATTACCTCTACAGACATAACCAAGTAGCTAACATTATTCACCAAAAACTAGCAATCAAGTACAACCTCATTGATACACACACACCTTACTACAAATACAAACCGGAGAAAGTACTAGATAGCAAAGATTTCAAATTATATTACGACCGCACAGTTATAACAGACCAAACTATACATCACAACAGACCGGATATAATTATAATTGACAAGAAGAAACAAGAAACTACCCTTATTGACGTTGCTGTCCAATGTGCCATAACGTCGAGACTACATGGAAGAAAAAAATTGACAAGTATAGTGAACTTGCAATTGAGATCAAGAAGATGTGGAAACAGAAAAAGGTAAATACAATCCCATACGTGATATCGGCTAATGGCATCATACCGAAGAAGCTACATGAAAGCATTAAACAACTAGATCTTCCACCCAATGTTTACATCGAGACTCAAAAGGCAGTAATACTCAACACGTGTAGAATAGTTCGTAAATTTCTAAACTAAAAATGATACTTCGAGATTCCGAGACAGCTTCCATCCTGACATGGTTTTCGTGGTTTTCTCATAGTCCGAAGAGCAAATGCTAGGATGGCGACGAGAAATTGGCCACGACCGTACACAGCAGAAAGAAAACATCATCTACAAACTATATTGTAAATGACTTATTTTAGTTAGAGTTAAGACAAAGTAATAATGTAGGTATGTAATAAAGGTACACATGGAAGTACTTGACGTAAGTCCGTACAACATGTTAGCTCCGGTTTTGACCGAGTTTGTATGAAATACATCCAATAAATTAATAATAATAATAATAATAATAATAATAATAATAATATAATAATTAATAATATGTGTATCACATGCGTAGGGATTTAAAAGGTACCAATTTTTCCGGAAATTTTGGGAAAAAAACGTGTTTTTTCCGTTTTTTTTAAGGGGAACGCCGGAAAAATTGGAAAAAATGAAAAAATTGGTTTTAAGGTGCATAGGATAAATAAAATTGATATGAATGTAGTAATGATTATTTTTATCAATAAGGTAGCCCAATTACATATCTCACAGTTTTTAATTCATTATTTTAATAGTAAAATGAAAGGTAAATGCCTTAGTTGTTCTTGTTAGGTTAGACTAAAATTATGATTGGAATTCTCATTTCAAAGACAGTTTTGTGACCATATTGTAAAGTAATAGGGCATGCCCATGATCCAATGATATTCTTCCTTACCCAGGTCTGGCATTCCGGTGAACGCGTTTGTGTCCAGTCCGCGCATGACGTAAGCCCGATCATCTCCCCCAGCCGGCTTCCGCTCGGCGCGTGATAAAATCCCGCAATCGAAAACTAATTTCCAAATAACTATTCATTGTCCGAACTAAAAACTTTCTTGCTTTTTGTTACTATGTACATACTGTTCAGGAATTATGTGGGTAGATAGTTTTATGGGCTTTTTTTCTTTTATGGGGTTTTATGTTATAATTACTTATATTAGCCGTAATATGATGCATAGGGCCTACTCACAAGTGTTACTGTGATACACTTTTGGGATAGTTATAGTGTATATATAAATTCTAACAAGTAAAGAAATACGTGCGTGATTTTTTCTTTATTTATGTTTAAAACCTTCCACCCAAGATTTAACACAAGTTTTTCATTATTTTGTAGTGCAGACGAATGATCTGATACTGAAATATAGGATTACAAATCTAATAACACCTGTTACCACGCAATTATTTATTGCGTAAAAGATTACACATTGTAGACTAATACAGACAACCGAAATCATAATCAAATAGTAATCGAAATAGCTAGATCAAATGGACAAATAATGCACAACCGTTTTCACCAAAATTATATTAGAATGTAATTAAGACGCGGGAATAAAAGGGTCCTTTATTGTAATTAATTTCTAAATCAACTTTACATCTCCCTCAGCTAAAACATTATGTAATAAATACGCGTACTTTGAAATAATTAAATCAAACATTTCAGCACTTACAAATGTGCGTTTCCTTCGGCATGTTCTTTAGGTAGGCTATAATATCTTCACTATGAATTGTTTTATTTTATTCGGATGCAAATTCGCGTGAGTGAAAATATGTTGATATTTTTCTGTCAATGTAAGGCTTTTGATTGACTTTAAAAAAAATTATTATCCGACTTGCAAGCAAAGGCCCCAGTTCCTACAACCTTGTTTTATTCTTATGAAATTGTTTTAGTTTGATTGGTCGTCGTAAGAATTATAATCAATGGAATTAGTAACGTCTGATTGGTTCGTCATAAGAATTATGGTTTTGTTATTTAACACGTAAGTCCTATCCCCTTATAAGAAAACTAATTAGTGGGAACAGGCCCAAATGTATCGTCGAGGGTCTATAACTTATACACAATAAAATTATCATTTGCGACACGCAAAACAAAAAAGTAGGCCTAATATCAAATACACTGACTGGCGTTGTACATCCATTAAACATCCATACGTCCGTACTAAACACACTAACAATAATTGTCTAAAATGCTATTTAAAACTGGGACACGAAGAGAATTTCATTCACGCAAATATATGTTTGACACAAAATTGAGCGAACTTTTCACGAGCAAGATAATATCTGGACCAGGGTCACGACACTGTTCCACCAAGACTACTGATTACACACTGCTTCGAGATATCTTGATGAGACGGGGCACTTGAATCTGTTGATGATTTGGAAGTTGAATGTATATTCAAGTTGAGATATCGCTCTAAAGAAAACCATTCCAGTTAATTGCTAATGGTAAAATGTCGTAAGCTGTTACTACTTGCTAGTACTAGCACAGTATCAATGAACAATAATGTTCGTATACTGAAAACCCAGTCGCGATCCATCAAATAACTTGAGAAATACAGAGTGGAGCAATGAACACGTGTGGCGTTATACGGCCGGGCGCTATCTGATTCACATAAACGAGATCGGGCTGACGTCACACTCGCGGCGGAGATGCGCAGTATCATACCTAGCCACACAGAGATATCCTTGTACCATGGGGCATGCCGTGGGAGGGACTAAAGCTTAACATAGTATATCTATAAACAGGAGTCAAATTAATGCTCGCCCGAGGCTAGTGAAACTTTGCTCGCGCTAGTAAA
Source organism: Sweltsa coloradensis (assembly GCA_024449915.1). Classification (NCBI taxonomy): domain Eukaryota; kingdom Metazoa; phylum Arthropoda; class Insecta; order Plecoptera; family Chloroperlidae; genus Sweltsa; species Sweltsa coloradensis. The sequence continues at coordinate 1,441,873 of JAMZAV010000302.1, forward strand.
AATCTAATTACTCTAGTCCGACAGGCGAGTACTTTTTCCAGAGTTCCCAATTGCCGTTCAAAAAATCTCAATATTTCGCAACAATAACTTAACGAGTTTCCAGTAGTAGTGCACTACCTAGTATGGAAAATCGTTGTAAATATGCAAACAAAATAAAAAATCTCTTAATTTAGGATTATTAATATTACGGTTAAAATTCGTTTCCGGTCGCTCCCTAGTCCCCCCTACACATAAGTCAAACCAGGCAAATATTGTGACTTAAAACATTCACATATACCCTATTATTGTTTTACATCAATATAACCTATTTGATTGCCGACTGTAAAAATGCTCTTGGGGTAGAGGACTATTGTTGCCATTAGCCCGAAGTGCTAGTTGCAAAAAAAGTTAATTTCGACCCCTGGCTATAAATAGTAATAATTGCAAGGGATTTTGGAAAATGCTAGATGTAGTATTGCTGCCATTTTGCTGTCATTTATAAACATCAATAGTAAATACGCGTACGTAAACACATGAAAATAAACTAACAATAATAATCTTTTATAATTTACCATAAAGATGCCATTAATCTAAAATGAACTACGAGGAAGTATAAACTTTATGAAAAGTAAAGAAAATTCATTTTTCCCAATTTTTCCAATTTTTCCCGTTTTTTTTCCTCGACTTCAATTTTTCCGGAAAATTTCGAACCCTACACATGCGGCATCAGAAGTAAATCAAGGGCTGAGTATTGTAGATGCAATGATACTATTGAAATAAATGGTGTATTAGGACTTTTGGAGATTTAATCACATCCCTGAGATGGAAAGAACACAAGTTTATTAACGATCAACAGGATGCATTACAAAAGACAAAACAGAAGTCAGTACAATGATAGTTAAAATTTAATAGACAAACAAGCTACACATGTATGATACATAGTTGCTTCTGCCGATCGATGGCGTTGTGTGTCGTTTTACACCATAAGAACTATACCGGGTACTACAACAGATACTCCCTTAATTTGCTTCTGACGCCAGGTGTACATAGGTAGTGATGTAAAATTTCTGGAAATTTTTTTTTGGGAAATTTTTCCGGAAACATTTCTGGAAATATTTCCCGAAGTATTTCTCGGAAATATTTCTTTAGGAAAATTTCCCGGAAATGTTTCCGGAAATCATGGAAAAAATTTTATTATGGAAATCATTTGGGAAAATTCTAATAAAAAAATTAATTACCTGCAAATAGGTTACCGAGGTAGTAGGCAATTCCAATTTTTATTTGAATTCATACTTCATCAAGATAAAATTATAGTAGGCCTTACTGAATCGAATAGCCTTAGTGCATTCATATGAGACGTTAAGCAATACAAATCAATCAATCAATCTTTAAGATTATGAAATTTTATTTATTTGACCAGTAATGGTGAACTTCCAAGTTAGGTACATCACCAAACTCAAACTATCTTATGGATCCACACCATAACAGAGAATAACATTATTATGGTAACATAACATGGTATCACAAGGTTTGAGTGCAATATAATACTGTATTTATGAGAGAGTAGGCCTCGGGTATATTTGAAATTGTCAAGTTCAAAAAGTGGGGTGCGGCCATTATGTGAAGCCATTTATCAATACTATTAATAGCCAACTCTTTAAAATCTGAGTGGTCAAAATAAGGGTGCGGCCTGTACTCGAGGGCGGCCTATAAGCGAGTAAATACGTACTGTAGTGAGTAGTGACCAATAAAGACTGTTCTAGGCTTGCACATGGTCTTGAGACATTTCTAGGTTATGAATTAATAATTGGATGACCTTAGCGAGCAAAGCGAAGATTCCATTTCACTACACTGGAGAAAAAAATCCGGAATGTTTTTCTTTTTTTCTCTTTTTTTCTGTTTGTATTTTTGTGTGTCTGTTAACACGATTCCGGCTAAACCGATACTCCAATTGCGATGAAATTTTCTGAAGACCTTCAATCGAAATCTCTGAACTAAGAACTGTCACGTTTTTTAGCGCAATCGAAAAATTATTTCTCATGAAAATCGCAATTTTACGATTTTTTTCGATTTTTAAAAAATTCCTTCGACTTATAACACCTACATGCTTTATCCGATCGTAATGATTTTTTCACAGAACCTTAATTTAACGAATTTATATATTCGTGTGAACTTTTAAGCGCAATCGAATAATTATTTCTTATGAAAATCGCAATTTTACGATTTTTTCTTTTTTTAAATTACGATTAATTAAAAAAATTACAAATTAAAGTTTATTTTTTATTTAATTTAAATAATTTTTAAAAATATCTTCAACTTAGTAATGATTTTTTCACAGACAAATAGAAAATCCACATAACACATGGCAGCTCAATGCACCAATTACGCTCATCCAACAACGCGGCGGGACATAAGCGTTTTCCTAGTTACTTACTTAGTTACTAGGAAAACGCTTATGTCCCGCCGCGTTGTTGGATGAGCGTAATTGGTGCATTGAGCTGCCATGTGTTACGCGGATTTTCTGTTGTTCTGTGAAAAAATCATTACTTAGTCGAAGATTTTTTAAAATTAAATTAAATAAAATAAATAATTAACTTAATTTTTTTAATTAATCTAATTTTTAAAAAAGAAGAAAATCTAAAATTGAATTTCCATAAGAAATAATTATTCGATTGCGTTCAAATTTTACACGAATATATTAATTCATGAAACTAAGGTTCTGTGAAAAAATAATTTAAATAGGATAAAGCATGTAGGTGTTATAAGTAAAAGAATTTTTTTTAAATAAAAAAAAATCGTAAAATTGCGTTTTTTATGAGAAAAAATTTCCCGATTGCGCTAAAAAACGTGGCAGTTCTAAGTTCAGAGATTTTGAAGGCCTCCATAAAATTTCATCGCAATCGGAGTATCGGTTTAGCCGGAATCGTGTTAACAGACACACAAAAATACAAAAAAAGAAAAAAAACATTCCGGATTTTTTTCTCCAGTGTAGTGAAATGGAATCTTCGCTTCGCTCGCTACGCTCATCCAATGATACACACTGCCTTGGTCGGTCATCTTTGAAATTTAATGCGGGAAAATTTTAATGTGCAAATAGGTAGTTTGAAGTTGTAGGCAGCAGTCAGCACTGTCCCATACAGTAATAAAATAGAGTACACTGTTCATCTTAACATATTTACTTTATTGTGTGAAATATTTTTTTTTTATTATTTCCGGAAATTATTTTTTCGGAAATATTTCCGATTTACATCCCTATACATAGGTAGTGCTAATAAATTGTTACGGATTTGCAAGTTAAATTAGGTAGCTACGCCTGCATATTATTTGAAAAAATTTTAATGTTAATTTTGAAATTCTAAACGCTTCACTGATAGGTGTAAATCGTGTAATGCAATGCTATTTTAAAATCATACTTGTATTTCGAATTATATAGGTTGCCATCGAATATCCCCTATTTTTGGCCATCAAATATTTATTTATTTATTTGTTAGTACTTAGTAGGCCTACTTGTAAATACTATTGCCAAGTCGTTTCACATAATGGTCGTACCCCACTTTCCGAACTTGATAATTTTTTATAAAATTCCTACCTGAGGCATTTAGTATGTAGTACAGTGGAACTTCGGTCCAACGATCATGGCTGCAACGATTTCCCGTCCCCAACGACGATTTCACTAAGTCCCTTCTTTTTCCCATTTAAACCAATGTTAAATTTTCCCGCCTTAACGTCTTTTAAAAGCGCCCAAAATAACTATTTCCCGCCTTGAACGCTGAATTTGTAAGTCCCCTGATCAAAATTGAACCCCTGAACGCTGCAACGACTCTCGAAAAAACAGAAAGAAAAACGGAACATTTACGTAAAATATTACGCGCTCGACTCCCGCCCAAGTGCATCGACCAGGCCGCTCACGAGCCAGCTGGCTTGCTAGACCAAGGCACAGGCGCTCTGCGCAGTAGGCGTGGAGTCGAGAGAAGAGCAAGCGAGCCTGTCTTGATAGCTCTGTCTACCAGACTGACGCGGCACAAGCGCACTGCACAGAAGGCGTATAGTGAGGCAGTGGATCGGGAAAGTGCTATCTCTATAGCTCTCCGTGTAGGTCGGACTGACGCGTCGCGTCTTGCATCATCACACGGAACTCGGAACCTGCGCAGAGACGTACTTACCAGTATCAATCGCTACCAGCTGACGCCTGTATAGGCGCTACACCATAAAATAGACCACTTACTGTAAAATTCAAAATTTTTGTGTGATCCTCGTTGGAACGATTTCCCGCCTGCAAGATTTTTTTTACTCAGTCCCTTAAAAGTCGTTAGAGCGAGGTTCCACTGTATTCACATAAATGCAGTAGGCCTACAGGCTAAGTGCAAATTTAATTGCATAGGTGGATAGGCCTAATAATTATTAATTCTTGATTGCCATGTTTCATGCCTCAAACTATGCATGTGAATTTTCTTCTACTCCAAGCATCAACTTTGCTTGTAGGCTAGCAACTTAGCAAGTTAGTATAATGTCTTGATACAATACCCGCAAAAATTAGCTTGAGCGGGTGAGCGCTTAAACTTGTCTTTGCGCTAGCCACAGGTACTCTTAAGTGGTCAAGTATAGATTTTGTCTGTAGGTCTCTAATTTGTATGACTTGTCAATACAGTGCAGTATTTATTTTTGCGTATAAAGTATAAACTTTAGGGGTGTGCGAATCCATGTTTTTCATTTCGAATCCGAAGAGAATCCGAATCTTTTCCAATGGAATTTTGCGTAGCCTATCGTTATGAGATGTGCAAAAATGTTTTGTTTTTTTTAGTTTGAAAATTCCCATCTTAAAAATAAAAAATTTGTGATCTTTCGTTATTTACCACAAAAACAATTTGATAATGCATACCTTTAAAAAAATACACCACAAAAAACGTATAGTTTAAAATTATCAGTAGGGGCATATCACTAATTCCAGGACAATTTATGATTAATTTAAAACATAAACAAGCACATGAGAGTGAGAATCAGTTAAAATTTTAAGCTCAATTTCAGCCTTCAGTTTTCTAAGTTTCCGACAGTTTTTACTAGGCTACCAGATTAATTTGGACTACCCTGCACCTCCACCAAAATTACGCATTTTTTGTGTAATGTCAATATTTTTATATGAAGTATTTTGAGCTTACTCGCGAACAAACGATTATTACGATCTCGCAATTGCACCTTATGACCCAGCACCTCCACCAAAACTTTGAAAATAAGCTTTGTTTGAAATTTCATGACATAATTCACATTTAAACTTTAAAGACATTGCTGCCTTCCTGATAGATGCGGGTAAACGGTGGGAAATTCAAATTTTCGAATACTTCGAAAACTCAAATCTGCTAAAATTGACTCGAATTTTGTGGATTTGCACAGCCCTAATAAACTCATTTAGAAATTTGTCTGTATTAAATTATATATTTTGTACTTTTCTAGTTACCAAAAACATGAAATGGTGTATGCAAGCTATAATAATGTGATGAGGGTGTGTTTAAAATAATGAGGTGGACGGGGTATAATAAAATTGCAATGTTCTGTGCAGGGCATCTACCAGTATGGTTTGGGGTCGTGGGAGGCTATCAAGATGGACCCCTCTCTTTGTATGAATGAGAAGATTCTTCTGACTGAAGACAAGAAACCTCAAGCCAAGCATCTTCAGTCTAGAGCAGATTATCTTCTAAAGGTGAGTTTCCTTGTGTGTTATTTTCCTGAGCGAGAAGCAGCCACCATGTCAAACGTACGATAGTATTGTTAACGCCCTTAAACCTAATAAACTAAATCAAATTTTACGCAGTTTGTAGAAATTCACCTTGCAGCTGCACTACACAAAGAATGTGTTCATTTTGTTTTTGCTGACCATGTCCATGCGGCGACCTGCCTCCCACCATTTAAACTAGGGATGTCATAGGATACCCAATTCTATTTTTTTAAACAGTGGCAACTGGCATAGGCAAATAAGGGCAACCTTCGAATTAGGATCGACTTCCGGGTACGAAAATCCGGAACAGATCCATCCTCTCCGGATCGGTTCGGAACCGGTTCTACACATTTTTGATTCTCGAATTTTCGTAAATTTGAATCTGCGCGGCTAATTTCGATTTGAAAACATGGGCGAGGCCAGGTTTAATTCCTGCGTTGAATTTCGATAGGGGGCGGACACCGTTGTCCCAGCGTAGTCGGCTTAAAAACTGCTAGCTATAACGTTGAACAACAATGGCCTACAATGATTGTTTGCTTTCGGTTTTGTTATAAAGTTTTTTGAATGTGTGACTTAAACGTTGGACAAAAAGTAGATAAAAAGCCAAGCTGAATAAAAGTATTAACAATTCGCAAGTTATTGGATGAGCGTAGTCGGGTAGCAGCGAGCGAGCGAAGCGAAATTCACATTCTTACTAAACTGGAAAACAAAAATCCGGAAATTTTTTTTCTTTTTTTTTTTTTTTTTTTTTTTGTAATTAGTTGTCGTTGAAGGGAAGACGTAGATTCGGCTAAAACCGAAAAAAATACCGATTAAAAGAAGATGAAATTTTATGGAGACCTTCAATCCGAAATCTCTGAAACATCTAATATGCCACGTTTTTGATCGCAATCCGGGAAATTTTTCTTAAAAAAAACGCAATTTTAGATATTTTCTTCGATTTTTTTAAATTTCTTCGACTTATAACACCTACAGCTTATCCGATGTAAGATTTTTTCACATAACCTAATTTTATGAAATTAAAATCGTGTAAAATTGAGGTAAAATCGAAAATTATTTTCTCATTGAAAATCGGACATTTTACGGGTTTTTTCTTTTTTAAAACGTTCTTGACTTATTCACCTACATGCTTTTAATCCTATTTAAATGATTTTTTCAACAGAACCAATAATTTTATCCATTTATATACAGTGTAATTTGAGCGAATCGAATAATTATTCGTTAAAATTGCAAATTAGCTTATTTTTTTTTTTTTTAATACGATTTATTAAAAAAATTAAGTTAATTTTTTTATGTGATTTAATTTATTTAAAAATCTTTGACTAAGCAATAATTTTTTCACAGTAACAACAGGAAAATCAGCTAACCATGGCAGCTCAATGCACCAATTACGCTCATCCAACAACGCGTGCGGGACTTAAGCGATTTCCTAGTTATAACACAACAATGGGCTAGGCTAAAGCCTAGATCAAAATTGTGATGCAACATACATAGAGCCTAGGCCTAGGCCTAAGAATTTTGCAACCACGGTGTTTCTGGCTCATTTATTCTCGTCTGTGCCTAGACCCTTGGCAACTTTTAGGTTTAAAAATAGAACCGGTTCCGAAAAAAGGGAACCGGATCGTAATGGAACCGGTTCCGAACCGGTTTTCCGGGTACCCGAAGTCATCCCTACTTCGAATGCATTCCGTAGATGATCAGGATGAAATAACATAATTTAGGCATTCAGGATTTGGTAACACGATTCTTGGAAGGTCAGGAACTGAATCCAAATTTTGCTACCCTTTGACATTCTTCTTTTAAACTGATCAACCCAAGGTTTAACTTTCTACTCTTTGCGTGTTAAGTGGCCGACAACTCTTAATCACTCGCTTATCTGCAGTGTGCATCCGGCCCTTAAAGTCAGCTGCTCTCTATATTAGCGGATAGGCAATTTGCACTCACATTGATGCATTTATATATCGGTTTGTGGTTTGTTTTTCTTGAAGGTGCTAAGAAAAACATTGGATCAAAAGAAGGGTGTAACAAAGCCCAAGCGAACTCGAAAACCCCGAGAGATGAAAACAAAAGAAATAATTGAAGATGACATCAGTTCTGGTGATGATGTCACAGTCTCTTCAACTCACTCTGTACTAAAGAAGGTGGATAAACCTGTAAAGAAACCAGAGAAAACTGAGGATGAAAAGAAGACTGAAGAAGAAGATGAAACCGTGAAGGAGAAGAAGTTAGAACGACAAAGAAAGCGGAAGGAAAAAAGAGATGCTAAGAAGAAGAAGAAGATGGAAGGTCCTATGCACATCACTGTGAATGAAACGAAATCCTTAGTGCCCGACGGACTTAATGATCTTGACCCAAATGTCTTTAACGAATGTAAAGAGAAAATGAGACCTGTTAAGAAAGCCCTAAAGGCCTTGGATAATCCGGACTTAACTTTGAGTGAAGCAGAACAGTTGAGCCAGACACGGCAGTGTTTACTCCAGATTGGTGATCAAATTAATAAGTGTTTATCAGAATATAAAGACAATGTGAAACTTAAACAGTGGAGAAGTAATTTGTGGTATTTTGTTTCAAAGTTTACAGAATTTGATGCCACCAAACTTTTTAAACTCTATAAACATGCTTTAAAGAAAGACCAAGACAGGTACGTATCCATGTTACCATAATAGTATTATATATAGCAGGTTCAATGATCATTAAATGAATACTAATTTTTTTGTTAATTATGTTGGCCTAGCCTATCATTAGTTAAAAGAGAAGCGGATAGAATGGGTATAGTCACTGTGATGGTGTCATAGAGATGCATATTGCATAGTCTATGGATATGATGCACTGAAGAACAATGTGTGTGAGTGTGTGCTGTGTTAGTGCTCGTTTTGTACAGGAATGCAGCAGCATGGACTTGAATATTTGCTGCCTACAGGAAGTGAATACAAATGTTGAAGTTATGGATGGGGAAGACGACTAAAATCCCGACCAAGGACATTTTGAAAAGCTCCACTCGAATATCGAGCTATTTTTTAATACTCGGTTTGGCTTGGCTTGACTTAAATAATCTCAGGCTCCCGCATATTATATGAATATCTTTGGGGGATTTCAACCTCTCTTACTAAACAATTAGCCTAAATTTTGTTCATTTTCATATACTAGGTATATACTTCTTGTAACCTGGATGGTTCTTATAACCAATCTTCCTCAGACTACTACCGGTACCTACTATTCCATTTGTTTATTTACTGCTTAGGCCTATGCCTAAGCTTGGTTAGTATAAGAATCCGTATTGGACTCAATAATTTAATTAATTTTACAATCTGAATCGGCCCATCCATATCTCTATCTTCATATATAGGCTAAATAACTTAGTTCAGATTGGTGTGTGTGATTGGGGAAAGAAGAAAGGGGACCAAAAGCTTACCTTAAACAAGATGGGCAGCTGCATGAAACTGTCTGGTTAACAAATATTAAATATATTTACAAAACAGATACACAACACAATGTTGAACGTTTCAGCCAACGTGGCCTTGGTCACCGACCGTTAGAGAAGAACTAAATTTAAAAGTTATTTACAATATATTACAAGCCGCTGTTGGGGGTGAGTAGGGGTGGCAGTGCAACAGGTGGGAGGGGTCTAAGGAGGAGGGCCTAAGCCTATCTTAGATTGAGGTTGGGTATTTGGCGGGAGCTGATGACAATTTGATGCGCCAATTACCGTTGTCTCAAAGTGTTCCTCATAGCAGGATGGGGGCAATGACTTTACAACCTTTGTGGTGTAGCAGTCATTGAAGTCCCTGTTGTGGGTTCCTTTCCTTCATGTTGTGCCAGCGGTTTTAGATCTAGTTTCCTGACAGTGTCCTGCCTATGCCCGTTCATCCTGGAGCTCAGGGAATTTGTTGTTAGGCCTTTGTACTCGTCTGGGCATAGCTGGCACTGTAGTTGGTAAAGTAGGTTAGTTGTGGTGCAGTTGTTGTGTTGCCTGATGGTGATGGGGTATGTTTTTCCAGTCCCTTGAGCAGTAAATGTTGAAGTGGGGGGGGATGAATTTTGCAGGTTTTGCAACAGGGTCTCATACAAGGGTGTGAGCTTGTTGGTCTTCCTGGCGGGGGTGTGCCTAGTGATGTGGTCGCTGATGTTGGGTGGACGTTGGAAGTACACGCGAGGCATGTTTAGGGCCAAGTCGTTGGTGAGGGCAAATGCTTTAAGGATGTACGCTCCTCGTTAGCGCTTCTCCAAGGTGCCACTTGGTGGAGTACGTTGTACGCTGTGACGGTGAATTCATTCTAGGACTTTGTGGCGAGGGTATCCCCGGGCAACAAAGGCATTCGCAATGCGGTGGCAATACTTTGCTAGGTCCTCTTCGTTGGAACAGATCTTCAGTCCTTGTGTGGCTAGTGAGTGGGGCTAGAGCTTGTTAGGTATAGTTTGGGTGGCAGCTGTCATAATGCAGATATTGTTGGCTGTTGGTCGGCTTGAAATGCATGCTGGTTTTGAGATGTCCATTGCGGAATTCGATGTTGACATCTAGAAAGTTGACGTGGTGCTTGGAAATTTCCCTGTGAATCGTAGAGAAGAAGGTGTTGAGTTCCTCTAGGAAGATGGCGAATGATTCTTCACCGTGGGTCCATATAGCGTAGATGTCGTCTATGAAGCGGAACCAACAGAGTGGGAGTAGTGTCTGGGTTTTGAGAAAATCGGTTTCGACCTTGGCATGAATAAATTAGCATAGGACGGGCGGGGCCATCAGTGTGCCCATGGCCGTTCCCCTGGTTTGTAATAACAATATAAAGTAGGGTTGCCGTCGATAATCGAAATATCGATCGATTATCGATATCAGTAATATGATATGATAATCGATTCAAGTATTTTGATATGATATGATATGATTATCGATTTAAATAGTGACATCGATGTTTTCGCGGTTTACCATGCTTAAAAATGCCGCGCTGTCGTATCAACGCGCCGATTGGTTGTCGGAGTAGCCAATCGCTGCTCAAGTATAATGCCACGCCACCGCCGCCAGTGCGCATGCGCTCGCAGCGCGATACAAGGCGATACGAAAACATCGCCCGGCCCGATTGCGATGTATTCAGTTCAGTACGGCTCGACGTGTTGTGGCGTGAACTTCTCTAGCGTCAGTCTGCCCAATTATATTGAATTCGTGATGTTTCTTCCGTCCCAAACCCAAAGAAGATATTTGCCATTACTTCTGACGCTGCCTAACAAGATGAGTCAAGTGTGGCAGTTTTTTATTATTCAAAGAACGACGACGAGGAGGTTGGGAGGAGATAAAGCTGTGAGCTGGAATGTCGATGAGATCTCGCCACTATCTCTCGCTCGCTAGATGCGCGTACTGTTGGAACACGTAAACAGTGACACCCGATGCAAGTCAAGACGTATTAAAATATAGGCTGTGTAATTGAAATTCAGCCCTCAATTTTATTTTAAACATTCTAATCCTTAATGATCTCTTGTATTAGTGTTACAATTTTGCGTTTTTTCTGCTTCCTAGGCTCAATTTGGAATTTGATATGATAATCGATTTGGGTCTATGATATCGATATATTTCGATATGATAATCGATTCGATGCCTCCGATTATCGATCACGATTTTCACATCGAACGGCAACCCTAATATAAAGTTAAAGTATGGTATGGCCATTACTCGATGGTGGCCTATATTCTCATGTGGACTGCAATAAGTAAATAAATTACTCTTAGCAAAATTCAGTATTTAATGTATATTAGTGTGACCATATTCCTGAAAATAAAATCCAGGGCAAAACAAATATAAGATAGTCTAGTGGCAAAGTGCAGGGGGTTTGGGGGCAAGACCCCTCAAAAAATTGCCCCGCAGGGATTTTTTTCCGACCTTTTTCAAAGCATTTTTGTCACTTTTGATTGCTTTTAGACTGGATAGGGAGGATAATAAAATATGAAATAACTTAACAGTTTTCGATGAAGAATGCACCACACAATTTTTATTTTATTTACCGTATATGAATATATATTGTGAATGTTGAATATTTATCCATTTTAATCTGTAGGAAGCCTTTAATTTCAGTTCTTTTAATCATCAACCGAGCTGCTCGGTTCCCGAGCTCTGACTTCCACTTGTTGATGGCGCAGTTTCCTTATCTTGAGCCTTGTACTTTTCAGATGCCCTTGCCAATGGGAAAAGGACCTTCTTATTCTATAGGACATAGTTATGGAACTCAGTACAACTAAATTTGAAATTTGTTCGGCATTGGAGAATCGGCTCTACCATACTGAGTTCCATTCGGTTCTCGTCGGTCCATTGAATGTTTATCAGGGAGAATATTCTGTCAACGTTAGCGTTATGTGCTGGTATACAAAAAATAAACTCACAAATACGCAGCAGTTCCGAGTATTGTTCTTCAAACTCACATTGTTGAAGAATCAGCACCCACTTTTCGTGGGCTTATTTCTTCTTCCAAGATTCTTTGTTGTCCTTTAACTCTTTTTCTATGATTTGTTTTACAATGGGGAATTGGTCAAACAATGAAACATCATCAACTTGGCTCCCAATGGTTTTCAAGTGAATGCAGGTTGCTTCAACTTCAGTCCATTCCGTAATACTGTTTAGCAGCATCCATGAAAAACATGAAAATTTTGAAAGTGAACGAATCCATGTTTTTAAGTATTCGTACGAAATACTGTAGAAATCTTTCACCTCAGCTTCGAACTTTTTGTTCATTGTTGTAGTTACCTCATCCTTCTGCAGTATGGATTTTACAATTACTAAGGGCATGAAAACGGCATCTCTCCTGTTCTTGACGCTATCTAAAGTCGCATCTAGAATGTCAACCACTTCTATAATGCTCTTTTTTGCACCTTCAATCTTAAGAGTCTGATTCTTGAACAAAGTCAGCTGACTGTGAATTAGCTTTAAGTACGCTTCACTTAGTGGGTTATTAAAGAAAGATGTGATGATTGCAGGAGATTTCTCTTCCGACAGAAAATACGATTTGAGAGCATCATACATCTCCAACATTCTGTTGACAGCAGGATACAGGGATAGCCATTGCGTCTTGGAATGAGACATTAAGCCATGGTATTCAGTTCCAACAAATTCACAGAACTCTTTTAGTCGCTCAGTTAGCACAGTGTAAATAGAAAAGTATGTAAATAGTTTTACAACAATAACCTCAACGTCACAAGATAGAATGTCAGCAGATGTTTGCATTGTGTTGTGCAAAATATGAGCTGGGCATCCAACTCCTTCATGGTTTATATTTACCTTATCCTTTAGTTTCGTGAAAACATTGTTGGTTCCTCGGCGGTTGAGACATCCGAAATTGGTATTACAATTATCGCCACCGAATACAACACAGTTTTCTTTCTTTAGCTTACTACTATCAATAGTGTCAAAACTGTCAATACAGTAGTTTGCAATTGTTTCTGTTGTTTCATATTTTGTAAGTGAGCTTACTTTAATAAGTTTGGATTCAACTCCCGTATCTTTGTTAAAATATTGCACTAGAAGAGGAAAAAGTTTCTCAGCTTTGTGATTTACTTGCATCAGTAGCAACGCTATAACAGGAACTTTTCTTGATGTCAGCGATTGCATCATTGACGCATTGGGGCCCTATAACACTTTTAATTAGAGCACTAGTCTTCGTTCTGGCTGATGAATATTTAGAGGCGATTTGCGAATCACTAAATATAACGTGGAATAAATTATTCCCACAATCAGCGGATCTGAACGAGTGGTGATGTTTTATAGTGTGGCAGGCCATTGTCAGATCTGCAGCAGTAACATCGTCCTCTTCTGCAGTCCCCATTTTTACCATGTAATTATCCATACAGCTCGTAGCTGTCCTACCATCCACTGAAGTACACACGTGGGACTTACGTTTTTTTAGATTTTATGTGGTCATTAATATCAGATTGACCACCATGACCAATGTTTAGGAAGCGATTACAAATCTTGCACTCGATTTCGTCGTCGTACCTTCCTTTCTTGATAAAGTGCCACTCGGCCAAGTATTTTTCTTGAAACGAACATTTCCGTTTCGGTTTTGGCATAATGCTTCCTACGCATACGGCACAATATTACTGACAGACACAACCCAACAGTAGCTCAATCAGAGCGAGACTGAAGAAACAACCCCGCGTGTACTGCACAGTAGGATAGCCTCTGCCTAGGCTGTCTCAAGGTTGCGACTCGAGAGGAGTGAATTGGGCGGGCGGCGAGCGCGGCCTCTTTGGTCGCGTCTCGCGTTACAAGATTACTCTGTTGCCTGCTGCGCGAGTGGTTAATTTTAAAAAAGAACAGCATTTCGCACTCTTAAGAATACTGAAAATTAATGAATTTTCACCGAAAATAGAAGATTTTATTTCTTGTGACAAATCCGGGACAAAAAGGTGTCCCGAAAGCATTTTTCGGGACACCAGGACGAGAGGTTAAATTCCGGGACAATCCCGGTTTTCCGGGACGGATGGTCTCCCTAATGTATATCCTTTCCTATTCAGTAGTAGTAAGCCTACACATTTTCCATTCCGTTTACATAACATGTGTAGCTAACCACTTTAATTTATTTTAGAAAAGTGGCAGAAAGAAAACCAAAGGTGGAAAAAGAGAAAGAAAAGGACAAAGAAAAAGAGAAGAAAGAGAAGAAAGAAAAAGAGGATAGCACGAAAGACAACCGAAAGCGAAGAGTTGATGATGAAAGGAATTCAAATAAAGATTCTCCTACAAAAAGGCCAGCATATCAACCTTCTTCCTCTGACCGTAGCAGAGAAAAGGAGGAGAAGAATCGAGAAAAAGACAAAGACAACAGGGATAAGGTTAGTTTTCAAAGTTAGTTTCTTGTTATAAAAGTTCAGCTCACTAATGTAGGCCTACATTGAACATTCATGTAGTTTGACCCATGTTCGATGATACGCAATATGTTTCAATGCATGCTTAAACAGCCTTAAACCCATCCAGGGCAGACCGACACAATGTGGCTAATTGCATACAACGTGACGATATTTCCCAAACTTAAAATGACCAAACTGGTGTTGACAAAGATAAATCAACTGACAAGTGCAAGTAGCACTGTTTTGGTTGGCATTGTCATTTGTTGAGGTCACTTATGTTCTCAATGTAAAATGGCAGCAATGCTGAATTTAAGTGTTACCAACAAATAAATTATTTAAATTTTCAACGGACCAAAGACTGCTGCCTTTGTGGAAAATGACTGTAGAGTGTAGACCACTGTTACAACCAATCATTTGACTAGGGTGAGGGGGGGAAATACAATAGAGCAAGTCATTAAAAATGATTCAACTACGCATCATATAACTCTGTTGCCATCCTATTAGCAAATATATTTTACAATGACTATTAAAGGGGCTATTAACGCAAAACATTATTTTTTTACCACATCTAGAGCACAATACTACTACACTAAACTGAAAGTTTAAAAAATTATATCTTGTAACTGTGATTTAACATGAATTTTTCAATTTTTTTGATCCAGAAATTTGCAAAAATATTAAGGATGCCCATCGACATCGATTAATCGATTAATAATCGATGTCGAAGCAAATTTTCGACATCGATTTTTTATTTAAAACATCAAATCGATTTTTATGATATAGATATTTTGTATTTTTTGCCAAATCCAAAAATCGCCAATTTCAAGTATAAATATTAAAATAATATAAAGCGCATAAAAAAATAAAATCCCCCCAAAAACGGTCTCTTAATTTTGTCCCCATCATTTTTCACAACTTTTTCATCGCGAGTTTTCAATGACAGCGCGCGCACACTGACGTGTCTATTGTCGCCTCGCCTGCACTGGCCGGCTACGCCCCGCCCCCTCCCCGCATCGAGCTCTCACTGCCTGCACTCGGGGTCAGCGACCTTGCCGCCAAGATTGAGGTTGGTCAAGGGATGTGCGACTGCGAGGGTGGTACATCCAGTCATCGACGTTGTTTCACCTGTGTTACGTGTTCTCTTCAGTCGGTTGTAATATCCATTGCAATCTGCAGTTATCTTTTAACAAATTCTTATTATAATGTTGGATATTTTTTGTTTTTTGTGTGGTGATTTTTAATACAGACTTTTTGTTACAGAACAGTTATTTATTGTTCGTTTTATTTTATAATATTTATTTTTATATTTTCGTATTAAAAACAAGTCTTATGTAAAATAAATTGAAATGATTTTGTTCCTAACATCATTGATTAAAGAAGGCTATAACATGTAGGCCTACTTCACTTGTTATCTTGTCGACCTTGAGTGCCTCTGAATTTCCGTCCGTCAGTACTAATAGCCTGCTTCACAGTACACACCATATCAGCTGTTGCCTGCACGCACGTGTGAGAGGTGCTGATAAAACTTGTCTGCAGCAAGGGAGAGAGAGATAGTCGCGTAGTATTTGCCTCACTCCATGCAGCCCGGCGGCCGAGTTGTGCCAGATCAGCTATTGCGTAGGAGCGGGCGGGGTGAGGGGGGGGGAGAACTCGCCGGCCGGCCTGCATCACGGACTTGTGTTGACACTACTTGGCGTTCTCGGGAAACATGATACATACCTACTGCTCCGTTTTTTATGTAACTTCTCACGCGTATTATTTCGTACTGAACGAACCCAGGACTAATATTTCAGCTACAAAGGCGAATTTTGGAATTTCGATGTCGATTTTTTTGGTTTCGATGTCGATGTCGGAAAAATTTCGACATCACGATTTGACATCGATTTTTTTGATTCGATGTCGATGTTGGCATTTAACATCGATGGGCAACCTTAAAAAATATGTGTTTTGGAAAATTCCTTAAATCGGCTTTAACCTGCTTCTTTTTTGGTCCACATAGTACCAATCTAAAATGCCCATTTTTTACATTGTGTCTTGAAACTGTGACCAAATAAACCCACAAACACGCAAAAATATGTATTCCAAAATCACACCCCATCTTGGCAATCAGCCAATTTTGACCGAACTACTTGCCCAAATTACAAAACAAGATATAGAGAATTTACAGTAAAGGCTGTAGAATACGTCAATAATGCCCAATATTTTTTGGATCAAAATCCTCCAAGGTCACAGGGCATAAAGATCCTCCCATGTTATTTCTTATGGGAGATTTTTGCCGATGGTACCTGGCTCGAAAAATGTCATGTTTGACAATTTTTTTGGGGAGGTCATGGTGGCCCCAATAATTTTTCTGTGAATTGCTAAATTCATTACTAATTAGCCTGAATGAAATATATTTTTTGAGTTTAGCGGTTAAATACCCCTTTAAGTATTTCTCTAGCATTTTTGTGGCAGTTTATAAGAGAAAACAAGAGTTTTTTTAAATGGCCTGTTATCTACAGTGTGGCTTTTTTAATTTTAAATACGGTCGATATACTAGATTTTGTTCTGAGCAAATGTACTTATTTCAGGAGAAAGACGGCGATCGAAACAAGGACCGAGGGAAGAAAGGCGACCCTCGAGTTCCTAAGGTGCGGAACGACGGTGGTGCACAAGGTGGTACCCCCCGTAAGGATGGCAACCCTGTTAGAACTCCCACTACCCCACAGAGGCCTACAGTACCCTTTAGTGGTACCCCACCTGCATGGCCAAACAGGGACCGCTTTTCAGGAGAACACAAAGTCAAGAGGGAAAGGGAAAGCAGGTACATTATTTTGTAGTAGGATACAGTATTTATTTACTTGATCATAACCAAAATATTTGATAAAATCTAGAAACCAGGGAAAACGACGAGTACCCGGTCGACGAAGTCGGGTACGGGTACGTGTTTCCATTACCCGTTTACCCGTAAAACCCGGTTCCTGAATTGAGGTGTCACATTGTAGGCGGAAGGCTAATGTAAACATACGCTTTCTCATATCTTTTGTGCTTGGTGGCATTTTTCTTTCTAATTATAATGTCCTTTGTTCATGCCGCCGACTTGTGGCAGATGCTGGGTATGCCCCCCCCCCCTCCCTCCTGCCTTACCACTATTGCAATCTTCCAGAGATTATACCACTTAAATAATTACCATAACATCTCTAATGTTTTCAATCTGCTAGAAGTCAAAAGCTATCAGTCAGTATCACCCATGGTGATAACTGAAATTCAGCACTTTGAAATAGATGTACTGCAGAGACTGGCCTTTTCTTATCTTGTTACAATTATCTGAGCGCTAGCATTCCCCCTTTAGTTTAGTCCCCCCCCCCCCCAGTGCCTGCCCAGTGCCAATGCATCGTGACCTTGACTAGACTTTGACAAGATATGAAGCAGATGCAAAGAGCAGTGAGTTTTATCTTAATGACCCATTGCTGGTCCTCTTTCGTGATTATGAAATACTACTTCATCGGCACGTCATTGTTTATAGAACAGCATTACGTCTTGAGATATTACGATAATTGATGAGCGCATTTCTTCGCAGTTCATTAGACACCCACACGATTTTTTTGTTACTACCCGGGTAAATAAATAAATAAACAAATTTTATTTAGAGTCTACCCACTCAGTTATACAACTGATTTTCAGTGGGGACTTTAAATCAAGACAAGCCAACCCAGGCCCGACGAATCGAGACGATGGATACAGCGATCCCCTAACTTGACAATTATTAAGCGCAAGCAATTCCTTGTTATGGTCACTGCCGACCACCCCCGCCGAATCACGCCCAAGTGCAAGGCCGATTCACATAACTTGAAATATATGTGCATCGATGCAAGAGCAGGAGTCTACAAAGTGACCCTTTGCACTCTTAAGACGATTATGAATACTACTAGTCCAAGTCATTGTTTATAGAAAGATTCGACTATAGTAAAAATTTGAGACGCGTCTTCTGCATTCGAACGACGACCCAACATTTACGACACCCGCGGTATAATGTGGACGGGTACCCGGGTCGTAAAAAAGTCGGGTTTCGTCATCCCTAGTTTAAACCCAAGTCTCCCACATTCCTGATAGGCGCCTTAGCCAACTAGACCAGCAAGATGGTAACTTTTT
Organism: Sweltsa coloradensis; assembly: GCA_024449915.1. Lineage (NCBI taxonomy): Eukaryota > Metazoa > Arthropoda > Insecta > Plecoptera > Chloroperlidae > Sweltsa > Sweltsa coloradensis. Next base: position 1,460,510 of record JAMZAV010000302.1, read on the forward strand.
AACTTCTGAATAGGGAAGTCTCCTTAGTTTTGCAAATATTTTTTTTCTAATTCATTCTTCATAGTCTAAAAATAACGTTAACATGTTTTTTTCTAATTCTGTCCTAATTTTGTTTAAGTTTTTTTTTCACCAGTCAAAGTTTTGCACGTTTTGGATATTATCTTATCAGTTCTCTCAGACCAATATTATGCTGTCTTTCTAAGTACGGTAATGTTGGATATTATCTTATCAGTTCTCTCAGACCAATATTATGCTGTCTTTCTAAGTACGGTAATGTTGGATATTATTCATCTCGTCACATAATAAATATCGGAGCATTGATCAGTTACTTGAATATCTCGTAAATGAATGAACGACAATCACTACAAAAGCTGAAATGAAACGTCGCAGAACTAAGATTTCCGAGAAGCACGACCTTCACAAAGGCAACACACGAGCAGAGTAGCATCTTTTTACACTACGTAGCGCGCTCTCGTCGGGCCAGCCATGCGTGGGAGGGTGGGGGGCACTCTTGTCAAAGATGTCGCTAGCGTGCCTGTGTACCATGTGTGTGCCATGGTCCACATCGGTATGCAAGAAGGTATAGGCCTAATTTTGATTTGATTATTGATCGACGTTATAAATATCGATATTTATCGATCGATAATCGATTGCACATGCGCGATTATCGATATTAAAATTCATATTGAACGGCAACCCTAGTGGTTGTAATAGAAAACATAAACCAAAAAAAAATCTTAAACTACACTAGGAAAACGCCAAAATTGTTAATTGACAAGATATTGATTTACGTGTAATTCTGTATTGGACATGATTGATGGCTTAACCCTGCGTCACTCGCGTGGGGTTCTACAAACCCCAGGGTCTACATTCGACTCTGTTTCTCTGCATCAGACTGTTTTACCGACTCTAGAATCTCAGTACCTTCAAGTCACTCTATCTGTTAGCGAAATTTGTAACCCTCTAATCATTAGGGCTTTAAGTGTCGTTATATTGCCGGTCTGAACTTGGCTGGGGTTGCTGAAACCCCACGCGAGTGATCACGTTACAGTAACAGCATAGGGAAACTCAATGCTATTTTGGCTTAAATTTTTAAATTTTTGAATTTTTGAAAAATTCTTCTTGCAATTTACTAACTGGTTCATCTTTATCACTAAAAAGTGAAACAAAACTTAAATTTGCATTATTTGGACACATTTTTTGAATATTTTGAAAATGTCCATTTTTTAAAACTGAAAATTACAATAAAATAATATTTCATACAAAAAGGTTCATTGGCATTTTATTTCCCTGTCCTCCCAATAAAAACCACCTATATAGTAGTTCCACAAATCATATGAACACAGACAGAAATATCCAAAACATACTTCTGCACTATTACAGCCCAAAATAATTTGGGGTTTGACAAACCCCACGCAAGGGATGGTGTTAAGAAATTCCGCGCGAGTGACGGAGGGTTAACTATCAATGAACAGCACAATCTGTTTAGCGGTTGGGTCGTTTTTTGACAAACTCACTCGTAGACAGATTCAGGAGCAGAGAAAGTCTCATATAAGTTGAGTTGTACCATATGTACAGTCAATCTCTCTCTTAATATTCACTAAGGAAGGTCATACTCATGTGTATTGAAAATTTTCTGTGATATGATTTTAGTTGTTAGTATTTTATATTGTCTATCATGGCATCCCTATTCCACTTCAGGAAAGCTGATGGTATCCTATATCTGTGTAACTCTCATGATCAAGACTTGGAGCATATTTTATATTAGGGATCACATCGGGTAGTAAAATTTGAAGCCAGTTCCATTTCCAGACCCACCTGGGATCTGGAACCTGTTTTCCATAACAAGATCTTTGATGGTTTGCAGCGTATGTGTACGATGCTGGTCGGGGGGGGGGGGGGGGACAGCACTTGTGGCTGGTAGTTGCCATGCACTTCTCATCGGTCTGCAGTAATCACGGGAAATCAAAAACTGTTCATCTTTGCTGAATTGTCCCAATTGACCAAATTGGATACGGTAACTACATATGAGCACATTTTATAATGAAAAGCCCAAGAATAATGCGAATGAATGTATTTGTTTATGCCAGACATAGGGGTGTGCAGGCAGCACTTTTTATTTCGGGTCGGGCTCGGGTTCGGGTGGATATCGGATAATTTTCGGGTTCGGATACTTATTCAAATGTATTGATTTTGCATAAAACACATAACTATACATGAATATACATGGCCTAGCCTTACCGCCTAGGGCCTATAGAACAAGAGATCAAATCCTTACCTTGTTATTCTTTTTGCCGTAGGGTGAGTTGAGGGCAAGGGCTGTTTACTTTTGAAGAGTTCGTTTAGCTTCGTCTGTTTGCCTTTGGGTTTGGAACCCGCGGTCGTAGGCCTAGTTGCTTGTCTTTGAAGCTTCCTATCATTTTTCCTTTTCTCGTCCTCTACTTTGAATTTATTGAACTGGGACGGATGCTTCTTTAAATGACGCTGGAGGCACGTCGTATTACCGTAAAGGTTTTTTAAAATTGCATTGCAATAATTACACTTAGATTACTACACTTAGGGCTAGGAGTACCGGTACGTAAATCGTCACTTTCAACATCTCCATCCACGTCACTCTCGCCGTCTTCTACATCCATTCTAGCACGAAGAATATCAATTTAACAATTTAAACAAAGTACAATAGCCCTACGTAAATGTAGTAGTGCTCTGCGTGCTTGTAAAACATTTCCAAAACGTGAATCGTGACTTAGGCCTAAACCACGCGCAACAAGTCGCAGGAAGTGCCAAGGGGAGTGGTACATGACATGAATCGATATTACGAAACAATTCCGTGCGTTCATTGGCTAGAAACTTCGACCTTCGACTTGATGCTTCGACTTGTTGCCAGTGCTGCGATCTAACAGAGTTTTACGAACTTCTTCAGCATAGACCTTGTTCACACTGGCTCAAACAACAAATTCAAACTCGAGCGGCAAATACCCTACCCGACCCGAATTTTCCAACTTGTCGTAGAGTAATCGGATCAGACACAAAATATCCGACCCAAAATTTTGGGTACCCGCACACCCCTAGCCATACAACATAAGAAAATAAAATCTCGATATAAATGGATTTCTTACGTTGCAATGCAAGTAATTCATTTAGATAGTAGCGCTGTTATTACATCTGATTACGCAATACGTATGTCATCCCCTGCGACGCGCTCTTAATGGCAGTTCCAGCCCTTACTGACAAGTGAAGAGTGATGCACAACAGTTTCCTGGCCGATAAGAACTGGGGAGCCGCTAGAGGCAGACTGGCCTGCTATGGCATGAATAACGGCGCTCAAAATTACCATTTTTGTATTTTGCATGATTGTACTGGTTTTATCATGTCACATCTATGTTGCAAACATGGTGAAGATTGGAGGGAGAAATAAATTTGTGTGTTTTGGCAGGTTCACTGATAACTACCAGCGACCGCCATCGGGTTCCGGGTCAGGGTACCAACGCGACAGAGACAGAAATCACAGAAACAATCCTGCTGATAACAACAGAAATAGTAGTGCACCTGATGGCCACAGAAACAGCATGGCAGATAATCATCGAAATAATATGCCAGATAATCATAGAAATAGTTCATCTGATAAAAGAAGGTAAGCCCTAAATTAATATCATGTTGATTTTGTTGATTTGCAATTATCATTGCTAAGTATAATTTTTGTAATAAACTATGTTTACTTTGTAGGTTCCATCCTGGAGGGGGAGGCTTTAACAGCAACAATTCAAGCCCGTGGGTCAACTCCCCGGCACAGTTTGGCCCTACTGTGTACCCCCCTGGAGACATGATGCCCCCACACTTCCCTCCACGTGATCGTTTTCCACCCGTCCCCATGGGAGGTCAGCCACCACCCTTCAGCAACGACTGGCGTTCTGGCAAAGAGCGGGATTACAGACGAGATTACGACAGAAGGCCCCCTCCTACCAACTCATAGCATGTGATAGACATACTACTAATATGAAACACCTATACCTTTGATGTATTGTGAAATACTCTGAAGAAACTGTGAAGGCGTTGAATTCCATTATATGTACCTGCCATTGTTGTTTTTTTAAGGATAGGTATTTAAGAATGGAAGAAATATTGCATGTGAAAAGTTGACCAAAGATGTGAAACACATTTTAAAATGTGATGATTGAGAATAGCAATTATTTGGATAAAGTATATGCACTCTGTGAAGACCATGTTTTCAAGAGTGGAGAGCTGTGAGTGAGATACCTGTTCCTTCTGTACTAGCTTTGATGAACTTTGTAAGATGATGGAGAAGTTAGTTACATACTACAGTGTCAATGCCGTGTAACTTCTTACTAGAAATTATTAATTAAGATTGCACAATGGACAGTGCTGCACCAGTAATCATTGATTACTGATTAGGAAGGCATATTGTGCCCTTACATACAAGAGTGAATACCTAGCTTAGTTTATTTGGCTGCTGTTTAAGATATACAAATTATACATTTAATTTACACCAACATGAGCTTAGTTTGGTTGTGTAGTTCAGGCATAGTACAACTACTATGTATAATATGTCACTTACTATACATAGTAAGTAGGGTATGTGCACGTTTGGTGCAGTATTTGTTCAAATTTGCAACACAATAGACCTGCAGCTAACGCACTGTCTCTTCAGATGGATCATCATAGCTATCGATTATCGAACACAACTAAGTACTAGTAGTTCAAACAAATACAGCACCCAACAATTTCTTCCCAAATGTAAGGTTTACTTGCTTTGAGTTTATGTTTTACCGTAACATTACTACTGGCGTCTCTTCCAAGTGATTAACATAGTTCTGTAATAATATACCGGAAATATTATGTAGATGTATATACATATACAGAGAATATTTATATTAAGTACTCTATTGTGATGTATTGTGTACAGTCAAGCAAGATGACTAAATTAGTTGCTATATGAAACCTTTAAAATTGTGTGGTATGGCAAACAGCTTACTAATATGATTATTGATTGTTTATTGTTAAGAAGGTGCTCTTTATTTTTTTTAATTCCTATTCATATAGGCATATTATATATTTCATAAAATGAAATGTCACGTGTACCGGTATGTACAGTTTTTGATTCGTACTACATTTCCCCTTAAATCATAGGTACATATTGTTTATTTGTTTTAGGCTTGGTACTTTCATGATATGAAATGATTTTTTTGTTTTGTGTTTTAGTGTGGACACAAAGATAAAGATACACCATTTTATTAAAAGCCACTTTTATAGCCAAAAAATTACAAAGGTCACTAGTATTGTTTTGATAGCTACATGTTCTGTCTTGTTAAGTAGACCTACTAGATGCCTACTAGTATGTAGCTGATTACTTTAAGAAATATAATGCCATGCCATACTGAAAGATCAACAGTAAATTTATTTAACGTCATATACTAACTAACTTTACTTACAAATTGGCAGATCTCTACTCTACTTACTTAATTATTAATACAGAAAAAGGTCATTCATGTTACGGTCTATACTCGATGGCCATGGGTATAGTAGTAAGAAATTACATGACATGGTAATTGGAAAATTATGCATGCTGTGCTAGTACTAAGTACACAATTATGAATCAGAATGTTAAATTTTTAACTAGTACGTACTATTATGTTAAAATTTGCTAGCTCCATCTACCAAGCCTAAATTATACTGTTTTTTATTATATAAATCTTTGTATAGATTGTACATATTTTGTATTATTTTTGTGGGTATGTGATTATGAAGTACTGTTCTTGTATGTATTGTATTTTGTTCTATAAACTTGACTACCATAAATCCATATGTTTCCAAGAAGAAAACATGCATTTTAGATTATAAAAGATTTCTGATCTATTAAAGGCCATTAAAACCTTTACTTTACAGCAGACTTCTTTCTTTCACTTACGTATCTCCTGAGCTGAACCGAGGTGGAAGTAAAATTGAACTGCCAGTATTGGCAGTATCAATTTAGGTTGCAGCATTCGCACACAGAAGCACTGTCAACGAGCATTAATGACCACCGATAGCAAATAGTATGTACACTCGGGGCTCGAATTTAACGGTCGCCCGAGGCGAGTGTATTGTTGCGCGGGTGAGTAACTTTTGGAAATTGGGCGAGTGATTTTTTAGTAAACCGTAACATAGATTGTGTACATTACGTTTCAAACTACACGGTCAACAAATATGTGGCGGTATTTACAAGGAGTTTATTTCTCGTTTATTTACTTTATTAAACATTATATATACATATATATATGTGTATATGTTATGTTATGTATGTGTATATGTATTATGTCTCGTTTATTTACTTTATTAAACATTATATATATATAATCTTTAATAAAGTAAATAAACGAGAAATAATATATAATAAAATAATAATAATATATATATATGATAAAAACAAGGATCTTGGGTAAAACCGCGTCGAAAATAAGATGAACCTGGGCGTCCACCGACGTTTCGTCTGTACTACGTCAGACATTTTCAAGGTTGACTGTGACTCTACGGAGGTTGGAGTCACAGTGGTTGGCAAGCACGCAGCGCCCGCCTTATATAGCCTCGGCTGAAGGTGCGGGTCGGCGAGGTTATATAGAAAATAGGTGCGGGGCGGCGAGGTCATAAGGCGGGCGCTGCGTGCTTGCCAACCACTGTGACTCCAACCTCCGTAGAGTCACAGTCAACCTTGAAAATGTCTGACGTAGTACAGACGAAACGTCGGTGGACGCCCAGGTTCTGCCCTGGTTCATCTTATTTTCGACGCGGTTTTACCCAAGATCCTTGTTTTTATCCTATGACAGGCCGCGAAAACCTACAACAATCCATATATATATATATATAATGTTTAATGAAGTAAATAAACGAGAAATAAACTCCTTGTAAATAATATATATATATAAATAATATATAATAATATATATATATATTATATATTTATTTATTTATTTACCCTCGCTCATACCTGCGTAAAGGTAAATGACATAATTAATGTTTGGTGGTCAGTTCAAAGGCAGCAGATATTCGTTGCAGTACTGTTCCATCCATTCAGATGTATAATGCAGCTACAATTCAGAGATTGAAATGTACTTGTCCTGATGGTCTAGTGGTTAAGACGCTCACCTGGAATGTGGGAGATCCGTGGTTCGATTCCCGGTGGGGGCGGACTTTTTTAATTTCTGAATTGTAGTAAATAATTTCAAGGAGTAGATAACCCAAACAAGAAACAGAAACCTAATCCTATAGTGGCCCCAACGAAAGAATGCAGATGGCTCGAAATTGTTTTCCCAACCTAACAACTTTGTCAACTCTATTCACGCTAGCTCAGCGTGGATCTTGCACACGGAGGAACTCTGTGATCTAGCACAGATAAATTTTGCTTGCGTCGGTAAAAGACATTTCTCTTTCATACACAAAGGCGACATTCCATTTACCGCGCATTCATTCTCCCCCCACCACTACCATGCATCTGCATTCTTTCGTTGGAGCAATTATACTGCAGACAATGCAAAATATGAGAAGAATCGTGTGCGCCTTTTTCAAGAACGCTGGCTAACAGAACACACGTGGCTACGTTTTGACCAACAACTAAATTCGATGTTTTTTTGTGTTTGTGAGATATCTAACGTAGGAGATAAACATTTGTAAAGGGTAGCCAAATATTACGAAATTACGTAGTAGTACTAGTAGTGGTTTGGAGTAGGAATATGGACTAGTGTTTTTAATTTCGGACTAGTAAATTTACAGGGCAAAATATTTTAAAATTCGAGCCCTGCGTACACTAAGAACTTCCTTCAAATACGGCTATGGGCACCACCATTTTAAGTTATATTGTGAAATAATTTAATCCTAAGAATTTATTATGGCAAGCACGATACATTTCAAGGTTAAAATGTGGTAAATTTAAATAAATATAATTGGTAGGGTTGTGCAAACCCACTATTTTTATTTTGAACTCAAACTTTCATAGTTTTGAAAATCGAACTTCACAAAAATTTCGGACCTCAAACATATCAACGAATATCAGTCGGTTATAATAGGTAAAATAATGATAAAGTCTAGACGGGCACCTCCACCAAGAAAGTAGGTATGTAACTTGTGGACCAGCCCCTCCACCATAAGTGTGGTTTGTAAATTTGTACCTGTAAACTGAGAACCATTTTTTTTACATTTAAAATAAAAAGTGACTGCACACTACAATTTTTTTTAAATCAAACTTTTTTCAAACTTCGGTTTGCATAACCTTAAAGTTCTGTTTAACAAAAATTAACACAATATTTTGATTAGTATGGCTTGTTGATCTTGTGGTTAGAGGCTCTGCTTCCAATGCAGAAGGTCCAGGGTTCAATTTGATTAACTCTTGATTTTGATTTAAGTAATTCTTTCACCTGAATTTGCAAACGGTGACTATGGAGGCGTCCTAGCAACGAGATTCATAATTTATAGCGCACCGCAGCCAAGCAGCCGTGCGCTAGAACACTCGAGCACCTTATACTGCAAGCAGAGTTGTTCCGTTTTAGACGCATTGTACAGACAACACGGGATGTGACATGAAGTTATAAACTGTCTTAATCGCGGGGGTTTGGGTACCTAAAACAATACATATTAAATTTGGTTGAGGTGAGACCATCCTTTCTGGGCGAAAACGTGGGTTGAAACACGCTTAAAATCACTTTCAGGATATTAGTTACAACTACTGCTGCTGCTGCTACTGCTACTACTACTACTACTTCTACTACTACTACTACTACTACTACTACTACTACTACTACTACTACTGCCTAATTCGTCAATTTAACAAAAACAGCGATTGTGCACGAACGGATGAATCTACAACATTCAAACTTTGCGTGACTATTGAACTACGAGTTCTTCGAAACCTTTAGAGAAAAAAATGAAAAGTGTGAAAAGTTAACGGGGAGTCATGCAAATAATTGACAATTTCATATTAATACTTGCACATAAATAGGGGCCTATTGTTGTTAAATGTAAAAGCGAAGATAAAATAGATAGACTGCGTGTTATTAGTCTTGAAAACCAATATCATATTTTAACCTGCTTTTTTTTATTAATTTGCTATATTTCAAAGATCAACCACGTCAAGTAAAATGTGGGTCTTGTAGGAGTGCGGCGGTGACGCGGGGAGTGGGAGTGGTGCGTGTGCATGCGTGTAGTTTGAGAATCAGTCTCTCTCTCTTTTTTTCCGGCCAATTACTTTGTGTTCTAATTATCTATTATTTTCATTAGGCCTTCATTATCATTATCATCATTATTATTATTATCATTATTATTATTATTATTATTATTATTATTATTATTATTTCACTAGTTATACTTATTATTAGTTTATTATTAGTTTATACATATGATTATTATTATTATTATTAGCAGTAGTAGTAGTAGTAGTAGTAGTAGTAGTAGTAGTAGTAGTAGTAGTAGTAGTAGTAGTAGTAGTAGTAGTAGTAGTAGTAGTAGTAGTAGTAGTAGTAGTAGTAGTAGTAGTAGCCCTACTAGAAAAAATCTCCTGACCGTCGCACCCTCTTTCCAGAAAGTAGCATTATAACAATCTTTGATTATAATATAATATCTCATTCGGTCATTCCAATCTTAAAAGCATTTAGCCGGAGCCCCTACAGTCATGATTGATTTTCTCGCCCTAGGCTATGTATTTTGGTGGTGCCTCCAGTTTATCCATATTGTTTCATTTAGTATGTATTATAATTTTTGTAGGAAGCCTGCCCAGGGTGCAATTCCAGGTGTCTGGACTGTATGTTGCGGATAGGACAATTGTGAAGGGATATCCGAGGGCTGTTTAAGAGGACTCAATCCCTTGCATTCGCATTAACGACTGAGGAAAACCTCGGAAAAAACCTTCATCGGATTGCCGGTCTCGGCGGGTTTTGAACTCGGGACCTCCCGAATCAAGTCGCACGCTTAAGCCGACCCAACGCTGTCGGCGCATTTTTTGCAAAAGGGAAGTTAAAACAATCAAAATATATTAATAGATGGAAGATGCAATAAACGTTTGAAAGGGTTTAAATATTACCGCCAAAAATAAAAATGGATTGGGGGTAGGGGTACGTAGTGCAGTGTTAAAGCTGGCACCACTGTAAAAATAGTCACGTGATATTCTTATGTCATGTTTCCCGCGAAAGTACGTTACAAATCAGCTTACCCTAGGGCCTAGACTTTGTGTATTTAATTTATCCCTTTGGCCCGAAGAGAGCTTATTATACAGTGGTTATGACTGTGTTTATTACTTATTAGGTCTGCAAGAACTCTATATTGTAATGTTTAAGCCACAACTACAAGAAAATGGAGGTAATGAATAGTAGGCCTACGCAAGTATGGCTAGGGGCTAGGCCTAGCCTAGGTAGCCTAGTAGCTAATAGAGACTGTTTGGCCTAGGGAAGAGAAGGCTTTTAGGGCAGGGTTTTCCGTTCAAAAGGGTAGGCCTAGGCCTAGCCCTAGTCCTAGGCCTAGGCCTAGACTGCTTCTGAGCCTACCATAACCTAAGCTAGACCTACCTATCATCCTGTTGCAGATAACCGGCTTTCTGCACAAGAAATGGATGACATTCGTCAAAGGAATATTGCTTATGAATACATGTGCCACCTAGAAGAAGCAAAAAAGTAAGTTGTGACTCATAGGCCTAGCCTATGCTGCGACTTCCTTCTAAGGGCAAGAAGGGTTACGGACGGGGAAGGTTAGGCGGTGGCGGTGGGAGGAGGATGATAAGTGGAATGTAGAGAGGGTAGGCTCTAGGGTACTTCTATACCTGGGGGGGGTCCCAAATTTTTACAAGTATACCCCCCGCCATCCCGGCGGACGTATTTTTTGATGGAACGAAAGGATTTGGGTGCGTCTTTTCGATTTTTATCCTAAACTACGCGGCGCACTGTAGCCAGCGAAAAGTTCGGCTAACCTAGCGAAAATAGTTGTTAATATAAGTTGGACCCCCCCAGGTATAGAAGTGCCGGCTCTAGGCTATATGACAGTGCCACTGCAATGTTAGGAGAGTTGGGGTGGGAGTCATTATTGGGAAGAAGAAGGGAGGTTAGGCTGTGCAATAAGGTACAGGTTGAACCAGATAAGCTGGCGGCCGTCAAGGTCAAGCGAGAGCACGGACGCCAACGTTGACAATTTACACACAACTGGCATTAGGTAGGGCCTACCGTATTTGGTCATGTTATCGTGATATGTTATCACATAAATCATCATTTTATAAGCTGTAAATAAAGCAGTTCGTCCCACAGAGTCAGTATTTTAGCGAAATAATGATTTTAAGTAATCACGATTACGAAAGTGTTTTTTTGCCTTGTTGGTAATGGTGTGTCCAAAGTTCCAGCTGTTTATAATGCCAACCTCGACAGATGTGATGTCAATGTTTAGGAGCATCAAAATGTCGTGATTTTATTCGTACACTTCATAAATACTTTATTTTTAGGATATATTGGGCAAAGCTTGGCTTTAAAATAGTCGTGTTTTTCTCCGAAAGCAGTTTTAGAGACCATTATTTTATTTATTTTTTGCCGATCCTGTGGCCAGTGTGTGGACGACAGTGCTGCGATCCCTCGGCGACCGCCACCTTATCTGGTTCACACTATAGCAGGGGAATTAGGGGGTGGGGGGACATCCACAATAGGCAGTAGGAGGGGCTTTACAGGGGTAGGGGGATCATTCATGGAAGTTCCAGCGTCAATTAGGCCTAGTAAGAACGGATTTGGGTCGGTATTTCCTTGGAAAGGACTGTTAGGGAGTGGAATGACTTGTCTGGGGATGTTGTAGCTAGTGGGTATTTCAAGGAATTTAGATGTTTTTAGAGGAGCAGAAATTAGGTCTGGGGGAGTAAGTGGTTGCCACCGGGCGGAAGGGCCCATTCGTAACCGTTAGAAATGTTATGTTATGTTAAATAAACAAAACTTTAAAACTTCCGTATAGGCCCGTCTAGTTCTATGCTAGCGTAGGCCTACCGATTTCTTGGTCAATTATTGTGCGGAATGCCAACGTTTGAAATACGGCAGTAGGCCTACCTAGCTACACCGGCCGTCTGCGTACAAAGAGAGCTGGAAAACCTCGCAATTGCCGAATTTGTTTCGGGTGCATTCTTAAAAAAAATCTTAGAGCTGGCGCGGCTGGAAGGTGGAAAAGAAAAACGTTTTTTGGTAGCTCTATGGGTAATTATGTAGAATCACTCAGCGGACCGGAATTACTTTGGAAGGTAGGGTAAGCGGGGGTAATTGGGAGGTGGGGGTAATTGGGTGGAACATTTATTTTTTCCATTTTCCCAAGTTATTATTTTATTTATTTATTTATTTATTTATTTAACGTCTATCCTATTCAGTTATAAAAACTGATTTACAAAGGAGGACAACTAAATAAATCTAATTACATAGATGCAGACACAACAATGAACTACATTTAAGTAAATATTTGAAATAGTAATATTACAACAATGCATTAAATACTCAACAAATTTGATAACAAATAAAAAGGATATTAAATGCAATTTATAAATGAATCGAATATAAAAAAAAGGTGGGGAATGAAAAAAAAAGAAAAGAAAAAGAAAAGAAAAGAAAAAAGAAAAAAGAAAATGAAAAAAAAGAAAGAAAAAAGAAAGAAAGAAAGAAAAAAGAAAAAAAAACATTAAAAAAGAAAAACGAAAAGAAAAAACTGATTTATTAGACGATCCCACTCAAACGAATATGAGGTTTGCCAAAAATCAGGAACAGCAAATCAGGGAGTAACCAATCTTTCGCGGAAGAAACCACCGAACGCGAATCTTCATTCTTGTGTTCAACCATCATTCTTGTGTTCAAATCTTGATAACAATTTAGTACAAAAGATCTTGACTTTAATATATAATTATATCAGATATATAATTATTTAAAATTGTTCAAGTCAAAAACTGATAACAGATAAAGTGAGCAAACTATCTTAAAATTCTCATAAGATATCCTTCTTAAATAATTAACAATATGTAGTTGGTTTATGAACAAATTATAATTGTTAAAGAAGATTTTCTTATTGTTGTCAATGGAAGAGGACTGAAAGTTATTTAGAACTTCACAATTGCAAATGTTAAGTTGAGTTCTATTAATTTTCAAGCATTGTATTTTCAATCCAATGCTTGTTTTAAAGTATTAAAGACACACACATAACAAAAACTTGTAGAAATACAGCCAAACCTTACACACTCAAAAGGAATGAGATCTAAAAAAAGGGCCAAGCTCATCTACCCTTCCACATTTGCGCATTCTTAATTCATAAACGTACAGTGTCCCATAACAGCATCCTCGAAAAGCTTGGCAAAATAGAATTTGCGATTATTAATTTAACGTAGTAGTTTATCCAAGTTCTTTTTTTGTAATTAATTTAAACGTAAACATGCAAATTCTATTTTGCCAAGCTTTTCGAGGATGCTGTTATGGGACACTGTACGTTTATGAATTAAGAATGCGCAAATGTGGAAGGGTAGATGAGCTTGGCCCTTTTTTAGATCTCATTCCTTTTGAGTGTGTAAAGTTTGGCTGTATTTCTACAAGTTTTTGTTATGTGTGTGATCTTATTACTTTTTCAAGTTCCATTACAAAATTATTTGTTAAAATATAATATTTTTATCAAAGTTGATTTAATTTTTATGGTATTAGCAATAACAATAGGATGTAAAATATCTAGGCCGGGATTCATGTACATCCTGGGTATAGGTGGTATAAACCATGGTATAACGACACTATAAGACTGGTTAAGTCTAGGCAACTCACATCCTATTAAAACTTTCCCATGTAACAACAAAACGCACAACTAATGTAATTTTACACCTATTTCACTGCACCCACACGAGGGAAGCGATATATCTAGACGGCCTTGACCCACAGCCATGTAAATCATCAGATAATCAGAAGAATATGAAAATTTTCACCATCTTTTGTTTTACATTTTATTAAAAGTGACAGGAGATTGCGTGAAGTTATTAAAAGTAAAGAAAAAAGCTTATTATTGCCGTAAATTTTGGAATAGCCTAGGACTATCATACCATTGTTTATCTGCATTAGGCTTGTAGTAATCAAAACTAGTTATTTGTGCGGGAAGTGTCAAAACAAGGTTGTGCTGGCCTAGGGTTGGCTAAGAAAGGCTAGGGCTTGTCAAACATGTAGTGTAAGTATTTATTTATCTAGTCTATAGCCTAATGGAACTTTAGACCTACACTGTTGTATTATAAATAATTTTCTACATCTGGGCCTAGGCCAGGGACGGTTTCTGATTGTTTTATGAGAGTATAATGACACCTTTTCTCGTTCCACACAAAGAAGAAAAATTTTAAATGTCCGCCATTGTTTACGTATCGCACTTTCCCGCCTAACTCTGCTTAAACGTCAACAAGTGTCAAGTAACTATGGTTACTTGTGATTATATGCCAAGTGTTTAAGGCTTATTTTAAAACCTTTATTTGGAAGCCTTCCAACAAACTTTTTCAACTTTTTTTTTCAAAAGAGACTATATTTCTATAACCTTAATGTCCATGTAAAATATGAACATTGTAGCCCCACCCGTCTGGTCAGAATCGCGGGCCGACGTATTAGATGTTAGCAGTAGCAGTAGCAGTAGCTAGCAGTAGCTAACATCCTTAAAGTGATTTTGAGCATGTTTGAAGACATTTTTTCACCAAGAAGGAATGGTCGTACCCCAATAAAATTTGGCATGTGTTTGTCAGGTACCTAAATCCCCTCGATTGTGATAGTTTTCAAGTTCACATCACGTTACATGACGGCTGGGTAACACCTCGAAATCACCCCAACTCTGCTTGGTGTATAAGGTGCTTGAGTGTGTAGCGCACCGCGGCTTGGCTGCGGCGCCCTAACGGGCACCTAGATATTGAAAATATTGTTTGTGTATTAATCACAACAATGAACAAAATATTATCAATGAAAACAAGCAATTAATTAAGTACCACCCAATTACCCCCATTGTGGGGAAATGGGTGGTAAAGAAGTTGAACTTCAAAGTTATGTTTTACCTGCTAATATAAACTTTTTCCACCAGATTGCTCTTGAAACCAACTTATTTTAGTGATGTTTTTAGATGGCAGTGATATCTGCAACAATTTCCCCCCATTTTCAAGTTTTTGACATAGGGCAACATAACCTATAAATCTAGTCTAATGGCAATTTTTTCAGTGATTTTTTAAAGTTTAATAAGTTTTTAATTTTATATTGAAATTATGAAAATCTTGTTGCAGTTTGTTCACACATTAAGTATCTTTAGTAAAAACCAAGACAAAAATGTAAAAATAGTTATAGTCTGTTCTAATTTGCATATTTTGTTTATCGTTGCATAGAATATAATTAATTATAACATTATTCAATAAAACCATTAGTTTTTAACCTACAACAAAGTGTGAGGTATCAATCTCTTCAGTTTCACTTCCTCTATCACCACCCATTTACCCCCATTCTACAGCATGTGTATTATAGAAGATTTCAGGCCTCCACCCAATTGCCCCCATGGGGGTAATTGGGTGGTTTTGTAGTTGAAGCATAAAATTCCACTTTTTATATGATTAATGACCAATAACTGCTAAAATGCACATGTTTTATTAAACCTTAGCAAACAACATATCATTCAAGGGAGTATTTGTGCATAATTTATATAAAATATTTATAAAATTAATTTTTTTCTAAACATACCTCCCAATTCCCCCCGCTTACCCTAATTTAAATGATTGAGCGATGTTACTTAGGCCTACATGGTTTGTGGAGTGATTTAAGTCGGCGCACGTTGATTTGAGTATGTTTTTTGGTCATTCAGAAGGTTTGTTGTGATTGACATAATGTTAATGTTTACGTTGTGAGAGAGTGTGTTGTATGTCGACTGGAGCGA
This sequence comes from Sweltsa coloradensis, assembly GCA_024449915.1. NCBI lineage: Eukaryota > Metazoa > Arthropoda > Insecta > Plecoptera > Chloroperlidae > Sweltsa > Sweltsa coloradensis. The sequence continues at coordinate 1,476,410 of JAMZAV010000302.1, forward strand.
CGGCGAGGTGGGGGAATGAATGACGTATTGCAGTACTGGCAACTAAAGCCTTTGTATTTTATTTTATGGGATTGACTGGTTTTCCCGAGTTAGCGATTCATTTGAATGAGGTGTGTTAATGGTTTTGTTCTTGGGTATGAGTTGGGTTCCAGGGGCAGAGCCCCGGTGGGGGTTGGAGGGCAACGCTCCCCATTCAGTTGTGCATCGAATTTCATTTTTATCTCAAAAGTTGAAAGCACTGGTTGAGGCTAGATTTGAGTTCGAAGATGGCGAAGTGTGGAGGTCGGTGGATGTGATGGTGGCTGTTTGTTAAGTGTTGTTAGTGTATGTTGTTTTTTGTTTTATTTTGTAAACACTTGTGTGCGCCTGTTAAAAAATCATTTAAAATTACTCTGTTGTGGTTGTTCTAGTGATTATTCAACAAAAAAACGGATTAAAAACATCGCTGAGTAACCCTTCACTTTTACCGCCTTATGTTGATTTAGGGCCTATGGTCCGTGGAACAAGCTTAAAAACATTTCAAATCCGGAAAACAGCACCAAAATTTAGGAGCTGGTAAAAGACATATTTTAATGTTATTTTCACGGGGGACACGCATGGTAGCAAATAAGTCACCTGTCATGGCGTCCTCAAAATCGCAAAAATAATTCTTAAAGTGGCTGTAACTCAAGAAGTAATCATCGGATTTGGATAAACCAGGTACCTATTGTTTTAATGGGTAGATTTAGTAATGCTCTACAAAAAATTTCACACGAAATTTTACCGTAAAATAGTTTCAATTATATTTATAAATTATTACCGGTACTACAATGTATTGCAATTATAGCACTTTTTGGTAGGCCCTATATATAATTATTTATACGTAGAACTCGCTAGATTGTCATAAAATTTTCACACTATACGAAAATAATGCCAATAAATCCAAAATTTAAGTCCCGAAAAAACGAAATTCTTGTAACTCATTATTGATTAATTAACTAGGAAAACGCTAAAGTCCCGTCGCGTTGTTGAGCGAGCACCGGTACGTGCAACACGACCCGAGTACGACATTCCCATAATGTTACATAGGTACCAATAAGTCCTGAAAATTTGTAAAATAGGAGAGAATCAGGCGCGGACTGGCAGGGGGTGCTGGGGTGCGATCGCACCCCGGGCTTTTGACATTCCGGGCCCCTGTGGAACATTTGTACACACTACACTTTCAGTTTCAGACAAAATATATATGATTGTATATTTGTTTCCTGCGAAAAAGAGTTGCCGAACAAAATACATTAGATAATATTAACGATGACTCATGGGGTGCCTTAGGCAGCTCTTCAAAGGAGAATGGTTGTTCAGTGTTCTCACTTTTCAGTTTTCAGTAGGAACTAGTGACTATCATGTATAGCTAATTGACTTTCTCACCGCCGCGCTACGAGAAGAAATTTCGATGTGATTGCAAGTATTTTGGTTTTGGTTTGCCAGTTCCAACTAGCAAGGGGATGGCGTTGTGTGGGGGTGGGGGGGGGGGCAGCCGGCGCCGGGGGGGGGATGTAGAAGTAGTACCGTGAATCGTCTCATTACAGGTTACAGCTTACGCTTATACATTATTATTGGAAAGTTATGCATGATTCAATCAAAATGTCCAGTATACACTCATCCCCCAAGCTCGCATTTTGGGAGAGTCAATTTGGTACTTGCGAGTTACATTATTGGTTGTAAGGCTTCCTCAAATATAATTTTCGCGAGATTTGAATTGCGAGCTCGGGTAGTGTTACTTAGTTGGCGCCTGTTAATCGCGTTATTAAATAGCGTTTTAGGCCATAAAATATAACGAACCACCCAAACCCAAAAAATTTTGTTATTTCGTAATTAATTATGAAATAAATATGTTAACAAAAATAACATAAACATTTAATAAATTTATTGAAACATTTACATGTGGAAATATAAAAATAAACAGACGCCATTCAAAATTAAAATCTTGGTCGATGAATTTTTAACTTGGTTGTCGTTACTGACTAACCAAAACATAACCAATCCAAATCCATCGACCAAGCTTTTAATTTTGAATGGCGTCTGTTAATTTTGATATTTCCACATGTAAATGTTTCAATAAATTTATTAAATGTTTATGTTATTTTTGTTAACATATTTATTTCATAAGTATAGTTAGATAATAATATGGATATTGATATATTATTAATTTATTATATAATTAATAAATATATTTATTATTTTAAGCAAAATAATGGGCTTGGCCACACTTCTAGATATCACCACTTTATGCAGTTGAGCCACTTGTATCTTCCTCGTTTTCGGCTTGGCCCCTTTTTTGCAAGTTTTTGCATTTTTGTATGGTATCTTCTTTTCTTGGATTGTGCTCTTTTTTATTTCCTTTCCTATAAGTAATTCAAAAAAATATCCAAGATCAGTTTTTTATGGAGGAATCAGAGCCAATACAACAAATTGCTATACTTGCTCCAACGAAAGAATGCAGATGCTTGGTAGTGGTGGGGGTAGAATGAATGCGCGGTAAAAGGAATGTCGCCTTTGTATATGAAAGAGAAATATCTTTTACCAACGCAAGCAAAAATTATCTGTGCTAGATCACAGAGTTCCTCCGTGTGCAAGATCCTCGCTGAGCTAGCGTGAATAGAGTTGACATAGTTGTTATGTTGGGAAAATAATTTCGAGCCACATGCATTCTTTTGTTGGGATCACTATAGCTGTAGTAGTGGAGTAAAGATTACTAACTATAGTGCAAAATGTGATACCAGCATAAAAATTTGCAATTATGTAGAATTTGTAATGAGAAATTTGAAAATAACTGGCTCCACGATGGGGTCTTACTATTTAACTAATAATTAATTAATTAATATTAATTGGTTAATTATGTAACACGAGTTTCAAAGTGGCAATAAATTAGTCATGTTTGGTATTAATTAAGAGCATTTTTCACCTTTAAAAAGAAAAAAAATACATTGAAAAAATATATTGAAATATACATAAGTTATAGTTAAAAATGTTGATTTTTCTGATTTTTTAGTTTTTGAACCAAAAGATCAACGTTAAAGTAAAATTTCTCCTAACCAATGATATCACAGTGTTCACAAAAGAGCTGGTAACTATAATTAATATATCATTTTTCAATTTTCAATAACAGTAATTACAATATATTTAACACAAATAACAATATGGCGTAAATATGTCTAACTATGATATAAAATATGATACCAACTTAAAAATTTAGCAATCTTAAAGCTTTTGTAATGAGAAATTCGAAAATAACTGGCTCCAAGCTAAATGTTAAGTATTTAACTATTAATTGATTAATTAACATTAATTAGTTAATTTAGTCCTAAATTTTCAAAGTGAAGACAAATTTGTAGTGTTTGGTATCAATTGAAAGATTTTTTACCAACATTAAGAAAAAAAATACATTGAAAATATATATTGAAATATATACATGTTATAGTTAAATATGTTGATTTTGTGATTTTTTAGTTTTTGAACCAAAAGATCAACTTTAAAGTAAAATTTCTTCTAACCAATGATATCACAGTGTTCACAAAAGAACTGGTTACTATAATTATTGTTTCATTTTTCAATTTTCAATAATAGTAATTACAATATATTTTACACAAATTAACAATTTTTCTTAAATTGAAAAGTTACAGAAACATGTTGTGTGACGTAGCAAATGCATCATTTGACTTGTTTATATCAATCTTAAAGATTTTGTAATAAGAATTTCGAAAATCACTGGCTCCAGGCTGAGTTTTGAGTATTAAGCGTCAACATTCGCTATTATATAGTGGTATCTAGCACTATATCATCACGCGGGGGATTGTTGCATGTGCCAAACGAATACTTCAATTTCGCTTCACCCAAAGAAAAATAGCTCCGGTGCTTGTTGGTTGTTGGTGCTTGTTGGTGACAAATACTTTCATTTGATACCAAAAATTACAAATTTATCTTCACTTTAATATTTTTTGACACAATTAAGTAATTAATTTAATTAATCAATTCATAGTTTAATACTCAAAACTCAGTCTGGAGCCAGTGATTTTCGAAATTCTTATTACAAAATCTTTAAGATTGATATCAACAAGTCAAATGATGCATTTTGCTACGTCACACAACAATAACGTGTTTCTGTAACTTTTCAATTAAGAAAATTTGTTAATTTGTGTAAAATCTATTGTAAATACTATTATTGAAAATTGATCTCTTATTAATTATAGTTACCAGCTCTTTTGTTAGCACTGTGTTATCATTGGTTAGAAGAAATTTTACTTTAAAGTTGATCTTTTGGTTCAAAAACTAAAAATCACAAAATCAACATATTTAACTATAACATATATATTTCAATATTTTTTTTATTGTATTTTTTTCTTAATGTTGGTGACAATTGCTTTCATTTGATACCAAACATGACAAATTTACCTTCACTTTAATATTTTTGGACACAATTAAGTAATTAATTTGATTAATCAATTCATAGTTAAATACTCAATAGTGGGGTAAAGATGTCTAACATTAGTGCAAAATGTGAAACAAGCGCGAAAATTTGCATACTGACTAATTCGAGTGTGCTGAATCCAAAAATTTATGGCCCCAAGATGAACTACTAATATTTCTATGAGTAATTAATGTAATTACATTAATCAATTAAATTAAGATAATCAGGATTTATTCAACTCAATGTGGTCAAGTGAGGTATTAAATGAAAGCAAATAATGCATACAACATTGTGATTTGTTAAAAGTGAAACTTAATTAATGAGTATTAATAAAATCAACCAATTAATAAAAAAATCAAATATGTTAATTAAACACTACAATAAGATGAAAAGTTTAATTAATTTGCATTTTCAAAGTTACTCAGGTCTAGAACCAACTGGAAGTAATTTCGATCTAAGTCACAATATCAAATCATAGGTTAATTACTTAATTATTTAATCAATCAATTATGTTTCTTTGTTCTAAAACGTATCATGTGACATATCAAACTGTAGCATTTTTCTTTGGTGAAATATTTTCATGTGTGTTTTTTTTTTCAAAAATAAATGTTCAATTCAGTTAATATTAATGAACAACAATTAAAGAAATAATTTAAAACATCGATTTACAGCTATCCTAAAGCGAAAACATAGTTGTCAAAGTAATTTTTTTTCTTTGCAGCATGATTAAATATAGGGCCTACATTAAAATTAAATGATGTTATTGGATGCAAATGGTACATTATTATTCACACCAAATTTATCAATTCACAATGCCATTAACAATGTGACAACCTTGGCTTGATTCCTTTAGGAACCATATTTTGTAACTTAATTTGTTAGTTCACCCTTTGCACTACCAGTATCGCATGACACATGATGGTTATACCACATTGCACATTGTCATCACACAATTACACATCACTTCTTGAGCAGCCTCTGTCGCAGATACACAAATGAGAGCATAGTAAAGACTTTTTCACGCAACAGCATTTAGGTCCGCAATTAATCTTGCAGCTACATCTTACTAATTAACGGCATACCAATGACACCTGCAAGTAGAAAACACAGAGTGTGATAACGAAAATTATATATGCTAATGATAACAGTCATCATTATTTGAACCAGTACCAATATTTACCTCTGGAAAAAAAGTCCACAACGGCTCGTAGCCTGATTCCGTAGTGCGCAGCCCCAGTCATTTGGTTCTGGAAGTATGGCAGCTTGAACCAAGCATTGTCCCCAAACGTGTCCTGCTTCGTAAGCAGCTTGCGTTCCATGTTCTTTGAGGGCTGCTTGAGTTGGAGGGATATTTTCCAAGCTTCTATTCTTTTTAGTGACTTACTGCTTTTGGCAATCATTCACTGATTGTGCAGATGAACTGCGATCGTACATTACGACAACGAAGCGTTCGAGAATTGACAGTTGCGCATCAGATACGACCTCTGGAGCATTTGAGAGTGAAGTAAACACAGGAGTGACTTCCTCGAAATGAGACCATGGATCCATCACGGTTTTCTTGTCTTTCCCGGAGAATGACGACACTGCGTCACACCCCCTGAACGCGTACCAGAATGGCAAGGCTGAACATTTAGCTTCTCCCAAACTTTGCGCATTCTCATGGCAGCGTTTATGCTTACCTACACCAAACTCATTCCAAAGTTCATCCACATTTAAATTATGATAAGCGTGCTGTGCTATAATGAGCACGTCCGAATCTGCAGTGCTTAACATTATATGTCGGTAATAATTAAACAAACTTGAATGTTTTGCATGCAACAGAAGCCGGCCATCAGCTTCTTCGTGAATGCATGGATCAATTTTAGGCTGTATCAATGGAGTCATTGTTTGAAATCAGGTGTATTCCGACAGTGCACACAAGAATAGTCTGTTCACGAGATGCAGTTTCCACCAGTCGACGTGATACGAAATTAAAAAGTTCTTCTTTGAAAGTATACGCACAGATATGTATGGGACATTATATAAAGAAGATAGCTTAAAAAAATCAACCAAAATTGCAGCGGGGACGGGAGACCGCATTAAAGTTCTTGCGAAAACTCCAATTCCAGAAAATTGGTCCAACTTTTTAAATTTCTTATCACGTCGACTGGTGGAAGTTGCATCTCGTGAACAGACCACTCTTGTGTGCACTGTCGGAATACATGTGATTTCAACCAACAACTCCACTGATCAGCCGAAATTGATCCATGCACTCACGAAGAAGCTGATGGCCGGCTTCTATTGTATGCAAAACATTGTTTGTTTAATTACCGAATTATATGATAAGCACTGTGGATTCGGACGTGCTCATTTTAGCACTGCACACTTATCATAAATTAAATGTGGATGAACTTTGGAATGAATTTGGTGTAGGTAAGCATAAACGCTGCCATGAGAATGCGCAAAGTTTGGGAGAAGCTAAATGTTCAGCCTTGCCATTCTGGTACGCGTTCAGGGGGTGTGACGCAGTGTCGTCATTCTCCGGGAAAGACAAGAAAACCGTGATAGATCCATGGTCTCATTTCGAGGAAGTCACTCCTGTGTTTACTTCACTCTCAAATGCTCCAGAGGTCGTATCTGATGCGCAACTGTCAATTCTCGAACGCTTCGTTGTCGTAATGTACGATCGCAGTTCATCTGCACAATCAGTGAATGATTGCCGAAAGCAGTAAGTCACTAAAAAGAATAGAAGCTTGGAAAATATCCCTCCAACTCAAGCAGCCCTCAAAGAACATGGAAAGCAAGCTGTTTACCAAGCAGGACACATTTGGGGACAATGCTTGGTTCAAGCTGCCATACTTCCAGAACCAACTGACTGGGGCTGCGCACTACGGAATCAGGCTACGAGCCATTGTGGACTTTTCATCCAGAGGTAAATATTGGTACTGGTTCAAATAATGATGACTGCGTTATTGTTAACATATATAATTTTCGTAATCACTATCTGTGGTTTTTACTTGCAGGTTTCATTGGTATGCCGTTAATTAGTAAGATGTAGCTGCAAGATTAATTGCGGACCTAAATGCTGTTGCGTGAAAAAGTCTTTACTATGTTCTCATCTGTGTATTGCGACAGAGAGTGCTTAAGAAGTGATGTGTAATTGTGTGATGACAATGTGCAATGTGGTGTAATCATCATGAATCATGCGATACTGGTAATAATATAGTGCAAAGAGTGAACTTACAAAATTAAGAAACAAAATATGGTTCCTAAACGAATCAAGCCAAGGTTGTCACATTGTTAATGGCATTGTGAATTGATAAAATTTGGTGTGAATAATAATGTACCATTTGCATCAATAGCATTATTTAATTTTAATGTAGGCCCGATATTTAATCATGCTGCAAAGAAAAAATAATTTACTTTGACAACTATGTTACGCTTTAGGATAGCTGTAAATCGATGTTTTAAATTATTTCTTTTCTTGTTGTTTATTAATATTAACTGAATTGAACATTTATTTTTGTAAAAATATAACATACACAAAACATTTTGCTGAAGAAAAATGCCATAATTTGATATGTCACATGATATGTTTTAGAACAAAAAAAAATAATTGATTGATTAAATAATTAAGTAATTAAACTAAGATTAAATGTTGTGACTAATATTGAAATTACTTCCAGTTGGTTTTAGACCTTAGTAACTATAAAAATGCAAATTAACCAACCTTCTCATCTTATTGTAGTGTTTTTTTACATATTTGATTTTTTATTAATTGATTGATTTTATTAATTACCATTAATTAAATTTCACTTTTATCAAATCACAAAATGTTGTATGCATTATTTGCTTTCATTTAATACCTCGCTTGACCACATTGAGTTGAATTAATCCTAAATATTTTAATTTAATTGATTAATGTAATTAAATTAATTACTCATAGAAATATTAGGAATTCATCTTGGGGCCATAAATTTTTGGATTCAACACACTCGAATTAGTCAGTATGCAAATTTTCGCGCTTGTTTCACATTTTGCACTAATTTGGCAAACTGAAAGACGTCTTTATCCCACTACAAAACTCAGCCTGGAGCCAGTGATTTTCGAAAATCTTATTACAAAAACTTTAAGATTGATATCAACAAGTCAAATGATGCATTTTGCTACGTCACACAACATGTTTCTGTAACTTTTCAATTTAAGAAAAATTGTTAATTTGTGTAAAATATATTGTAATTACTATTATTGAAAATTGAAAAATGAAACAATAATTATAGTAACCAGTTCTTTTGTGAACACTGTGATATCATTGGTTAGAAGAAATTTTACTTTAAACTGTTGATCTTTTGGTTCAAAAACTAAAAAATCACAAAATCAACATATTTAACTATAACATGTATATATTTCAATATATATTTTCAATGTATTTTTTTTCTTAATGTTGGTAAAAAAACTCTTTCAATTGATACCAAACACTACAAATTTGTCTTCACTTTGAAAATTTAGGACTAAATTAACTAATTAATGTTAATTAATCAATTAATAGTTAAATACTTAACATTTAGCTTGGAGCCAGTTTATTTTCGAATTTCTCATTACAAAAGCTTTAAGTTTGCTAAATTTTTAAGTTGGTATCATATTTATACCATAGTTAGACATATTTACGCCATATTGTTATTTGTGTTTAAATATATTGTAATTACTGTTATTGAAAATTGAAAAATGATATATTAATTATAGTTACCAGCTCTTTTGTGAACACTGTGATATCATTGGTTAGGAGAAATTTTACTTTAACGTTGATCTTTTGGTTCAAAAACTAAAAAATCAGAAAAATCAACATTTTCAACTATAACTTATGTATATTTCAATATATTTTTTCAATGTATTTTTTTTCTTTTTAAAGGTGAAAAATGCTCTTAATTAATACCAAACATGACTAATTTATTGCCACTTTGAAACTCGTGTTACATAATTAACCAATTAATATTAATTAATTAATTATTAGTTAAATAGTAAGACCCCATCGTGGAGCCAGTTATTTTCAAATTTCTCATTACAAATTCTACATAATTGCAAATTTTTATGCTGGTATCACATTTTGCACTATAGTTGTGTTTTAGAAGACACCTTGATCCCACTATAGTAAAAGGGTTAAGGTATAGGGCCTACATAGAATAAAAATAGAGAATAAAATAAATTGTAAATTTTTATGTGACAATTGTAGTACCGGTACAAATGGCTAAATAAAGAAAATGAGTAGCCCTATGCCTACATATAAAGATAATTTAAAAACAAAATTCACAATTTAATTTAAACATTATTATTTTGCAGATGGCTAGAGGCAGTCCTGAAAGAAGATCTCCCACCCACTACAGATCTGGAAGAGAATCTACGCAATGGAGTATATCTGGCTAAGCTCGGCCATTTCATGAGTCCACAGTTGATACCGCTAGAAAAGATTTATGATAAAGAACAGAAACGTTATCAAGTCGCTGGCCTTCAGTTTCGCCACACTGACAATATAAACTACTGGAGAAAGGCACTTGAACTAGCTGGACTGCCAGTAACCTTCCAGCCTGAAACAACGGATGTTTACGATCGAAAGAATATGCCAAGAGTTGTTTATTGCATCCATGCTCTTAGTACGCATCTATTTAAATTAGGTCGTGCACCCCTTATTCAGGATCTTTATGGTAAGAAGCTCAGTTAGTAAGAGCATCTGCCCGGACAGCAGAGGTCCCAGGTTCAATCCTTGGGGAGGCACATTTAAAATTTATGTTAAAAATTTACCATTAATTTTATATATATATATTAATTTGTGGTATATAGTAGGCATATTTATTATTTTGTGTAGGCTATCTTCAAATACTTTTTTAAGTAGGCCTACCAACATCTAACACATCTAGGCCTACCGTACGCCTACCGGGTCATTCCAAGTCATTTCCCTCCCTTACCACCACCGATTTTGACCATAGTTGGAGATTCTCCTCAAAAACACAAACAAAAAATATATTTTGAATTTTTTCGAAATATCTGTTACGGTTTTTGATTTACGGGCAACTCAAAAACTCAAAAAAGGGCGTGTCGCCCAATTTCTTAAAATTAGTATCTTTGGTACCGTTCATCATAACGTAACATTCCATGTAATAAATAATATAACATGTATGAGTAAGGTATAAGGGAAATAAGTTTTCAAATTTGGATTCCCCCCTTTTGGTTTATTTTTTTTTTTAAAAATTGAAAACATAAAATTGTTTTTATGTTTTCTAAATACCTAAAAAGTTTCATTGTGGGATGACAATGGAATTAGAAGCTTTGATGGGGTCACAGTACTAATGTGTAACGTCTATCCTACTTTCCTACTATACGCGTTTCCAAGCAAAGGGGTTGCTACCTGGTGGCGAAAACTGCAACTGTCCGATCAGTGATAGTCGGAGGAGCGCGCTATGTGCTTACCTGAAGAACACTCGTCATTCCGTGTTTGTCATTTATAAATATGTACAATCACAGGTACATTGTCGTTGCTCTCCCAAAATGTTCTTGTAATTGATGATAACCAAAAGCATGGGGTGCCACCAAAAAGATAAAATCGCTCTCCAATATGCGGGATTCGAGACCATGTCCACCAGAATAATATTACTATATATTCAGACCTGCGCATGCACCCATGAGACACCGAGGATGGCATTTGTATCCATAGGCCCTATTACAATTCTTTTATTGTAATATCATAATTAATCATTGGTATTTATAGGCTATATACTAAATATAGGCTAAAGGGTACGATAAATACTAAATCAAAATTTAAAAAACCCTCAGAAGTTCACAACTCATAGTAAACACACACATAAAATATCGCTCGCCTTTATGGCACTTTTAATTGAGATATACTTCTTTAGTTTTATTATGATAATTTAATATAATAGTCATAAAAATATCAAACCAAAAACAAAATAATTATAATTGTATTAGGGCTTATGCACAAGTCCCAACTCCTTTTCTACCTTACATAATTAATGTAGGCCTACATATACCGTTTACCGTCATTGTTCATTTATTACATAATATCATAATAAATACGATTTATATTATTACAATAGAATAAGTATAATGATACCTACAAAATTTTAAAGCTGTCTGCAGAATGACGCGTCATGCCATTATTGACATACAAAATAATAATAAAAATAGGCCATCAGCTATTCAATAGGCCTACTTTTAATAAAATACATAGGCCTATTTAAAAAAAAACAGTAGTCCTAAGTGTGTAGTAGATAAATATATATATAGGCCTACTCCGATTGCGTTTACATTGTAAAACGACGTAGAAAACAGAAGCTCTTTTGATTTTTAGATATCAAATAAATTATTGAAATAATTAGTATTGGTGGGCAACATTTTCTTGGCAAAATATCATCGATCTTCATCATTCAACATTATTTGATACACTTGTTTCTGTATTTAATAGTTTTACAGTGTGGTTTGATGTTTTCGAGCTAATATCATCAAATAATCTCAATTATTTGTTGTAATTTAAAATGCCATTTAATTCCCGTTTTTAATAAAGCCGATCCCCAAAACTTACGAATTTAACTAATAAAATACGCGGACGATATGACATAATCAACAATGTTTTCGCAAATGATCAGAAATGTGAGAACAATCAAGTTGAACCTAACTGAATATACAGCGCCCGCCGTAAGCAGCTCGCCTCTATCACCGAAAGGTCCGACATGTTGCGTTTTAGTGCTGCCATCTATCTTTGCTTGGAAACGCGTATTGGCTTGTAGCCTGGTGGAGATGGCGGAAAATTCAAAATATTGAAAATTAGAACATTTATTCAAGTAAAATAACATGATTGACACACATTAGTACTGTGACCCCATCAAAGCTTCTAATCCCATTGCCATCCCACAATAAACCTTTTGGGGTACCTACCTACTTAGAAAACATAAAAACAACTTTCTGTTTTTAATAAAAATTTAAAAAAAAAACTTTGGGGGGGGGGATCCAAATTTGAAAACTTTTTTTCCTTATACCTTACTCATACATGTTTTATTATTGCATTGAATATTGGTTTTGAATAATTCTAACCAAGACCTTGAATTAAAAAAAAAAGAATTAGGCCTAGCTCTTTACGATGAACGGTACCAAAGATACAAATTTTAAGAAAGTGGGCGACACACCCTTTTTTGAGTTTTTGAGTTGCCCGTAAATCAAAAACCGTAACAGATATTTTGATAAAATTCAAAATATATTTTTTATTTATGTTTTTCAGGAGATTTTCCAACTTTGGTCAAAATCGAAGGGGGTAAGTTTTTTTTTGGTACTTTACTGCGTTGAATTGACGTGGAATGACCCTATCATATTAAATGTTTTATATATTATCATAAGACTCAAGTTTGAAAGACTTACGAGCTTAATTTATACACATTATTTTATTGGATGAGCAAAGCAAAGACTTCAATTTCACTGACCCCAAAAAATTTAGCTCTGGTGTTTTTTTTTGTTGTTTTTTTGTCTGTTTGTTCGCTCTCTACCGGGCAAACAGCATATGCGATCTTGATGAAAATTGGAGGGGACCTTAAAGATCTCTGAACTTGGACCTGCCACGTTTTTGGGTACAATCGAAGAAATATTTCTCATGAATATCATACTTTTATGATTTTTTAAAAAATTTATTGCGATATTTTCGTGACATTTGGGCCGATTCTGACCAAACAAGTGCGACTACAACGTTCATATTTAACATGGACATTAAGGTTATGGTGATGTAAAACCTTTTGAAAGAAAAAGTTGAAAAAGTTAGCCAGAATCCATAGAAATAAAGGTTTTAACATAAGTCTTTTGAGGTACCTATATAATTAACAATTAACAAGTAGGTAACAAAAGAAACTTGACAACAATCGCCTACAAGGCTACAATGCGTTCAAAAAGAACTTGCAAAAGTAAAGAGATCCCACGCAAACTAAAAACTTATTAAAAAAGCTCATCCATCAACGCGACTTAAAAAAAAAAATTGTGGCTCGTTGGTCTTGTGGTTAGCGTATCTGCTTCCAATGCAGAAGGTCCAGGGTTCGATTCCCGCTAAAGTCAGAAGTTTTTTAACTTCTGATATGGACTTAAGTCCATCAGTTCTTGTCTTAGGAGTTTGTAAACGGTGACTTTGGAGCCGTTCTAGCAACGAAGCACATAATAAATTCAGAGTTGTTCTGAATCGGCCTTGTTGATTCTGGCGTTGATTCGCGGGTGTTACTGTTCGCACTGTCCATACCACTGATTGCTATATTTCCTATTAAAAATATCGATCTTTGGTTGTGGGTTTTTCGCTCCGGGCTTTGTCGATTTTCGTCAGGGCCTACAGGGTTGGCTTGGTCGCTTTGATTTAAAGTCCCCCACTGAAAAACAGTTATATAACTGAGTGGGTAGACTCTAAATACAATTAATTTTTTTATTTATTTATTAAAGCATTCGCGAAGCGGCCTAGTATAGCCAAATTGCCACTCTTTGGAGAAGTACCTAATATTATACTTTGTACTGATTAATGTGTAATAATAAGTAAAATTAAGATTAACTTTTATTGCAGTGTTATTATTACCTTTACAGGAATAGCAGAGTTCACAGATGCTCAAATAGATGAGGTGAGCCGCGAACTTAAAGCGCGTGGAATCCAGATGCCCGTGTTCCAAAAGATTGGCGGAATTCTCTCAAAGAATGTAGGCCACGATTCAGCAGCTCTCCATGTAGCGGTTATAGCTATCAATCAGGCTGTTGATGCTGGACTTCATGGTAAACATTTAGCGTAACTTACATACAGTAGGCCTACTTGGGCTGTGCTGGTAGAGGTTTTGACAATCGGGTCGGGTTCGGGTGGTAAACTGCTAACAGGTATTTGGGTCAGGTCTGTAGGGAAAAATTGCTGTTTTAATGCCACATGTTAAAATGGATAGTGAATTTAGGCCTACTTGTGAAGAACCTTACAATATAATATTCTCCCCATTCCCCAAGCATTTTCTTTCTATCTATTCCTAGGCTTAGACCTACTTCCTATTTATATAGGCTAGATATTGTTAAAAAAAAAATGATTGAATTAATTGAACGAGTGAGCGTAGCGAACGTAGTATGTCATCTCCATTCGACTTAAACGGCCCTTATGGTTTTTCTGCGTGCGTGTGTACATTGAAAATCAGCCGAATCGCTGAACAGATTGCGCTGAAATTTTAAACGGACATCCGGTACGAGTTTATTGAGAAGTGAGAACTGCTAACAAAATCAGCAAGATTCATTGCGATTTAAACCTTCAAGAAATAATAAACTGAAAAATAGACTTCCAATGTTTAGAAATTATTTTAACGACAATGTTTTAGATTTTGAAAAGATATTTTTTGTTTGTTATTCGCCTGGCCGTGAAATGCCGTGCCCATGCAAGGTCTGTCGAATGTTGCACGTCAAGGTACCCCCAAATTCCGCTCGCCTCCAACCCCCTCCGGCCAAAGGAGTGCTCGGCCGACGTGCTTTTTCTTTCCGGGTTGTTAACCCATGGAACGACCTGCCGCCCGCCCTCAAAGACTGCACAGTAAGTCATTTCCCTTCCATGTGTAAGGAGTACTTATGGGAGAACCAACTACAAGTGCCATGTTAATCTTTGGTTTCACGTGCTTTACAAGGCTCTTCGCGGCACAAGATTTCTACAAAGATATCAAGTGTTTTAGTAAAATATTTACTAGTGTCGACGCCTTTTCTTGTTGTTAAAAAATGTAATAACAACAAGGATAAACAATAAAATAAATAAATAAATAAACCTTGCAATATTTTCACGTATTTCGTACTGGCTATGTTTACCATAGTAGGCCCTATTGCCACAGATGATGGACTACACTGTGTTATATGCATTTCAAAACATGTTTAATTATTTTTTAAATACAATCTAGAAATTACAAAATCTTTCCCGACCAGGGGATTAAACCCACTTCTTTCACATTTCGGCTACAAGGGCGCCTTAGCCAACTAGACTAGGGAAACGCCAAAGTCGTAGTTAGACGAGTGAGCGAGTCATGTGGTGAGTACCCGGGAACATTTGCATTTAAGTTTGATAATTATATTCGTATAAATAATAGTTTTTTAAAGTTTAGTTGGCATACGGGGACGGGCGCGTCAACTGTAAGGTCATAATGCGCCTCTCTAGCCTATGATAGGCTAGGTAGGCCTAAGGTAGGGGGAAGAAAATGTAATCGGGTACAATGTTTTAGATTTTGAAAATATATTTTTTGTTTGTTATTCGCCTGGCCGTGAAATGCCGTGCCCATGCAAGGTCTGTCGAATGTTGCACGTCAAGGTACCCCCAAATTCCGCTCGTAGATTGAGTAAACCTTGCAATATTTTCACGTATTTTGTACTGGCTATGTTTACCATAGTAGGCCCTATTGCCACAGATGATGGACTACACTGCGTTATATGCATTTCAAAACATGTTTAATAATTTTTTAAATACAATCTAGAAATTACAAAATCTTTCTCGACCAGGGGATTAAACCCACTTCTTTCACATTTCGGCTACAAGGGCACCTTAGCCAACTAGACTAGGGAAACGCCAAAGTCGTAGTTAGACGAGTGAGCGAGTCATGTGGTGAGTACCCGGGAACATTTACATTTAAGTTTGATAATTATATTCGTATAAATAATAGTTTTTTAAAGTTTAGTTGGCATACGGGGAAGGGCGCGTCAACTGTAAGGTCATAATGCGCCTCTCTAGCCTATGATAGGCTAGGTAGGCCTAAGGTAGGGGGAAGAAAAGTAATGTAATCGGGTACTCAACACATGGCTCACTCACTCGTTTAACAACGACTTTGGCGTTTCCCTAGTCTTAACAGATTTAGCTGAAATAAAGCAGCACCCACAAATTTGTTTCTGGATGTCTCTTTAAAATTTCAGCGTAATCGGTTCAGTAACTGGTTTGACATACATACAGACAAACAGATGTTCATAATCGCAAAGGCTGACACATTTGATTTCCGTTTAAACTGGTATAGCAGACCCATGTTATGTTAATTCAAGCTTGGTTGATTCAAATTTCTATTTTGTTTGTTAGTTGGGTTATGCTAATATCACTCTTTAGTCTTACTCTTAAGCATTAATTAAAAAGAAAAAAAAAGCAGACATTCGAGCCATAAGAGTCAAGTGGAGACGCTCGCTCAAAAAACTCTTTAATTTAAAAAAAAATTAGCCTTTTACGTCCAACGGTTTAAAACTTACCAATTACGGTACGCCGCTCTGCGTCGCCAAATTTGATTTTTTGAGAGGGGCGTTACTAAAAAACTAAGCGCGTCAGGAATACAAAATTTTCCAAAATCAATCTACATGTTAGTGAGAGTAGATTTGCCTCGTTTCATCAAAATCGGAGATGGTCATGGAAATGGCCTGGTTGATTTGACATGGAATTACCCTGGGTAAATTACGTAAATTTAATTCCTGAATTGAAATTCCAGGGGGGGGGGGGCAAGTGCCACCCCTTGCCCCCATGTGCCGAGGCCCCTGACTGTATCAGTGTATTCTTAATGGTTGGCTAGGCCTACAGTTAAAAATTTGGAAATTAATATTCATAACCATTCATTTTTATCTAAGTACCATAGGCGTGCGCAGCCTCCAACAGTAGACCCGGCACAAGGGCATGGTTGCCCGCAGGAATTTTGGCAGGGGGGCAAAAATTACAATTTGTACTTATGTTGGGCAAGCACAGGGTTTGGGGGGCAGAGCCACCCAACAATAGTGCCGCAGCGGAAAATTTTGAAAATCAGGTTTTTAGAATGCGTTTGGTGGGTTAAGATAAAAGTAGTGGGCTGAATACAATACCAAAAGTAAGTAATTTTTGTGCAGTCAATACTCGAAACTAGAAAACCACCAAAAGGAATCTTAAAGGAAACCTTCAAAATATTTTACCTCCCATTTTTTCATTTTTTTATTTTTAGTTTCAACTGATAGATATAAATACTGAAATTTTTATTTTGTGTGCTTTGTCCAGGGGGGAATAACTGCCCACCCTTGCCCCCTCCTGCGGGTACCCATGCACAAGAGTAAAATTAGGTGGCGTGGTTTAACTGGGGTCTGGGGCAAAGCCCCAGCCGATGGAGGCGTATTTTTTTGGGTTGATATTTTAGCTTTTTTGTCCTAAAACGCGATTTTAGGACGGTGTCGCGGAATTTTGTGGCCCCTATAGAACTATTCGTCTCATTTAAATAAAACCTTAGTTACAAATTATATTGGGGGATCGCATCCCGGCATTTCTTGCCAGTCCGCCCCTGCTAGCTCCCTTAGCCCTGCAGGGAATGTTTCGTTTAAAAATAAATTCATTTCGTGCATTTTAAAGACGCATTTAATCTACAGAAAAGGACAGGTTTACAATCAATCATACATGATAAAGAGACCATTGAAATGTTTTATTTTGAAACGTGTTACCCGTACACATACAATTGTTTATAATGCCTACTGCTCTCGGGCCAGGCCGGCGCAGGGCCGGGCCGTCGTTTGGTAGCCGAAATTGAAACATTAGGTCCGGCCTGGGCCATGCGCACGCCTATGCTAAGTACGGTACCTAATAATGTAGTAATTTTAAGTACCGGTACTACCGGTTCTTCATATAGGCGGCGGTAGGCCTATGGATAAACACTTTTGCTGCCTTTTTCTTGTTTAAAAGTTGGCGTTTAAAATTGCCATTCACGAGTTAACTCGTTTAAGCACCGAGCTCGTATTAGTTTCCATAGCGCCACGAGTTTGCACCCTACGTTCAAAGTGCTCTGCGCTATACGAGTAAACTCGTTTATGGCAGACAACTTGTAAATTAAATAGTATAACAAACGAATGTTAGCTCATTCCCTGCTTGGCTCAGAACAGATCGTTAGTCCTACTTTGCATGGCAGTGAAGGTGTTAAATAATAATAATAATAACTTTATTATGAGATACAATATGATTATTGATTAGTAACTTGGTAATAATGGTATTTTACAATTAGTAGTAATACAGGGTGTGTGATTTTTTTGATTTTTATAAAAAAAATAAAAAATCATGATTTATTTGATTTAAATCAGATTTTTTCAATTTTTTCTTTATTTAAATCAGATTTTTATTGATTTAGATCAACAATTTCGGTGTTTCAAAACTTGTCAAGTTGGCGAGCGGATCAAATACTTTTACAAGCGTTTTAGAAAATAAACACAACACATGCTATTTTCAATGCTGTTCTTGAACTTCAACATTTCCCAAGTTCTTGGAAAACTGCCAAGGTAATTACATTTCTGAAACCGGGAAAGTCTGCTCGGGATCCTACGAGCTATCGCCCTATCAGCCTCCTGTCTGTGTTATCCAAGATGCTGGAGTGTGTCATCCTGGTCCGTCTACAACGTCACATAGATGACTCCAACCTTCTCCCGGACGAACAATTTGGATTTCGAGCAAAGCACTCCACAATACAACAGCTAACGAGGATAACTGATAAGATAACTGATGGTTGGAACAGCGGCTGTGCGTCAGCGGCGGTATTCCTTGACGTCTCAAAGGCATTTGATCGTGTGTGGCATGTTGGACTCATTCACAAACTTGTACACTTTCAGTTCCCTGATTATCTTGTCCTGCTTATTCAATTCTTCTTTACTGAGCGTACTTTCTACGTATCCAAAAATTCTGTCTCAAGGCGCCCAATCCTTGCCGGAGTACCTCAGGGTTCGGTGCTGAGCCCTGCCCTATTTATTGTCTTCACAGCCGACATGCCACCTCCGCCGGAAGGTGTTACCTCGGCAATGTTTGCTGATGACTTCGTGGCTCTGTCAACTAATCGTCGCCCATGGACCGCCGTTCGCGTTGGACGTTACCTTGACACTATTTCAGACTGGTACACAAATTCACGCATGGCTCTCTATGTGGACAACACTTCAAGTACTCTCTTCTCATGGTCTAGAAAACGGCCTCCTCCTCGGTTACGTCTCAATGATGTCCCCATACCATGGGCACCCACCAATAGATGCCTGGGCATTATTTTAGATCGTGAGCTTACGTGGGGCCCACATATTCGGTCAGCAACTCAAAAGGCAACCGGTAAACTCGTCTCCCTGTACCCCCTTCTACGGAATGCACAGCTCTCGGTAACTGCCAAACTCCGCCTCTACACGTCTGTAATCCGTTCAGCGGCGTTATACGCATCTCCTGTCTGGGGCGGATGTGCAACATCCCACCGCAACCGACTACAACTGGTGCAAAACAAGATTCTTCGTGTGTCCCTTTCTCTCCCTCGCTGGACACGAATGTTGGAGGTTCATGATGACCTTGGTCTGCAAACCGTGGACCAATGCATTGCTGCACAAGCTGCCCGATTTTACGCATCTCTACAAGCAGTACCAAATCCCCAAGTTTCTGCACTTGCCCACATTATTCCGAGGAGAAGCGATGTATTCCCGCGCCCCATTGCAGCTCTTGGACCTCGTTTCTTGCCTCCACGTCGTCAGGCACGGCTTCTGCGGGCTCGTCAACGTCTCATCGCCGCGCGTCGTCGAGAGGGTGTAGTGGACCCAAGACCAGTTCTAGTTTTCTCCGTGACGATAAAAAAAATAGCTCTGCTTGGATGTCTCTTGTGGGACTTTTTCTGCGGCTAATTATTACATCCAATGGAAAAACCTAGAAGTTTGTTGCCATTCCCGAGCTCCAGCGGTATTTAACCGAAATCAACGGTACCTGTCACCAATCACCATGCAGTGCAAGGACGCTGTCCATCGCCCAACTCTGGCACACATATGATTTTTAGTTATAGGTGCTTCGCACCAGACACTGAAAAATACCAGGGGAGAGGCTTCGAGCCCCAGGACCATTCCCCAAAACAGACGGACTATATATTTAGAAAATATAATTCAAAAATTATTTTAAGAGAAACTTTGCGTAAATCAGTTAGAACTCTTGTGTTTGTAGCTCAAAATGAAGAAAAAGTACATTTGATTTAAATAATTGATTTTTATTAAATAAATCATTTGATTTAAAACTGATGAAGATCAATGATTTAAATCAAAAACACCCTGGTTATGTACAGTAAGACTATTTTATTTGGTTAATATGGACTACATGGTAAATAGTAAATTGAAATTGAAATGGCATAAAGTTGTATTAATTAATACCTAGCTAGTTGATTACTAGAGTGACGTATTTTTTAGTTTGGTAAGTATGGTAGGCCTACGTTTTAGTATTTTGTGTTACTAGTACCGATATTGATAGTTTGAAAAGTATGTTTTGAAAACATGTGTTTGATAATAATGATATTGTAATGAATTGTCTTTATGTTCACATAATATTTATAATGACGTCTGTGGATATCAAGACAAAAAATGAACTGAAATTATTTGATGTGATTATTTTATCAGGTGATCTGATGAATGCTCTGTGCAACCCGACTGCTGGAATTAAACATGTGGCAGAGAAGTTCATTAAAGAGTATCAACATGCTTTGAGTGATGCCAAGACACTCAAAGCACGAGCTATCCAGAATAAGGTTAGTTGAAGACTGAAGTAAAACTTAATAAATAATACTGTTATCATATCAGCATTTATCATTGTAGATTAAATATTAACACATAACAAAAACTTGTAGAAATACAGCCAAACCTTACACACTCAAAAGAAATGAGATCTAAAAAAAGGGCCAAGCTCATCTACCCTTCCACATTTGCGCATTCTTAATTCATAAACGTACAGTGTCCCATAACAGCATCCTCGAAAAGCTTGGCAAAATAGAATTTGCGATTATTAATTTAAACGTAATTGTTCATCCAATTTTTTTTTCTAATTAATTAAAACGTAATAACAATGCAAATTTTATTTTGCCAAGCTTTTCGAGGATGCTGTTATGGGACACTGTACGTTTATGAATTAAGAATGCGCAAATGTGGAAGGGTAGATGAGCTTGGCCCTTTTTTTAGATCTCATTTCTTTTGAGTGTGTAAGGTTTGGCTGTATTTCTACAAGTTTTTGTTATGAGTGTGATCTCATTACTTTTTCAAGTTCCATTGCAAAATTATATGTTTAAAATATAATAATTTTATCAAAGTTGATTAATTTCTATGGTATTAGCAATAACAATATAGGATGTAAAATATCTAGACCCGGATTCATGTACATCCTGGGTATAGGTGGTATAACCATGGTATAACGACGGTATAAGGACTGGACCCCAATTCTTGAGTTCGTGGGAGATGACTGTTGAAAACGCAATTTGAAAACGAAGTCGTTTTCGTTTGACACTTTAAAAAGATATGCGTATAGCAAAGAGCTCGAAAAAGTTCTATATTTATTCTAGATGGCAGTGCCTTCATAAACGCGGGCTAATCGAAAGACGAGTTGCGTGAAATGATTTATTTTTTTTTTTTTTTATTTATTTAATTTTTAATTTATTTAATGTCTATCCTATTCAGTTATAAAAACTGATTTACAAAGGAGGACAACTAAATAAATCTAATTACATAGATGCAGAAACAACAATAAATTACATTTTCGTAAATATTTGAAATAGTAGCATTACAACAACAATGCATTTAACACAAGAATTTTGGTAACAAATTGAATGATATTATATGCATTCAATGAATGAATCAAATATAAAAAAGGGTGGAGAATGAAAAGAAAAGAAAAGAAAAGAAAAAGAAAAAAAAAGAAAAGAAAAGAAAAAAAAAAAAAAAAAAAAACATTAAAAAAGAAAACGAAAAGAAAAAAACTGATTTATTAGACGATCCCACTCAATTGTTCAATTGTTGCAATTATGTAAACAAACAGATGAGCAAGCGCATATTATTTTGACACCTTGCTTCGACATTGTGTTTGTGTGTATTGTGTGACAGAACTATGTTGTGCTGGCCTAGGGTTGGCTAGGCTTGCCAAACATGTAATGTAAGTAATAATTTTATCTAGTCCTATAGCCTAATGGAACTTTAGACCTACACTGTTGTATTATAAATAATTTTCTACATCTGGGCCTAGGTCAGGGACGGTTTCTGATTTGTTTTATGAGAGTATAATGACAACTTTTCTCATTTCACACATAGAAGCAAAATTTAAAATGTCCGCCATTTGTTTACGTATCGCACTTTCCCGCCGTACTCTGCTTATACCGTCAACAAGTGTCAAGTAACTATGGTTACTTGTTGATTGTATAAGGCTTATTTTAAAACCTTTATTTGGAAGCCTTCCAACAAACTTTTTCAACTTTTTTTTTCAAAAGAGACTATAATACTATAACCTTAATGTCCATGTAAAATATGAACATTGTAGTCCCACCCGTCTGGTCAGAATCGCGGGCCGACGTATTAGATGTAAGTAGCAGTAGTAGCAGTAGTAGGAGTAGCTTTAACATCCTTAAAGTGATTTTGAGCATGTTTGAAGCCATTTTTTCACCAAGAAGGAATGGTCGTACCCCAATAAAATTTGGCATGTGTTGTCAGGTACCTAAATCCCCTCGATTGTGATAGTTTTCAAGTTCACATCACGTTACATGACGGCTGGGTAACACCTCGAAATCACCCCAACTCTGCTTGGTGTATAAGGTGCTTGAGTGTGTAGCGCACCGCGGCTTGGCTGCGGCGCCCTAACGGGCACCTAGATTATACCAGTAGGCTCTACATTATACCGGTATTTATGTCATTTTAAAAGTACTCATACTGGCTGATGTGTAATGGGAATGGGAGTTTTTCTTTTAAATATGCCCAACTCAAACCATTACACTCAACATCTATCTGCGTCAGATTGAGTGTTGGTTGTCCGAGCTGTAATCTAGGTCTTGAATCTGTCAATTACAAAGCTTAGCACTTAGCTTAGCAATTACAAGGCTTAGGGTTTCTTTGTTGTCATCCTCTTCCTGCCTCCCCACCCCACTTTTAAAATATTTAGCCACCAAATTGAATTGTAGCCTACATTTCCATTCACTATTTTCTTAACCTTGAAAATTTGTTTTTATTGTTGTCTTCTTACAGCAGCTTGTACTTAGAAAGTAGTTGTGATTTTATATGAGTGTCAGGTATTAAAACAAGTAAGGTTAAGTAGGCTATTTTTAGTTTTAATTCAATGAAACCAACTGTACCACTACTGTTTAGTATCCTTGGTTGTGGATTATCTTGTGTGTATTCAAAAAGTTAGCTTGGGTTTTGTTCTTGTCTCTGAAAGAGGGTTATGTGCAGTGGTTAATTTGTACAGAAAAAAGTGGGTATTCGCAGTGGTCGAATTGGAATTATTTTTTTGGGGTCCTTTTTTCCCTCAAGATAGCTTGTAGTGCTATCTTAGACAGGAAGGCACAAAATTACCAATTGTAAAAATTTATAGGAAACATTTTAATAGCGTGTTTCTTTCCAAGGATTTAATATTTGCTATATTTTTTGTTTTGTCTTATAAAAGGTGGGTATACTGCGTGTAACCGTGCTCCATTACAAATTAAGCACTGGTTATGTGCCTGATGTCTATTTCAATTTCAATATGATTTTGTTCCAGTCTCTGAATGATAGTTATGTGCCTGATGTCTATGATGAGCTTCTCACTCAAGCCGAGATCCAAGGCCACATATCAGCTGTAAATGCCATCTGTGTGTGGGATATTGCACTAACAGGAGATACCATTGCTCTCTCAAAAGTACTGCCACTACTGCAACTGACCAACATACAGCAGGAGAATTTATACTTTTATGTACAAGAAGTTGCCAAAATTGAAGCATCACCAACCGGTAACACTATTTCTACCAGTTTCTCAAGAGAATGTTATTTTTAACTTGTAGGCTACCCAAGCTTAAATTTAGACCTATGGTAAAAAATTAATACCAAAACCAAAATAATCTCTGTATTTGTTTTGGAGGCTGGATCTTAGTAGTGATGACATCGGGTAGTAAATTTTGGAGTCAACTCCGGAGCCTTGGGAATCGGGTAGGAGCCGACTTCTCGATGGGCAGTAAAAATAAGGAAAAAGGTTGCTAAACACCCTCCTCGGCCGAATTTGTTCGAGGCGGGAGTAAAACACAAACAACATGTTTTAGCATTAAGTACCAACACTTTATTTTTTGTTTGTAAGGTTGACTTGGTATTAAAAGCATAATCTAGGTTATTGACAACCGCAACCCACTTTTGAAGGAATCGACTCCTTGAAAATGGAGTCTCCAAAAGGAGTCTGGTAGGAATCTAGTAGGCCTACCCTATGTCATCATTAATAAAGGTCAAGATTCACAGATAAGCACAAATCAACATTTTGACACAACCAACACAATTTAAAAATATTAGGTAACTAACTACGTACTATAACAATCATAATGTAGGTATTTGTTTACACGCAGGATTACATAATAATAATAGATTGCTATGAGGGGCTTCTAATTTGTGTTGCAGGTATGCTTTTAAATCCATCCAAGAAGAATACCAGCCATGCATCAGATGCAACAACAAAGAGAAGAGCACTGCAAAAAGCTGTTATCAATGGAAACGAGACAGCTCGTAAAAAGGATCAATGTAAGTGCAATGCAATACAATAGTGTAGTACCGGTAGGGCGTATAATAGATAACTAACTGTGAGCTGATACCTACTACTGTAAACCTATTAACTGACTTTTGTTTTCAAATTTATGAATAGGCCTAACAATTAAGGTAGGTTAGGGTCCTAGGGTTGTGCAAACCTGGATTTTTTTTATTTCGGAACAAACGTCAAACCTGCAATAAAAAAGTTTGCAAACCTCTAACCAATTTTTTTTTCAAAGTGTTATGTTAGGGCCTAGGCTTAGGCCTACATAAAAAATGTTAAATATCTTTAAATTTCACAAATGTTATTTATTGTGGGGGCTGGGTCAGATTAAAGATCAAAAAGAGTTTCAGTTTAATCTATGAACTCCACGTTAAAGCCTGGTTCCATTACATTATGCGAAGTTTCAGTGACATGATACTGTAGACCTCTATTGCTAATTCGGTCTCCGGTACTTCTGTTTTCTGCAAAATTCAGGCCAGTCCGAACTTTAAATTCCAAACAAGAAATGCCCTTCCTTAATCATTTACTTTGATGCATATTTCTGTATATTTTCCATTACCTGACCTGTTTGTTTTGGGTCATTCTATGTATGTACCCTAGGCCAATGTTTATAATTTTCCAACTTAGCTTTCAGAAGTTATCTTCCTTTTTGTGAGTGATAACAGTCAATAAGTGACCTTAAAAAATGTTATAAAACATTGTTTCGTCTCTCTTACGTCCAGAGCTATTTTTATTTATTTATTTATTTATTTATTTATTTAACGTCTATCCTATTCAGTTATAAAAACTGATTTACAAAGGAGGACAACTAAATAAATCTAATTACATAGATGCAGAAACAACAATAAATTACATTTTCGTAAATATTTGAAATAGTAGCATTACAACAACAATGCATTTAACACAAGAATTTTGGTAACAAATTGAATGATATTATATGCATTTAATGAATGAATCAAATAAAAAAAAGGGTGGAGAATGAAAGAAAAGAAAAGAAAAGAAAGAAAAGAAAAGAAAAGAAAAGAAAAAGAAAAAAAAAAGAAAAAAAAAAAACATTAAAAAAAAAAACGAAAAGAAAAAACGAAAAGAAAAAAACTGATTTATTAGACGATCCCACTCAAACGAATTTGAGGTTTCCCAAAAATCAGGAACAGCAAATCAGGGAGTATAATCAAAACTTTCGCGGAAGAAACCACCGAACGCGAAATCTTTATTCTTGGGTTCAATCTTCATTTTTGTGTTCAAATCTTGACTCATATATATAATTATATCAGATATATAATTATTTAAAAATTTCATGTAAAAACTGATCACAGCAATGATACAGGACACCTAAATCAAGTTGCAAGCTCCATCATTGGGCGGCAACCAGACAATCTAGGCAGAAAAATATAGTTGAAAATATATTGTTTATATCATAATCAAAGCAATAATGAACTAACAAAGAGAAAAGCAAAATCAATTATAAGAGCTTATGAAGGTAAATTAACATTACACAAACACACAGACAACACAAATAAATAGTAAAAATCAATTTTTTGCTCTTTGATTCATTATCATTGCTTCAATTTTACTTTAAATTGTACAATTCCTAGAACAGTAAACTGGCTTCTAATATCATAAGAAATTAAATTCCAATAGGATACGCCTCTGTACATAAATGACTTTCTAAATGCTTCAGAATTTAATGTAGGAACTTCCAATGGTTTATTAAAGTAGAATTTCTATCACGATCAACAATTTTAAAAATATTGGGTAGAATACCAAAAAACATACCTTTCAATACTTTGTATGTATTTACCAGCACGCTATACTTCATCCTCTCCTCAATCGTGAACAATCGGACTGCAAATCTTGGTTCAAGGGAAATGAATCAAACAGATGGTCAATTCTCTTCTGGAGTACAACATACTCAGTAGAAGGTCTTACTGCCCAAACCACTAAGCAATAATCAATAACAGAGTGAATATAAGAATCTACAAGTAACCTCAACATTCCTCTCGGTTACAAACCTCTTCATTCTACTTATAATTCCAATTGCTGATGGAACTTTATTACACACATATTCATAATGTTTCTTAAAATTTAAATTACAATCTAAGAAAACTCCAAGATATTTAAATTCATACACTCTAGAAATTAACTTACCATTACAATTTAACGTCAAATGAATATCATTCATGCTTCTATCATTAGCCTTATGAAAAATCATAAAATTTGTTTTGCTATAATTAATATCAAGTTCCTGAGTTTAAAGCAATCATCCATCCTTCTTAGAACTTCTTGAAGACGTCTTACGATCTCTTCGACATCCACACCTTCTAAATAAAAGACCAAGTCATCAGCATATAAGATATAATTGATGCCTCCCATTATAGTAGATATATCATCTATATAAAGAATAAATAACAGGGGTCCTAATATTGATCTTTGGGGTACACCACAAAATATATTGAATACTTTTGAACTATATTTTGCAAGATTTATAAACATTTTTCTATTTAAAAAATAATCCGCCAAAATTGATAACAAATAAGGACTTACGTTAAACCTGGTTTTTAATTTTATTAAAAGAGGTAAAAAAGGTACTGAATCAAATGCTTTCCTAAGATCAACAAAGACAGCTCCAACCTTACCATTACGTTTATCAATCCCTTTATAGATAAAATCTGTAAATGCTAGAAGGGCACTTTGCGTTGACCTACCTTTCCTGAAACCATGCTGGTTTGCACTTAAACCTTCAGATGCATCCACTTCATGTAATAACCTCTATGTAAATATTTTCATAATTTTCCCTACAATTGGAAGAGTTGATATAGGTCGATAAGAATTCCTATCACTCTTTTTACCTTTACCCTTATAAATAGGCGTTACCCTTGCCAATTTCAGCTGTGTTGGGAAATCACCTACAAGAAACCACTAGCCCCTAGGTGTATTTTTTTTAGGCCTACCTATATTTTTATTCTGGGCAAAAGTGCCAGGATACAATAGCTTGAATTAGGGGGCTCTACTATGTATGTTTGTGTTCCAGTATTTGCTGCAGTGTCATCTGTAAATACCTCTATGGACAGTCCACATTGGGCTCCAATGTTAGCAACCCTGCATAATCCATTACTGGGTTTGGCAGAGTATGCTAGCCAGTTTTCTATTCCTCTTTATCACCAGGAAATGAGAGCCGATCGCATGGAATCTGGGGTAAGTACATCATAGGCCACATCAGCACACTGAAATTTTTTCTAGAAGCTGTGTGCACAGATGGTTGGGCTGGAATCGGTTAATGGCAATGCTTGAAGTTAAAAGCTGTGTTCTAAGAATATATGATATATTTATCATACTGGGTAACTCATTTAAAGTCATTTCTCATTCATTTAGTCATTGAATTATACTCATTCATAGACATGTGCAAAAATGGTGAGAACGAAATTTGCAATTTTTTTAAAAGTTGAAATAATCCCTTCAAATTCAGTTCACCTGAATTGTGATTGAATTGTACCAATTTCCAATTTGCGAATTTTCGCGACATTTTAGTTGACACCGCAAACTTGTGGCAAAATTAGCAATTGTGTCTTTCATGAGGTTAAACGTGAATTAGCTCACAAAATTTTTAACAAAGTTTTTTTTCAAAGTTTTGGTGGAGGTGCCGGGTAGGTAGTTGTAATTAAATTAATTCTGGCTGGTACATATTATGGTGGAGGTGCTGGGTCATAATACGCGTTTGTGAGATCGTAATAATCGTTTGTACGCGAGTAAGCTCAAAATACTTCATATCAAAATATCGATATTACACAAAAAATGTATAATTTCATAATTTTGGTTGAGGTGCCGGGTTGTCGAAATTAATTCTGGTAAAAACTGTCGGAAACGTTGAAAACAGAAGGCTGAAATTGAGCTTAAAATTAAAACTGATTCTCACTCTCATGTGCTTGTTTTTCTTTTAAATTAATCATAAATTGTCATGAAATTTGTGATAGGCTTACTGATAATTTAAAACTATTTTCTTTTTTTTCCTTTTTTTTAAAGTTTTGTATTTTAACAAATTGTTTTATTTAGTAAATAACAAAAAATTGAGAATTTTTATTTTTAAGGCACAAATGTTTAAAAAAAAAATTGCACATCTCTACTCATCCATTATCATTTTTTGCCATGTCTAACTCAACATAAGGAGTTCGGTGTAAAAGGTAGAGGCCTATCTTTTCTGTTCTGCCCCCAATCTTCCATTTGCACCTTGCCATTTCAAAACTATGCAGTTCAAAATGAAAGTGAAAATATAGGCCTATATAGTACCAGTAGTTAGTAGAAGTACTGTGTGATTATGTAACTTATAAGTGTAGTCGATTGATATCCTAACAAGTAGGCCTATGGCATACCTGTACTTCTACATATTTAAGTTTTAACAAAATTCATTGCTTTACAAATTATAGCAAGGCCTACAATACTATAAGTTTAAACTTGAAAAGCCATTTGGAAACGGGATCGGGATCGGGAAATTATATTCCAATTCAAAATTTTGGGGTCACGCACATCCCTAATATTATTTAGGCCTACATGAAAATAGCCAATATGGACTAAACTGTGGAAACAGTTAACATTAGTAATCAATTATTAATTACTATAATTAGTCATTAATACTATTTGTTGTCATTGTGGCTGATCTATTAATATGCTGTCCAAAATAAAATATTATGAATGAACACTGAACAGAATAACCTATCTACTGTAGCCTAGGCCTACTATATTTCTTTGATACATTTTAATTTACATAATTCTTCTCTTCTTTTCAAATGCGCACATTTGACCTGATAATTCTAATGTCTACATTTCAAATTTAAATGTGGCTCGTTGGTCTTGTGTTTAGCCAACCTGCTTCCAATGCAGAAGGTCCAGGGTTCAATTCCTGTTAAAGTCAGAAGTTTTTTAACTTCTGATTTGGACTTAAGTCCATCAGTTCTTGTCTTAGGAATTTGTAAACGGTGACTTTGGAGCCGTCCTAGCAACGAGGCACATAATAAATTTAAAGTTGTTCTGAATCGGCCTTGTTGATTCTGGCGTTGATCCGTGGGTGTTCGCACTATCCATACCACTGATTGCTATATTCCCTATTAAAAATATCGATCTTTGGTTGTAGACCGAGAGCCAGTGACAGTTTCTATTACCTCATAAGGTACATATGTTTTGACCATTGGAATAGAAGCGGAAATTCAAGTCATTTTCAAAAATGCCCGTCTTACAAGTCAACGTTGGGGCGTTTACCCGTCAGACGCCCCCAAAGTGGGTCCCAAAAAGGGTCAAATCTGCCCCTATTAAGTATACATGATTGAAACATAAGAAAATTTATTGAAGACGTTGGCACAAAAAAGAATATCACTCGTCAGACGGGCTGCGATGACCTGCCAACTCTAAGCCAACTATCACTCGTCAGACAAAGTGGCAAAAATGACAAAGTGGCCCCGACCATAAAAGTCAAATCTGCCCTCAATAGGTATAAATGATTCAAACATACGTCATGTTATAGAAAAAGTTACCAGGAAAACGAATATCACTCGTCAGACGAGCTGCGTTGGGACTTTGACCCGTTAGGTAAAACCCAAAGTGGGCCCCCAAAAAAGTGTAATCTGCCCTCATAAGGTATACATGATTCAAACACATGTCATTTTATAGAAACAGTTACAGGAAAACGAATATTACTCGTCAGACGAGCTGGTTGGGTCTTTGACCCGTTAAGTAACCCCCGAAGTGAGCCCTCAAAAAAGGTCGATTTTGTCCCCGTAGGGTATACATAATTCAAACATACGTCATTTTATAGAGTTAGTTACTAAGAAATCGAATATCACTCGTCAGATGGGTTGCGTCTTGCGTTGGGGCTTTGACCCGTTAGGTAACCTCCAAAGTGGGCACCCAAAGATGTCAAATCGGCCCTTAAGACTGTTTGCCAAGCTCGGGCCAACTTTTTTTACAATGTTAAATGCCCATTTAAAAACACGCTTGATCGTCAAATCCAGCTATAATAATAATAATAATAATAATAATAATAATAATAAATGGTTTATTGTCATAGTATCTACATTTTGCGAGAAGCATTTTCAGATGTACAGACAAAATACAGAAAATATAGAGAACAGTAAAACTTATAGCTATAAATTATTATATAAATAAATAGACAAGAAATATGTTCATGAATTACACTTTCATAATCTTGAGTCTAAACTAAACTTTATTATACTAGGTTCTCAACTAAATACTCGTTTATGGAGTAATAAGCTTTTGAGATAAGGAACTTTTTTACAGAGTATTTAAAATGGTCTATTGAGCCTATGTTTTTTAGTTCAGTCGGTAGTTTATTAAACAATTTTATGTGTGTGTAATCAGAGTTCACATACAGAATGTACCGCTTTTTTACCTTTAATTTTCATCCAAAAAATCTGCATTTTTGGGAGGCTGTTCAGAAAGGATGAGCGTGTGTTGCTAGCAAAGCACATTTTGAGATTTCAAATAATTATCTCCTACACAAAATTGGTATATTACTCCAAATTAACAGTTTGGTGTCATATTTACGGTCATTTAATAAGAAAAGTAAGCAATATTTGGAAAATGTGCCTAGATACCCCCTATTACACATTCTTACTTAACATTTTGGTGCAAAGCACAACCCGATAGGACCACCGATAGAACTTCCAAGTGATCCAGAGACCAGACTTTACCTCTGCGCTCTGCGTCAAAGCCTGGTTTTCTCGAGCTTAGCCAACAGTATTAAGGTACTTTACATGATTGAAACATACGGCATTCTATAGTAAAAGTAACCATGAAAAAGAATATTACTCATCATTATTCCATCATTTTTAGTATAATGTATATGTAGGCCTATACGTTCTTGAAGGTTTTCGTGGACGATATGTATTAAAGTAATCGGTTTTTCGGTTTCAATGCCACGTATATTTTCGTTGGGCCGATGTTTCGATGAGATTCACCCATCATCTTCAGGGCCAATACAACTTTAAATATTAAAAACGAAAACTACATCACTATTGATAAATACAGAACAAAACTGGAGAGAAAAAACAACAAAAGTCAACAAAAGAAATCACTGCACACATGACGAATTAATACCATTCAAAGAAAGTCATTGCAAAGCTTGTCGTTGCAAAGAAACAAGAAAGTCACTACATGTCCGTCTTTACGTTTTTCATGTCAACAAAATTAGTTTCACTATCTCATTTTTTAATATAACTGTACAACTGAAATGGGTTTTTAACCAAATAACTGTTTTTACTCTTTACTTGAATTATATAACTATTAACTTGTATATATGTATATCTTATGTGTGTACCTACGTATGTATAACTTACTGTATGTATCGTCTGTATTGTGTGTGTATTGTATTGTTTGTATTGTATTGTACTGTATGACGAAGCCCAAATCAATGTAAGTTTGATAATGGCGAATAAAATGATTTGATTTGATTTGAGTCGTCATGGATCTTGTCACTCTGACCGTCGATTCATTTACTTGTAGACCATCTGCAGGTATTAACTGAGGCGTTGATTGTTGGTCTTAACGTAGGTTTTACAGTTAACCTATGTGATTTTACATGGATCCCTGAAATTGCAGGTTTCCATGTTACCGATAAACGTTGACTATCTTGCTGTTGATTTAGAATGTGAGCTCTTTTGTTTATCTCGATGGCTTCTCGTAACATTCTAGGAAGAAACTCCTCAACGGTAGCAATGGGTTTCATGCCAGCAAAGTCGACAACATGGCCAGCCTGTGTTCCTGTTGTCGTTGAAACATATTCCTTTCTGTTTGACCCACATAGCATCGGTCACAATTCCCACATGGTATTTCATATATGCCACTTCCTTCTAGGTGGATGTGGTCCTTACTACTTCTTAACAACTCTCCTATCTTTCTGTCGGTGTTAAAGACTGTCTTGATGTTTTGTTTGGCAAGAATTTTTCCTATTCGGTCCGTTACTCCTTTAACATACGGCAAATACGAAGTTGCAAGTGGTTCTTCTTTTTTTGTACCTACATCTTTTTCCGAGTTACCGAGCCCAACGAAAATATACGTGGCATTGAAACCGAAAAACCGATTACTTTAATATATATATAATGTCATATATAATATGTTAAACCTTGGTTTTATTGTAGGCGACAATGACGCTGTTATTGGTTCCATAGACATAAATTTTAAAAAAATGCCATTATGTGTATATAGAGATGTGTGTCCAACATGGTTCCTCTATGATGGGCCATCAAATTCCAACTCGCAACCTTCTCGTGGTGTGGCCCCTGATTAGGGGAGATTATCTCCGTGAAACTAATGTTCAAGCTATGAATCGTCGTCGGGGAACTTTCCCCTTCCCTTTGACTACCTCCCCGACGGCGATGACAAAGACAACACGGACGGATGATGACAAAGACGGAGACGACCACGACGTGGAGGAACCCCTCGCCCTCCCCAAATGCTTGTGGCTGGTTCTGACCAGCACAGGTCTGTCCACCCTTTGTCCCCCCGCGTCATCCCTTACGACCCTCCCTTCGTCTCGATTAGCCTTGTTGCACAAATATGAGACGTTAAGCAATATCCAATCAAATCCTCTATGATCTGTCCTCGTCGTCACTTGATGAGATTATGCAATGCGATTTAGAAGTAGAGGATTTCGATGAGGATGATGATGACATAGATGTTTCGGAAGCAGCGTACAGTGATGACGAATGTGATTACAGTTTTAATTTGTTCACAATTTATTTATTCTAATCCTCAGTTGTCTTGTCAATGAAAAGTATTTGCATGTTTCAACGCATGTAAAAGATTATTTATTACGTATGTTATGATATGATGTTGATTATTGATTACTAATAAAATTTTAAAGCGTACAAGCGTACAGTGATCACGAATTTAGTAAAAGTTTTGATATTTGAAGTTAATTATACCAAACCAATTTATATATTCTAATCTTCAATTGTTTGTAACTTATAAACACTATTTGCATGATTTAACACATTAAAAATTCTTACTTATGATATGATGATGATTACTTCTGAAGATTACTATGATAAAAAGTTCAAACATACTGTGATAACAAATGTATGGAAGTGTTGATGTTTGGAGTTAATTATGACATACCAATTTATATATTCTAACCCTCAATTTTTTGTAACTTATAAAAACTATTTGCATGATTCAACACATATTTAAGATTATTGTTTAATAGGTTATCAGATGATGATAATTACTTACGTAGGTAACTTATAATTACTACTAGGAAACGCTCAGTTGGACGCGTTGATAAGCGAGCACGTGCTATAGCTAGACCCACATTGCACATTTTTTTTAATTTTAAAATTTGCGACGTTCGCTGTCCACAGGGCCATGTTTCCAATATTATTTATTATTGCCAAGGTATTTGGGTAAACCCGTGTGTAAACCATTACTTTGTGAATAAAATCCACCGCCATCTAGAGGACCTTGACTCCTTGGGAAAACTATTTAAACTCTTTGTTGACAAATAATAGACTGCTTCCTCGAAAGTATTTTGATTACTTCTAGGTGGCAGTGCATTAGAAACTTCGCGCGTCTTTTCGTTGCCATGGCAACGTTACTTTTGTTATAATGTAATTTCCATCTACACTACTTATCGGATCAAAATAAAATTAACATATTCGTGACCGGACGGACATTCTAAATGATTTGGCTATCTCAGATTTTGTCCCCGTTAAGTTTTAGAAAAAAACTTTCGATTAACTTTAATGTAACTTTTTAACTTTTTGAACGATTTTGCCACAAAACTAATGGCATTCAATCGAGAACGAAGCTTGCGGATGGTCAAAATTTCAACTCGATCCGAGCCTCCGTTCGAACGTTATGGCGAGACATACAAACAAACAAACAAAAAAAAAAAAAACAAAAACAAACAAAAAAAAAACAAAACCAGTGACTAATTTTTCCGGCAGAGTCAAATGGAAACGCTCGCTTAATGATCTAATTACTTATTTGATATAAGTAAATGATTGTCAATGATTATCTTGTATCGTTATGCAAAAGTTTAAGCTAATCTGTGATTTAAAAGTCAGAAACCGTATACTATCATGTAACAAGTAGTAAATTAAACACAACTCTTCATTGGTAAAAAAAAAAATTACAACACTCTTTACATGCAGTTTACACCCCAACATACTATACATACACCATTATTATTTAAATAATTACCATAAGACGAAGTGTCACATGTCTTCCTAATTTATTCATCGATCTAGATATCCCCCCCCCCAAAAAAAAAGTGGTAGTTGCAGGGCTCAATGACCCAAAATATGCATAAACATCATGACTACATACCGCACAAATCCGATTAAATCCAACATAATTTCGTAAGTATTCGAGACAAAACATTTTAAAACTTTTTTGGGAGGAGGGAGGGGGGGGGGAAGTAGCGGGTAAGGGCTGTAGGGTCTGACGAGTGATATTCTTTTCCGAGGTAAATTTTTCTATAAAATACCGTATTTTTCAATTATGTTTAATTTATGGGGGCAGATATGATCATTTTTAGGGCCCAATTCCGGGGCCGTCTGACAGGTCAAAGCCGCAACGCAGATTGTCTGACGACTAATATCAGTCCTCCTGGTAACTTTAACGAAAAGTGACGTATGTTTAAATCATGAATACCTTATGAGGGTAGATTTGACCCTTTTTTGGGCCCACTTCGGGGGCGTTTGACGGGTCAAAGCCCCAACGCAGCTCGTCTGACGAGTGATATTCGTTTTCCTGGTACCTTTTTTGGATGAGCGTAGCGAGCGTAGCGAGCGAAGCGAAGATTCCATTTCACTACACTGGAGAAAAAAATCCGGAATGTTTTTTTTTTTTTTTTTTTCTTTCTTTCTGTATTTTTGTGTGTTTGTTAACACGATTCCGGCTAAACCGATACTCCGATCGCGATGAAATTTTATGGAGACCTTCGAAATCTCTGAACTTAGAACTGCCACGTTTTTGAGCGCAATCGGGAAATTTTTTCTCATAAAAAACGCAATTTTACGATTTTTTTACGATTTTTAACAAATTTCTTCGACTTATAACACCTACAAGCTTTATCCGAATGTAATGATTTTTTCACAGAACCTTAATTTTATGAATTAATATATTCGTGTGAAATTTGAGCGTAATCGAAAAATTATTTCTCATGAAAATCAAAATTTTACGGGTTTTTTCTTTTCTTAAACAATTCTTTGACTTATAACACCTACATGCTTTATCTTATTGTAATGATTTTTTCACAGAACCTTAATTTCGTGAATTAATATATTCGTGTTAAATTTGAGCGCAATTGAATAATTATTTCTTATACAAATTGCAATTTTACGATTTTTTTCTTTAAAAAAAAATACGATTAATTAAAAAAATTAAGTTAATTTTTTATTTTATTTTATTATAAACATGAAGTTAATTTTTTATTTAATTTAATTTAATTAAAAAAAATCTTCGATTAAGTAATGATTTTTTCACAGAACAACAGAAAATCCGCGTAACACATGGCATCTCAATGCACCATATACGCTCATCCAACAACGCGGCGGGACTTAAGCGTTTTCCTAGTTTATAACATGACGTATGTTTGTATCATGTATGTGTTTGTGTAGATTTGACTTTTTTTGGGGGGTGGGCCCACTTTGGGGGCGTCTGTGGGGTCAACGGCCCAACGCAGCCCGTCTGACGAGTGATATTCCTTTTTGGGCTAACTTCTTTTATAAAGTTTCTTATGTTTTAATCATGTATTCTTAATGGGGGCAGATTTGACCCTTTTTGGGGTCCACTTTGGGGGCGTCTGACGGGTAAACGCCCCCACGTTGACTTGTAAGATGGGCATTTTTGAAAATGACTTGAATTTCCGCTTC
This sequence comes from Sweltsa coloradensis, assembly GCA_024449915.1. NCBI lineage: Eukaryota > Metazoa > Arthropoda > Insecta > Plecoptera > Chloroperlidae > Sweltsa > Sweltsa coloradensis. The sequence goes on from JAMZAV010000302.1 coordinate 1,513,236, forward strand.
TATTCCAATGGTCAAAACATATGTAGGCCCTACCTTATGAGGTAATAGAAACTGTCACTGGCTCTCCGTCTATTGGTTATTGTTCACTCATCGATTGCGACGGGGCCTACAGGGTTGGCTTGGTCACTTTGGTTTACTGTCACGCACTGAAAATCAGTTGTGTGACTGAGTGGGTAGACTCTAAAAACATATTTTTTTTAAAATTTAAAATGAATTTACTAGTTATTTATATATTTAAATCATGTCCTCACACAGAAAGATATGTCACTGGATGAACTGCGTCAGTCGTTGAGAGTGCTGTCAACTATCTGCGCGGTGACCCAGGCCCTGGATTCTGCTGGGCCTGAGGCTACCTGGAAGGCATTGTCCAATTCTTGTGCACTTATATCCGATCTGGACCCCAGCTTACGCCTGTGCTATCACTCTACACTAGTTGCCTTGCGAAAGACCAAGATAAGAAAGAAGAAACAGTGCACATTACTCACCTATAGTGATATACAGATCTGCATTGACATGGTTAACCAAGAGAATAAAACTAATAATGGAGGTAACAAAATTTTACTTGTAGGGCCTATGCTGACTATAATTAGTAGATCACCAACCCTCCAAGAATCACATTAATAGAGTTTTAATTTAATTTTAAGGTTTATTTAAATTCAAATTCAAGTCTTAGCTCACTATGCTCATCCAATGGGCAATGAACTTTATTTTTATTTATGGTTGTTTTTTATGTTTCACAGTCATAGTTCATTTAGGCCTACTTTGCTTTTCAGAGTAACGGCAACCACATGTCGATATGTTTCAGTGATTGTTTGGCTGAAGCGGCTGAACTCGGCCGTCGAATCTAGTGATCTTGGCCTTTTGATGGGTTGTCTGGCTGATCCTGTGGGCAATATGTCTACCTTTGTTACTCCGACCAAGAGCCAATTATACCTCAAGCAATTGCAGGTAAGCTATATTTAAAAAAAGATCTTGCAATTCAGTGTTTGGTATTTTTGTATTAGGCCTTTGTGTACTGAATGCACATTGGAGAATTGTATTTAAAATACTGAAGTGACAACTACGTAGCAATGGTGGCAATTATTGTTGTTGAGGTCAGTGACTGATTCTCACAACATTCGTGATGTACGTAACAGGAGAATAATTGTTGACGAGCAAGATTTAGCAAATTATTTTAATGACTCTTTTATCAATAATGTCAAAGATGCCATTAATTCTATTACTATTGTTGATAAACCTCTAGCTGGTGCTCAAAACATTGTTTCATGTTCTTTACATTTTTAAAGCCAATGACTGAAATTGAAACCTTTAAACTTGTTATCGAACTTAAATCAATGTAGACTTCGGAGCCTGTATTGTTGACTTACATGCGTTATTACTTATTTATTTTGTATTTAATTTAACGTTTGGTTTATCCTATTCAGTTACAAAAACAAATGAACAAAGGTGGATAATAATTCATTTATTACTTTAATAACTACGTATATTAAAGTAATTATTTTATACCAATCTCTGTTCCAGCAAGCTCGATCAAGAAAGGGCTGCGATCTGTGGTTGGAGGATGTATCTTCTGCACTGCAGCAAACTGTCGATGAGACGCCATCTTGGTTAGTGCCACTTCAGTCAATGATACGAGGCTACCTTTGTAGAGGTCGTTTATCTCGGTACTTGGGCAGCGTTGTAATGATTCAGGCAAGTATTTTTCAATTATCTGGTGTAGGTACTTGTCGATTACACTAGTATTGAAGTCTTGTAGCTGGAGCTAGTACATGTAAAATCAGTTTTATTGTTTTATTTTGATAGTTGAAACAAGAGGACGTCAAATGGACAGTGGAGTTTTATACCTACAGTCCACAATTGGCTACGATTTGTACAACTAAACACTCTGCATGATTTTGCAAGGATGCTTTGTCATATTGTTCTTGTTCATGAATGCTTTTTTTTAATACTGTGAAACTCTTATTATTTTTGTTTGAACCAAACCTTCAGCAATTTTTTGGACCTGGAACCAAACCTTGAATCTTTTGCTGATTGAACTTTGAAAAAATAATCACACCTTTTTAAAGTGCAGAATGAAATGAAAATGTTGATTACATTTTAACTTGAGAGCCATTTTATTTATTAAAATAATGTTCAGTAAATACCGAGTACAACAGTAATCAAAGCGTGTTGGTTTGTTTCACTTTATTATTTCCTGAGCAGAAACAAAGTAATTACTTACTGGCACATCACTTCACTAGTAAGTAGTAATCAATAATCATATTCACTGTTCAATGTAGGCCTAATCGACCAATTGGAAATGAGTAATGACAATGAACAGACATTCCTATTATGAAATCCCCAGCAGTATAAACAAGGTTAACTGTTGTGTTGTGTGTTTACTGTTTACTTCAGAGTGAACTTATCCCTTGGTTGGGCCTACTTACTTTATTGTTTTGTTCCCAATATTCTGCATTTAGTACTATTTTACTTGTGAGCTCATTGCTTATTCACTTATTTTTCAATACAGACATGGTGGCGCGGAGTGCATCAACGTCGCCAGTATCTAGCTACTCTAAAAACTACGACATCCACAAGACACTCAAAACATTGTTGGAAAGACTACGAACACCAGATTGTGCGGTTCCAAGCCCTGTGGCGAGGCTACGTAGTGCGTAGAGCGTTCCTGGGTCTTGTTCGAGCACCTACTCCAAGTCTAACTGTTGTCAAGCACTTTGCCCCCTTGCTCAGACACTTTGCAGTTGATCATCTCAAGGTTTGTACTTTTTATTTATTTATTTATTTATTTTATTTATTATTATTCAATGATCATGACAATGTGTACAATCATTAGGAAGATCACAACGAGCATAGCCCTTGAACACAGAATTGTGTGTGATATCCCTAAATAGTAAATAATATAATAAAATTGATATTTAAAGTAGGTAATTAAAAAATAAACGATAGTAGGCCAAAATAGACCCACAATACAAACATTTAAACATCTAACATTATAGGCCTAACTTATAACATTACGCACATCAAAATATAAAGTTCACCATTATAAAAACATACAACAACAACAACATTATAAAATCATACAACATTTGAATTGGAAAGAATAATGATAAAAATTGTAAAGGTGTCAATAGGGAATTTGCATAACATTATTTTATGGTTCTACTGGGTTAAGGCCACCTTCCTTTACACAAAAATATCTTATTTTATTGATTTTGAGAATATTTTCATTTATAAAATAAGGGTGAAAGTTTCCTACATATTTTGGCGGGAAAAAAAACAGAAAAAACAGGTCATACGTCACCAGCCTTCATGATACCAACCAACCAATCACGTAACGATATATCAAGTTACTCGCTTTCGGAGATTATCTTGGCTGTACAAGCTCATTATGACATCTAGTTTATTCTAATATGCTTAATATTTTTTTTTTCCTATGCCAAAAGCTTGATTTTTCAATCATTTTTCTTCCTGGCTATCCAGTAAATATGTGCTTCCTTCTCCGGCCCGCTCAGGTTATTTGGCAGGGCGTCAATGTCAGATTTAAGTGCGGCGCAGCTGAAGAGGTGCGCTCTGTCCTGAAAACCCGATGTACGTAGTTAGTAATATCACAACGTAAGCTTTAACCATTTTTTAATTGATAATAATTAAAAACACAATGAGTGCGTTCCGTTACCTGCTGGACGTAGGCCTACTGAACCAGTAGCCAGCTTTACTGTAACCGTTCCGTTAACTGCTGTCAGCAGTGTGCTGAGCGTCCCGTAAATTGCTGACCCAGCGCCTTCAGTAACTGAAAGTGCTGGAGGTTTTTCGCTCAGTATCGCCAGTAAACCAGCTAGTGTCATGGCGGCGTTGAAATGTCAGTTTGCTTCCAAAGTTAATAAATTGCTTTATTTGTCCAGAAAAAATGAGATATACGATATTGTAGTGGACTGAAAATGACAATAATAATTCGGAATGAGCTAAGAATATTTATTTGCGAGCTTACACTTCTTTTTTAATTCATAGCTTGCAATTAATGGGTCGATGACTCTAGGCCTAGGCCTAGATGACGGCTTTAAATATTCCGCCAAGAGAATAATTTATTTATTAAACCGATAATCGAGAATAAACGTGAAATCTTCTTATTTCTCTTCACGTTTACCCTGCATAGTTAATATCATGTTTTAAATTGACTGCACGATTATTTTTCTGACAGCTGCAGTGTTTGTGCTGGATGCTTTTACTGGGAACCATTCCGTTTTCTAGGCCTACTGACAGCGCAGGCTAGCACTGGTGTTTACTGTGCTCCCAGTAGAGCCAGCAGTTATCGGAACGCACTCAATGTTGATTATAAAACTTGGAATAGGACATCAACTGTTGTTTATTGTTGGCCATTGTTGAAAGAACCAAAGACTTTGGTAACAGGAGGGTATTTCGTTGTTTATCTAGACGGCCGTGTTCGTCATGAGGGCCGGTGACGTAGGCAGCCGTTTCAAAATAAATGTGCGGGAAATTTAAAAGGTCAAACTTTGACCCTCAATAGATATTGAACGATTAACTTTAAAAACCTTAAATTAACGTTTATATAATTTTTAGAAGAATATCTATATATTGCAGATACTTTTACCGATATCTGGAACTTATGCAAATTCCCTATTATTATTTGAAAGTGTGAACTTTTTTTACATAACTTTATTGATTCCCTAAGAAGTTTCTTGAAGTCCAGTGCCTTCATGTTGAGAGCCTTCATGTTGAGAGCCTTCAGATTAGGGATGACATCGATTAAGGTTTTAGTTAACCGATTAACCGATTGTAAAAAACGGTTTTTAATTGATTAATTTAAAAAAAAGCGCTTAAAATCATGAATTACGAGCGCGAGTGCTCTAGCGGGCCAGCTAGCACTGCAGTAGAATCTCAGTCACGCTCAGCTCCGCCCATCGCAGGCGTCACCAGCGCGTATCAGCCGACATCGTCATCCACGTCCAAACAGCTGGGAGCAAGCTGTGAGCCTATAAACTTTAGGCCTAGCGTGTAGACAAAGAAACTAGATCGAATTATTTGCTCCGGAATGAACAAAAACAAGTGTTACCAACAACTTTCGTGAAGACGTGAACTACAAAGACTAATAATGAATTCTGTGACAGTAAAATATTCATAAATATCTCGTAAATAGGGCCGATCGGCGTGACAGCGATAAAAACATTCCAGTGGAGCGAGAGATAGCGAGTGACGCGCTGCGCACAGGCTCTGTGTATGCTTTCCTCCAGGCAGACGAGTGGTGGCTGACGTCACAATGTTGCCAGCTGAGAAACAACAACAACCAGTAGTGGCCCGGACGGCGGGGTGGGAGACAGCGCGGCGAATACAAATGAATACAATAGTCACATAATATCGCTGTTTAAATAATCGGTTATTGCCCGCGTAATCGGTTACAAAAATTAATCGGTTATTAATCGGTTAACCTCCACAGTCTTGTCGCACGAGGATAAAATGACAGCCTGTTAGCTTCAGTTCTTACAAAAGGAGCATCGATTGCCACCATCTCACCTCGAAGTCTTGACCTGTTTCTACTTTAGAGAATATGCTTATTGTCCAGGTCAACATCCCCCACTAAGCACTTTCTTAGAAACAGTACATCCAATTCTTCTAGGTGATCTTCAATAGATGGTAGCTTGCAAGCTGATCTTCTACTTGCAGAATCGAGGCCAGAGTGATTAGTTTTAGCCAGAATCATTTTTGTGGCACGGTTTTGAATTGCCTCAAAGGATGAAATGTTCTGTCTGTAGGTAGGGTGCCATGGGGTAGGGGGGAATACCATACATCAGGGAAGTCCTAACTAATGCAATGTATACTTTTCTACGTACTTCAAACTTGACACCATTTAAATTTCTTGAAATGAAACCAAGGAGCTTAGAACACTTATCTCTGGTAACTTGCACAATGCACATGATAGTTCCATTTTAAGTCTGGTGTTATGTTCAATCCTAAAAGCTTTAAATTTTGACATGCCTTAAGAGACTGACCGCATAAGGTGTAATGTCCATCAATAGAAAGTTTAGTACGAGTTATTCTCAAAAGATGGCTCTTCTTTCCGTTCAAAGACATTTCATTCACCTTAGCTTAGACCATTCAACAATGCTATCTAAATCCATCTGAAGCGCCATGACATCATTTAAATTGACTATGGGACGATACAAAGTACAATCATCTGCATATTGTGACAAGCTGGAAGAAACACAATTTGGCAGATCAAGCATAAATATAATGAACAACAATGGCCCAAGCACAGAGCCCTGAGGCACACCAGAGGTTATGTCAGTAAAGAAAGAGATTGAACCATTAAAAACAACAGCTTGAGTTCGATTCGAAAGAAAGCTAGTAATCCATTTTAATAATGATCCTTCTACTTTGTAGCCAAGAAGCTTGTCCAGAAGCCTTTTGTGGGGAACTTGATCTAAAGCTCTCGTCCAATCCAATGCAATTACATCCACTTGCTTAGCAATACCACTATCTAAGGTATATTGCCAATCATCAAGAACCTTTGTAAGCATAGAAACGCAAGAGCGTTTTGGAAGGAACCCATGCTGATTATCGTGAACTAAGTTGTTATCTTTCAAGTGGTCCAACACTGCTTTCGAAACCAGCCTCTCCATTACCTTACAGATGACTGAAGTTATGGAAATTGGTCGGTAATTCCTTACATCATGCTTATCTCCTGACTTAAAAACAGGAACAATGTTTGCAGTTTTCCACTGATAAGGAACATCACCAGCATGTAAAGAAATATTAAAAATTGAGCTGAGACTTTCTTACTACTTACTGCCTGGTGCTAACTTCTTTAGTAGGGTAAATCAAATTTGTGTTTTATTACCTTTTCTTTTAGGCTATAGTAATGGGATTCAACATTAATGACAGAAATATAGCATTATGTATCATGAGTAGGATTTTATATTAGGATTTAGGATTTTTATTTACCAAGAACGCTCACTTTTATCTTGTTACTAGCAAAATTAAAGTTTTCTCTATTGATGTCATCCCTAGGCCTACCGCCTACTCATGTCATATTTTAACAAAATTGCTATCAGTTGCATGCAACAGTGCAATCTTATTGTTTTCTTGTCATTTCTAGGAGATGGAGCTGCAGAATCTTAAGGGTCAAGTGGTACAATCGATTAAACGAAACCAACAACTAGCGCAGCAGGTAATAATACAAGACCCTTACTTATGTAGGGAGGGATCCTTAGTTAAGTTATTCATGAATGACTTTTTTGCTAAATGATGCTATGTTTTGTTAAGTAGCAAAATAAGTCAATAGCCACATTTTTCTGCTAAATTAGAGCAAAGGTTATGCAGATAGAATGCCAATCGGCTGGAGTATATTAGTGTTAGATAGGATCCAACAGCTTACCTTCTAAAAGTGATGGTGGCTGCCGAATTTCTTGATAAATAGAGACATAATATGGGATGGATTGGAGAAGGGTTGACAGTTTGGGGAAACAAAGAGAACATAAATCCCAGCCTGAAGGGCTGGGGGTGACAAAACTTTTCACTTGCTGTTGACAACTGCAGCTAGTTTAAAGTTATTATTTAATACAATCCAGAAATTAAAAAATCCATCCCGATCGGGGTTCGAACCCGAGTCTCCCACTTTCCGGGTGGATGCCTTAGCCAACTAGACCACCGAGACGGTAACTATTTAACTTCTGTATTGTCGTTACATTATAAAACTTGAATGGATGGAACAATAAAGCATCGAAAAACTGTTGCTGTTGAAAAGACCAAACAAACATATTTATAATGTCATTACCTTACGCAGGTATGAGCGAGGGTATATTTCTCGATTTGGATAGTCGGGAGTGTTTCCCGACTATCCAAATCGAGAAATAGTTTAAAGTTGTTACCTTAATCCACAGGGTTCACACCCTTGTATGAGACCTCGTTGCAAAATCTGCAAAATTCACCCCCCCCACTTCAACATTTACTGCTTGAGTGACTGGAAAAAATACCCGATCAGGCAACACAACAACTGCACCACAACCAACCTAATCTATCAACTACAGTACTAACTAAAACTACCAACTATGCCCAGCCGAGAACATAGGCCTAACAACAAATTCCCTGAGCACCAGGATGAACGGGCATAGGCAGAACATCATCAGGAAACTAGACCTAAAACCGGTGGCACAACATGCAGGAACCCACAACAGGGACTTCAATGACATTGACTGCTACACCACGAGGGTTGTAAAGTCATTGCCCCCATCCTGCAATGAGGAACACTTGAGATAATGGGAATTAGCGCATCAAATAGTCAGCAGCTCGCGCCAAAAACCTAACCTCAGTCTAAAATAGGCCTAGGGAGGGGTCGCTTTGACCCCTACCACCTTTTGCACCGCCACCCCTACTCACCCCCAACAGCGCCTTGTAATATATTGTATAACTTTAAATCTAGTTCTTCTCTAACGTACGACATTGTGTATCTGTTTTTGGATGAGCGTAGCGAGCGAAGCGAAGATTCCATTTCACTACACTGGAGAAAAAAATCCGGAATGTTTTTTTTTTTTTTTTTTTTTTTTTTTTTTTTTTTTTTGTATTTTTGTGTGTTTGTTAACACGATTCCGGCTAAACCGATACTCCGATTGCGATGAAATTTTATGGAGGCCTTCGAAATCTCTGAACTTAGAACTGCCACGTTTTTGAGCGCAATCGGGAAATTTTTTCTCATAAAAAACGCAATTTTACGATTTTTTTCGATTTTTTAAAAATTTCTTCGACTTATAACACCTACATGCTTGATCCGATTGTAATGATTTTTACACAGAACCTTAATTTTATGAATTAAGATATTCTTGTGAAATTTGAGCGTAATCGAAAAATTATTTCTTTTACGATTTTTTCCTTTTTAAAAATTACGATTTATAAAAAAATTAAGTTAATTTTTTATTTAATTTAATTTAATTAAAAAAATTAAGTAAATTTTTTGAAAAATTTAATTTAATTTTAATAAATCTTCAACTAAGTAATGTTTTATTCACAGAACAACAGAAAATCCGCGTAACACAATCATGGCAGCTCAATGCACCATATACGCTCATCCAACAACGCGGCGGGACTTAAGCGTTTTCCTAGTGTAAATATATATGTTAACCAGACAGTTTCACACAGCTGCCCATCTCGTTTAGGGTAAGCTGTTGGTCTCCTTTCTTCTTTCCCCAATCACAAACAATAACCTAGCCGATAGCGAAAGCCGATAGGCATTCTATCACAACCAACATTATGTACACCATTGTAATACGTATTATACACTTGGTTGAATAAAATATAAACTTTTGTCCCTTACATTTGAATCTTGTATTATCCCAATTCCGATGTTTTATGGACAAATAAGCAACGGATTTGCTACAAAACGCTAATTTTCGGATTTGAAAACGCTCCAAAATGCTAAATTTAAAAACAAAATGCTTAAAAATTAATTTACAAATGCTCCTAACTTCCGTCTCTAACAATTGGGCATTGAAATCATCATTTCTGTTTTAATGTATTGGGAGGCGCAACGGATATGAGATCCCTGCACCGTCGCCGAGTTTGGTTGATCAACTCGCGCCACGTGCGTGTTTACGTTTGCTTTACATGCGCGCAGTGGCTCTCAAAAACTAATATATTTCCCGTAAAAGTGGTCTGATGGCGTGAAACCAAAACACACGATAATGATTAAGGACTAATGTACAGTAAATTAAAGTTTATTTTGCCATATTTTGTAGGTGGGACGCGGAACTAATCTGTTTAGTTCTTGGTGCGCGGAGTGGCCACTCGAGGTGCAGTGATTTATGATCTCATTCCCTGGCATGTCATGACAATGATTTTTCTTTTGTCCATTATCCAAAACGATAATTTTTATTTTTTTATAATCACTGAAATTACTATACATGTTTGAATATAACTTGCGGCCCTTAACTGCTCGTGTATCGGATATAAATTTTATGACAACAGCAAAGAACAATAAAATGTGAAGTGATGAATCCATGCCTTTTAAATTTTAATTATAATAAGTCGACACATATAACAACAAAACTCTTATGCCTACGAGCTCTTATCGTATAAGTTTAAATAAATGGTACAATTTTAATGGTTTGAACTTTGAAGACGACATGGGAAACTAGGGTGTGTCAATCAGATAGGTCACAGTGCGCTGCCTGTAATATTGTTAGAAAATAAATAGATTGGAAGATTTTTATGTTGAGTTTTAAATTGGTATGACAGTAAAAAACAAAATATTTAAATGAAAAATTAAATAGTCAGAAAGTAGGGCATAGGTAAATTTATGTCATAGTCATAGTCATAGTCATTTTATTAGTCTCTTTTAAATTCTTTTGGTATACATAGTATATTAGAACATTCGAGTTGTCAAGTTTCATATTATATATTATACAGCAGTTAAATAGGGTGTAAGATAAAAGATAAGCTACAATTATTTGTTGGACACTTGGGCCCAATTCGTTAAATAGTTAATAGGTTACACAAAACAAAACATATATAGCCTATCACATGTCCAGATATAAAAATACAATATACACATTGCATGGCAAAATATAAAAACATAGTTTAAGATAGACAGAATATCAAATAACATTAAGGTGCGGTAGAAAATCAATTATGTACAATACATCAGTCAACTAAACAGTAGAATTCAGCAGGATGTATATTCTTGCACTGTATAGTAACATTTATCCAGAAGAAATTCTTTAAGTTTACTTTTAAACCGGTCTACGTCTCTTATTTCCTTTAACCCCTCAGGCAAGCAATTGTACAGTTTTATTCCCTCACAAGCAAGACCTTTCTGGCGCATTGTCAAGTTACATTGTTGTATCCGTAATTGGTTCTTGTTTCTTGTATTAAGGTGGTGAGCATCCGAGTTCTTTTTGAATTGTTCTAAATTACAGTGTACAAAAGTAATGACTTCATAAATGTATGTGCAAGGCATAGGGAGAATTTTTAATTTCTTAAATAAAGGTTTACAGCTGTCTCTGAAACCAGCCTTGGCCACTATACGCACTGCCTTTTTTTGTAGCAAGAATACTTTATGTTTATCTGTAGAATTTCCCCATATTGCTATTCCATATGACATAACGGAATGGAAATAAGAGAAGTATACAGATTTGCTAGTTTTTTCATCCAAGAGAGTGCCCAATTTCCTTAGAAGAAAGCAAGCCGAACTAAGCCTAGGAACTATTTTTGCAATGTGAGCTTTCCAGTTCATGTTCTGTTCATGTTCTGTTCATGAATCAATTCAAGCCAATATGTTGCGTGGACCTATATCGTTTTCCTTTTAGAAAACTCCTTTAATAGCATATGATTTAATTGATATCACAGAAATGTAATGTTGAGATTTGTGAATTGTTTAAAATGCCTAAATACACATTCCATATATAATTAATATTTTGGCCAACGTGTGTTTCTTCCTTTGGAATGAATGAAACACTTATGAAATACAAAAAATAGTGTATGCCACCTATACAATTTGATTTATTGAAAGCATACCGAGTTGAAAATAGCATTATACTGTACTTGATTTGTTTATTAAATAAGTCCATCTTTCATGCATCCAACTTCAATGTATATTTCAATGATCATGCACTTATTCACCTTGTCTACTATTTGAATTTTAATTTGGTGGGTTAGGCTTAGTTGTTTAAACACCATTGATCTATTAATTATTAATTATTATCTAGTATTCTAAATCGAAATACACTGTGTATGTCACCGTAAAGCCAATGATTTATATATTGTCAATATAATATTTGACATCATGCAACAAGACAATTGTGTTATGCTATGCTGTGGTAGGCCTACATGACAATTTTTGTTGGATGAGCGTAGCGAGCGTAGCGAGCGAAGCGAAGATTCCATTCTACTACACTGGAGAAAAAAATCCGGAATGTTTTTTTTTTTTTTTTTTCTTTTTTTTTTTTTTTTTTTTGTATTTTTGTCTGTTTGTTAGCACGATTCCGGCTAAACCGATACTCCGATTGCGATGAAATTTTATGGAGACCTTCGAAATCTCTGAACTTAGAACTGCCACGTTTTTGAGCGCAATCGGGAAATTTTTTCTTATAAAAAACGCAATTTTACGATTTTTTTCGATTTTTAAAAAATTTCTTCGACTTATAACACCTACACGCTTTATCCGATTGTAATTATTTTTTCACATAACCTTAATTTTATGAATTAAGATATTCGTGTAAAATTTGAGCGTAATCGAAAAATTATTTTCTCATGAAAATCGAAATTTTACGGGTTTTTTCTTTTTTAAAACGATTCTTTGACTTATTACACCTACATGCTTTATCCTATTGTAATGATTTTTTCACAGAACCTTAATTTCATCAATTTATATACTCGTGTTAAATTTGAGCGCAATCGAATAATTATTTCTTATGAAAATTGCAATTTTACGTTTTTTATTTTTTTTTAAATTACGATTTATTAAAAAAATTAAGTTAATTTTTTATTTTATTTAATTTGATTTAAAAAAATCTTCGACTAAGCAATAATTTTTTCACAGAACAACAGAAAATCAGCATAACACATGGCAGCTCAATGCACCAATTACGCTCATCCAACAACGCGGCGGGACTTAAGCGTTTTCCTAGTTAAAAAACAATTGGTTTAATTAAATGTCGTGAAATTATGCATTATTAAAAATAAAACTCCCATTAGAAATTAAATTATAGTATTATCCACATGAAACATAAAATATATGACCCCTATTAGAAATTAAATTATAGTATTATCCACATGAAACATAAAATATATGAACGTATATGTCGTAGAAATAGCGAAATACTACACACTACACAGAATAAATGACAAAGAGTGACATTAGCTGGGTGGCGGGGCAATGCTACAGATTTTGATCAACCAAACTGTAGTTCAACAAATTAGACCGCATACTCGAGCACTGCCCTTCCCAATATAGTTGACACCATGAGAGTTAAAATGTTATTATCGAACACGCCCAGCTAATTCCAATTTTAAAGTTATCTTTATTTATGGGCTAAATTTTGTTTATGTTGTGTAATATGTGTTCATTTTGCTGCAGGGTAGTGATGGCTGTGCTATTTTTATGGCGAAATGATGCTTTGAGTTTATATAGGTACCGGTTGTACTGAAATTGAAGATTTTTTATAACAAAATGAGAACGTTTTATTTGCTAAATAGTAAATATTATTGGATGAGCGAAGCGAAGATTCCATTTCACTACACTGGAGAAAAAAATCCGGAATGTTTTTTTTTTCTTTTTTTTGTTGTATTTTTGTCTGTTTGTTAACACGATTCCGGCTGAACCGATACTCCGATTGCGATGAAATTTTATGGAGACCTTCGAAATCTCTGAACTTAGAACTGCACCGTACGAAAAATTGATAAAAAATTATTTCTCTTGAAAATCGCAATTTTACGATTTTTTTTGTTTTTCTTTTTTGTTTTTGTTTGTATTTTTGTCTGTTTGTTAACACGATTCCGGCTAAACCGATACTCCAATTGCAATGAAATTTTCTGGAGACCTTTGAAATCTTTGAACTTAGAACTGCCACCTTTTTGAGCGCAATCGAAAAATTATTTCTCATAAAAATCGCAATTTTACGATTTTTTTTTGTTTTTCTTGTTTTTTCTGTTTGTATTTTTGTGTGTTTGTTAACACGATTCCGGCTAAACCGATACTCCAATTGCAATGAAATTTTCTGGAGACCTTCGAAATCTTTAAACTTAGACCTGCCACGTTTTTTTGTACAATCGAAGAAATATTTCTCATGAATATTGTACTTTTACGATTTTTTTTTTTTAGTGCGATATTTTTGTGACGTTTGGGCCGATTCTGACCAAACGGGTGGGGCTACAACGTTTATATTTCACACGAACATTAAGGTAATGGTGATGTATTGCCTTTTGAAAGAAAAAGTTGAATAAGTTAGCCAGAATCCATATAAATAAAGGTTTTAATATGAGTTTTTTTGAGGTTTATAATAACAATTAACAAGTAACAATAGAAACTTGACAACAATCACCTACAATGCATTCAAAAAGCACTTGCAAAGGAAAAGTGGTCCTACAAAAACTAAAAACGAACAAAAAAGCTCATCCATCAACGCGGCGGGACTAAAGCGTTTTCCTAGTTAAATACATATACCGGTATATATATATTTGGTCTCTCTTTGTATGGCCGCGGAAGGAAAATAATAAGAAATGTGATATTATAAGTAGTATTGAAGAAAATGTTAATTTTATAGTTATTATAACTAGGGTTGCCGTTCGATGTGAAAATCGTGATCGATAATCGGAGGCATCGAATCGATTATCATATCGAAATATATCGATATCATAGACCCAAATCGATTATCATATCAAATTCCAAATTGAGCCTAGGAAGCAGAAACACGGAAGAAACATCACGAATTCAATATAATTGGGCAGACTGACGCTAGAGAAGTTCACGCCACAACACGTCGAGCCGTACTGAATACATCGCAATCGGGCCGGGCGATGTTTTCGTATCGCCTTGTATCGCGCTGCGAGCGCATGCGCACTGGCGGCGGTGGGCGTGGCATTATACTTGAGCAGCGATTGGCTACTCCGACAACCAATCGGCGCGTTGATACGACAGCGCGGCATTTTTAAGCATGGTAAACCGCGAAAACATCGATGTCACTATTTAAATCGATAATCATATCATATCATATCAAAATACTTGAATCGATTATCATATCATATTACTGATATCGATAATCGATCGATATTTCGATTATCGACGGCAACCCTAATTATAACCAAAGATAATTCAAATTCAAATTCAGAAATTATAATTTGAGACTTTTGAAAATTGTAGGTAGACCTACCTATTTTAAAAATAATTTGAACAGAACCCTTTCTAAGAATAAAAATTACTAGGTATGCCTACATTTTTTGCCCAGTCTTTTGTCCAGGCTTGGTCACGGAACTGAATGTTATGGAGAGCGAGAGAGAGGAAGAACTAAAATGTAATTTAGATTGCAAGATAACTGTAGCATTCTGTCACTTACTTGAAATGGTGTTAAATATTGAGAAGAAAATTTAATATGAACTTAATAATTTATAAGTACTATTTATAAATCCATCCTTGTTGTTTAATAGGTGGATGCAATGGACATTAAGATTGGCTTGCTGGTCCAGAATCGTATAGCA
Source organism: Sweltsa coloradensis (assembly GCA_024449915.1). Lineage (NCBI taxonomy): Eukaryota > Metazoa > Arthropoda > Insecta > Plecoptera > Chloroperlidae > Sweltsa > Sweltsa coloradensis. The sequence continues at coordinate 1,528,431 of JAMZAV010000302.1, forward strand.
CTTCTTGATGTGGCTACTGCAGGATCCAACCTTGCCCAGTTGGCTAAGAAACCATTTGGTCCTGGACTGAAATCCTTCACTAAACAAGCACATGACCGTCTAGATGCATATCAACACTTGCTCTACACCCTCCAGACAGAGCCGCGGTACAGTATTTCTCTTCCATGGTATTGTACAATAACTAGATAGTACAGACAGACCAAAAACATAAAACACAGTAGTATAGGTGGAACCAGATAAGGTGGCGGTCGCCGAGGGATCGCAGCACTGTCGTCCACACACTGGCCACAGGATCGGCAAAAAATAAATAAAATAACGGTCTCTAAAACTGCTTTCGGAGAAAAACACGACTATTTTAAAGCCAAGCTTTGCCCAATATATCCTAAAAATAAAGTATTTATGAAGTGTACGAATAAAATCACGACATTTTGATGCTCCTAAACATTGACATCACATCTGTCGAGGTTGGCATTATAAACAGCTGGAACTTTGGACACACCATTACCAACAAGGCAAAAAAACACTTTCGTAATCGTGATTACTTAAAATCATTATTTCGCTAAAATACTGACTCTGTGGGACGAACTACTTTATTTACAGCTTATAAAATGTTGATTTATGTGATAACATATCACGATAATATGGCCACATACGGTAGGCCCTACCTAATGCCAGTTGTGTGTAAATTGTCAACGTTGGCGTCCGTGCTCTCGCTTGACCTTGACGGCCGCCAGCTTATCTGGTTCCACCTATAGCCTACGTATATTTTCTCAGGGTATCCAAATTCAAAACTATTCCAGAGACATTTTTCCGGACCGCGATTAAAAATTTCATGAGCATCTGGATTCTGGACCCCATTAGAAATTGCATAATTTTTTGATTTTTTAATGTGAACTAGGGAAATCTAAGTTTCACATGCCACATGCTTTGCCCGTTTCCCGTTTTCTTGTCATTATTTTTATTATTATTATTATTTTATTGGATGTATTTCATACAAACTCGGTTAAAACCGGAGCTAACATGTTGTACGGACTTAAGTCAAATACTTCCATGCGTACCTATTACATACATTATTACTTTTGTCTTAACTCTAACTAAAATAAGTCATTTATAAATTGTAATATTGTTTGTAGATGATGTTTTCTTTCTGCTGTGTACGGTCGTGGCCGATTTCTCGTCGCCATCCTAGCATTTGCTCTTCGGACTATGGGAAACCACGAAAACCATGTCAGGATGGAAGCTGTCTCGGAATCTCGAAGTATCATTCTTAGTTTAGAAATTTACGAACTATTCTACACGTGTTGAGTATTACTGCCTTTTGAGTCTCGATGTATACATTGGGTTGAAGATCTAGTTGTTTAATGCTTTCATGTAGCTTCTTCGGTATGATGCCGTTGGCTGATATAATGAATGGGATTGTATTTACCTTTTTCTGTTTCCACATCTTCTTGATCTCAATTGCAAGTTCACTATACTTGTCAATTTTTTTCTTCCACGTGGTCTCGACGTTATGGCACATTGGGATAGCAACGTCGATAAGGGTAGTTTCTTGTTTCTTCTTGTCAATTATTATTAAATCCGGTCTGTTGTGATGTATCGTTTGGTCTGTTATAACTGTGCGGTCGTAATATAATTTGTAATCTTTACTATCTAGTACTTTCTCTGGTTTGTATTTGTAGTAAGGTGTGTGTGTGTCAATGAGGTTGTACTTGATTGCTAGTTTTTGATGAATAATGTTAGCTACTTGGTTATGTCTGTAGAGGTAATCTGTTTGACATAGTGACTTGCACCCGGATATGATGTGTTCGATTGTTTCACCCTTTGCACTACATTTTCTACATTGATCGTTTACTGTCGCATCTTGTATTATGTATTTTTTATAATTGTTCGTCGCAATCACTCTGTCTTGAATAGCCATCATAAAACCTTCTGTTTCTCCAAATAGTTCCCCGTTGTTTAACCACCTATTTGATGCTTTAATATCTACGTGACCTTTGTGTAGTTCATCATAATGTCTCTTGTGTAGGGTCTTTTCTGAGAGACGTAACTCTTTTGAAGCGTCAGTTATGAGTTTCCCTTGTAGATTGACATTTTCGTTTGCTAGATTGAGTGGAGTTAATGATTTGTCAGCTAGCACCACATTATTATTATATTATTATTATATTGGATGTATTTCATACAAACTCGGTTAAAACAGGAGCTAACATGTTGTACGGACTTAAGTCAAATACTTCCATGTGTACCTATTACATACATTATTATTTTGTCTTAACTCTAACTAAAATACGTCATTTATAAATTGTAATATTGTTTGTAGATGATGTTTTCTTTCTGCCGTTATTATTATTGTTATTATTGTTATTATTATTATTTTTATACTTAGGCTATGCAATGGTTGTACTTTACTTATTTTAACTGCGTTTATTTACTTTCTAGGTATTTGTCACAGCTTCTATTGTTATTCCCTCAAAGCAACACCAGCAAGATCTTGCACAACGTCATTATGACGTTGTTTAGTTTCGGTGCTAGTCACCGAGACCAGTATTTACTATTGCGGCTGCTATCTTGCGCCCTATGCGAAGAGATTCGAACCAGATTCCGCGCTCCATCGGATGCTGCAACAGCCAACCCTCTTGCTCTGAAGATGGCTGTTCACTTTGCTAGACAGCAGAGTGTACTGAAAAAAATCATTGGGCCATTGGTTGAGCAGGTTTGTAATTCTTTACTTTCTACGAATCTACCCAGATACTTAAATGCTCCATTATTTTCCAACCCAAATTATGAGATTTTAGATTTCCTCCAGTCCATCTACATGCTCTAACTTTCTTCAACTCTTATCAATTCCTTCTCTTTAAACCTGCCTATTTATAATTTGTTTGGTGACTTTCCACCCGTGCAGACCTGCTGTTACATTCCGCATTAACTAGGGTTACCATAAGTCCCGGATTTTCCGGGACAGTCCCGTTTTTCTTGTTGCTGTCCCGGTGTCCCGAAAATGTTTTTCGGGACGCCAAATTGTCCCGGAAATCGAAAATCCAATTCCAAATTGTCGTAGCAAATTTCTGCTTTCAAATATTTCGCGGCACCGACGGCGGCTGGGCCGGGACGCGGGGATGCGCAATGTAACCAAAAATGTTGTCATTGAGTCGAGCTCAAGGCCAGGGCAGCGGCGGGCGACAGTACGTACAGTGTCAACCCACTATAGTAGGCTAGTCCAGTCGTTGTCAATGATTCACTGCACAGTCTGCAGTCACCGTTGTGTAATCAGTGAGTGTTGAGTTCGCGTTGTGACTTGTGACATTGCTTAGCTTACAGACTGTGCCAGTGGTGTGCGTGTGTGGCAAAATACAATGGCCAAACGCAAGTGTCGTTTTTCAGACAAACTGAAAGACTAAATTAATATGTAACCAAACCAAATACTTATTTCTTCTATTTTTAATACCCAAGTAGGCCTACTTCCCTGTCCCGACACTCTCAGATCTCACTACAGGCGATCTTGGGGAAAAAAAGGCCCAAAAAAATTTCGCCTCCGGCGGCTGGGGCTTCGCCCCAGACCCCGGGTAGCCCACGCAAGTCCATACACAACGAAAGTACATGTGTCCCGGATTTTACTTTCAGAATTATGGTAACCCTAGCATTAACGGCCCTAGGCCTAAGAGGACAGTAGGCCTAGGCCTAGCTAGTCTAGGCTTGATATCCAAGCCATAACCAATATTTAATTATAAATAGCCAAAATAGGGCTAACCAGTGATTGTCTTTGTTGAATAGCATTATACCACAATAAAATACAGTATCTAGGCCTACTATTTATTAGTGGTTAATTCGGTACAAAGAAGAAATGCAATAGGAAATGAAGTTCACAAATTGAAAAAATGAGCAAAGCAGGGAAGAAAAGACTAACCTTCATGAAACGAGTGGCAGGAGTGGATTGGGGAGCATCGACCGATGTACTAGCAACAACGTACAAGACATATGTACGGCCAGTGCTGGAATATGGTAATGCAGTTCTCATCACAGCACCTAACAGTCACGTCGTCAAGTTAGATAGGTACAAAACCAGGCCCTACGCATAGCTACAGGTGCCACAAGTCTACCCTGTTGTTGCAATGGAAATGCTGGTGACTGTCCCACCATTAAGTGCTAGGAGAAGCAAAGCAGCGATATGCCTACATGAGAAACTTCTGAGACTTGACGAAGAGGAATGGGACAGAGAGCCCGTAGAGAGGCTGAAGACACAAACTACATTTATCACAGCAGCGAAGCAACTAAAGAAGCAAATTTTGGGTAAGGTGGATTTACGAGATCGAATGGAGCTTCCTACACCTGATATGAGGGTCGCTGTACTGGAAGTCCAACATGAGCTAACGGTGGAAGGAATTGAGAAGAAAAAGGCGGATTATACTGAGGATGAACTTCAATGTCTGACAGTTGCTCATATAGCGAAGCACTACCCCACCCCAGAATGGGTACTTGTATATACAGACGGGTCTGCTACCCCAGGGGAGGGAAAAGCAGGGGCTGGGGTATACTGCAATGCATTCCAGCAAGCATTGCCAGCAGGACGTAATGGAAGCAGTTATGACGGAGAAATCAAGGCAATCAAAGTAGCACTTACTAAAATAAAGGAACAGCAAATACCAAAAGCAGTCATTCTCACAGACTCCAAAGCAGCCATACAGGCCATTGTGAGTAAGGACATGAGAGACAGTGAGGACGTTGGAGTGTAAAAGACTACTGGTCTGGCTGGTAAACAGGAAAAAACAGGTTACCTTACAGTGGGTGCCAGCACACTGTAACATACAAGAAAACGAAGAAGCAGACAGACTCGCGAAAGAGGGGAGCAGGATGAAGCAGAACAAGAAGCCCCTATCCTACAATGCCGTTAAATCTCATGTGAACACGGCAGTGAAAAACAACATCAAAAAGGTATGGGAGAAGGCAAGTAAAGGCAAACAGTGGCAAGGAGCAGCCACAAAAAAAACAAAGTGGAGAAATCGGCAGACTGAGACGGCACAATTCAGATTGGAAACCGGTCATGACCTGCTAGCTACACACCTTCATAAACTGGGGATAACTGACTCAAGCACATGTACACTTTGTGCTACAGAACAGCATACCAGGGAGCACCTACGTAGATGCCCGGTACTTCAAGAAATAAGAGACGCAATGCCAAAAGATATGGAGGAGGCAGAAAGAGAATCCTATCTCTACTGGGAAACACGGAAACGCATGATGGCCAAATAGGTCAATAGCAGGCATAAGAAGAAGAAGAGAAGAAGAGAAGAAGAGGAAATGTTGGTAAGAAAAGAGAAGAATTGGGCCCGTTTGTATTTCGTTTTTGTAAGAAGCACTACTCAATAACTGAGTGAAGCCTAGACATTTAATCATTTCACAGGTACACAATCACAAATCACATTAACACCAACTGTAATTTGGTTTAATGATCTACTGGTACAAGATTTGAGATCGCTTGTTGTTGCCTCTAGCCCAACACTTTGACAGCTCGGCCATGGCTGGGTAGCATGGATGGGATGGAAGATACGCGGTATTTCCACAGCCTTCTCAATACGCGGTTTTATTATAAGCTCTTTCAAGCCTTACTATTGGTCCATTTCAAACGAATACGAATTTAAACGGCGGCAAATGAAATCACGATGTCGAAACAACAAGAAAGTGGATTTGGTCAAAAAAGTCACTTATGCGGTATTGCCACTTCACCGACGATATGCCGTTTGCCCGGTAGAGAGCGAACAAACAAGACAGAGAAAAAAAACAAAAACAAACAAACAAACAAACAAAAAAACAAAAAAACACTCAAGCTAAATTTTTTGGGGGGTCGGTGAAATTGAAGTCTTCGCTTCGCTCAATAAATTGTGAAGCTAATTAGTAATTATCGGTTATTTCTTTTACTTGACAATGAAAGTGATGAATATTGAATATATAATTAAGCGAGCGTTTCTATTTGACTCTGCCGGAAAAAATAGTCATTTTTTTGTTGTTGTATGTCTCGCCATAACGTTCGAACGGAGGCTCGGATCAAGTTGAAATTTGGACCATCCGCAAGCTTCGTTCTCGATTGAATGCCATTCGTTTTGTGGCAAAATCGTTCAAAAAGTTAAAAAGTTACATTAAAGTTAATCGAAAGTTTTTTTTTTCAAACTAAACGGCGACAAAATCTGAGGTTGCCAAATCATTTAGAATGTCCGTTCGGTCACGAATATGTTAATTTTATTTTGATCCGATAAGTAGTGTAGATGGAAATGACATTATAACAAAAGTAACGTTACCATGGCAACGAAAAGTCGCACAAGAATTCTGGTCACTTTGCACTGCCACCTAGAAGTAATCAAAATACTATCGAGGAAGCAGTGTATTATTTATTACCAAAGAGTTAAAAATAGTTTTCCCAAAGAAATGATGTCAAGGTCCTCTGGATGGCGGTGGATTTTATTCACGCATGGGTTTACCCAAATACCTTGCCAATAATAAATAATATTGGAAACATGGCCCCGTGGACAGCGAATGTCGCAAATTTTAAAATTAAAAAAAATGTGCAATGTGGGTCTAGCTATAGCACGTGCTCGCTTATCAACGCGTCCAACAGAGCGTTTCCTAGTAATATATATACTACAACATATATATAGTATATAAATGCCTATTTATAGTCATAGTCGCCTACTATAAAACCAAGGTTAAACATCAAAATATCCCAACTCTAGGGTTACAGAGATGGTTTGTATTTGTCCAGTTAATTTCGTAGGTAGTCTTAATAGGCAGTGCAATCTGCTCTACGCACGTTATTAACAATGTATAAACAGACCAAGAATTAGACAGAATTAAATTGGTGGCTGCATAGATCAGTTGGTGAGAGCATGGCCCGGAAAGCCAAGGTCCCGGGTTCGTTCCCCGGTGTAGTCACTTTTTTAATTTCTGCCTAAAGTACCTACGTATCAGCGTCATAGTCGCCTACTATAAAACGGAAAACCAAGGTTAAACACACACACATATATATATATATAAAAATAAATGAATAACACTCTTTATACTACTATGTAGCCTATATATTTTGTATGTATTGTTTGAAATCATCGGGATAGAAAACGTGTTTGTAAAGAAGGATGAAGAGACGTGGTCACAATGTTGTTGTACAACCAAGCTGTGCGGTGTATGGCCACCCATAACCAAGCAAGGAGGTGCTCGAGGTGGGCATCCAACAAACCAGTGCCAAAATAAACGACATGGCTTTAGTTTAGTTTATTGTATAATTTTAGTAATTACCTATTTATTGGCCAGTTTTGTATTGGATAAGAATGTGCCATCATGAACTAGGTTTTAGTAATGGTTTTATTTGTAAATAATATGGTGAGAATAATTCTCTGACTACCATATTATTCATATTTCCTCCCAATTTCTCAGCCATAAATTAAATGGTGTTTGAAAAATAGGGAGTTTTTAATTTTTAGGTTTAAAAATAAAAACTGTACCACCATCTTTTGGTCAACCAGCAACCCGGATGCTTTTTCGAACACACTGTTCACCAATCATTATATTTTTCAGCGGGCCACAAATTGAGCACAGCGCAGGAAAGCCCATGTTGTGTAATAAACTGTTAACGATGATGCGGTCCGTATTATTATTAATAATATTATTAATGGGGTGCCGCATTTTGTAGCCATGGCATGTGAGCTAGTCTTCCGCTTCAATAACATGTAGTTATAAAGTCCACAACCCATTAGTCCCTGCAGGCAGTGTGTCTCAATATCCGACTGGCAGTACCAAATTGCCTGTTGCTATGCAGCACCAAAGTTAATGTTACTTACCTTACTAGTAATACCTCTGTTGAGTAAAAACACGTTTTCTTATCGTTTTGTTTATCAGGTAATGAATGACCGAGCGCTCTGTATGGAGACCAATCCAGTAGATATCTACAAGAGCTGGAGAAATCAGGTAGAGATGGAATCAATGAAGGTGTCAAATCTTCCTCACACTGTCAACCAGGATCAAGCTCTAGGCTACGCAGAGGTCAGGACGAGGTTCGATAACGCACTGAAGAATCTTAAGGACATTGCCCTGAAGTTTGTACTTACCATTGCAGCATCAACTCAGCAGGTAATTAATGTACTTGCATCAAACTTACTTATTTTCATTAGGTAGGCCTATATGTGAATGACATAAAGAGATAGGGTGCCAACAGCTTACCTTTTACCCCCAAAAATTTTTTTTTACCATATTATCTGTAGCATAGGGGTAATACAACACTAAATTGACCGTTTATTTTTTAAAATCTTGTAACCGTGATGTTACACAAATTTTTCAATTTTTTTGAGCCAGAAATTTGGTAAATTTGTCGTTTTGGTAAGTTTCTTAAACCGGCTTTAACCTGCTTCTTTTTTGTTCCACATAGATACTAAAGCATGCCGATAATCGAGTAGCCTAAATATGGTAGGCCTATGTATTCTGATTATCATTAAATTAGAAATTGCAAATTCAGTTTTAGGCTATGTGATTTTATTGATTTAAATACACTTAATATAAATATATAATGGTGAACATCAAAATGGTTTCAACAAAGTATATTTGAATATATAGATGGAAGCTCGACCATTACCAGTATTCATATTTTGTATATCTTTTTACTTTGGTTTATTTTTGCTCTGCATCAACCTGCAATAAAATGTATTTTCTTTTAGTAAAATTAATCAGGATGATGATTGAACATGCACAGGTACAGATGTACTAAATGTAAGGATCAAAGCTTATTATCATACATACTACAGCATTGTATCTATTCGATATTGTTGGTGAAGGTGCCGGGTTGACGGAATTCCCTATTTGATAATGATAAATAAAATGCATATTAATTGGAGACTAAGGTCAGTTTTTACCTTGAGACATGCATAACTATAGGTTAATAGAAGTGAGATCGAGAGAGAATCTCTGCAGCTAATGTGGAATAGAGAGAACATAGGTCTTACAAAAACAACTCAATATAATTAGGCGAAACACTACTCAACCTCGTATAGTACGTATTCTTGAAGACAAAGTTTTCTTGGTTTTCTCTTATCTCAATTTCCCCCATAAAACGTAAGTTCTATGAAGCTTATTGTAAAAACTAGTAAGTACCAGTGGCAACTCGTGGACATTATAACAGGTGGTGCTAATATACAGCAAACGTAAATCATGAATATAAGCTCATGGTGGACTCGCATTTTTATTTGATATGAACCAAATCGGTAACCCCAGTCTGTGTCCAAGAAACATCCCCCCTAACAATAAAGGAGGAAAGTGTAAAAACAAAAAACGCGTTACGCTGTCACAGCCATAGAGTCCGAGTGTAATACCTTATTTGGAACTTACATTGATACTATGGTGTTTTAGGTCTACCTTTATTAGGACATTTCTGCTTTATTTATGAACAAGGTATCGGCCTGCCCAGATTTTTAACACTTAACTTTTCTTTTTGTACAACGATTATGGAAGCTATGTTCCAACAAACTATTCAGTGTTCATTGTCTAACAGCGACTGTTGTAGACCACAGTTGACTGACGAACGTCTTGATTTTAATAACTGCATGAATACGCCAAAGACAGTGAAGTGATTGCAAGGGTGTGCGGCTAGCGAGCGAGCCTAGCCGAGTGCGAGAGTCCAGATAGCACCAGAAGACCGGTTTGCGCTTCGTTTTACCCGTGTCGTTCCCTGGCATTACGTGCACAAAGGGCTTATAAGTTAAAAGTCGGCGAATTCAGCGTGGATCGCATCGCTGGTTTCTACATTTATTATGCTTGGTTAAAAACCATCACCATTGTGTACTAAGCAGTATGAAAAGGTTGACCCATCAGCGCCATTTCTGCAGCGACGGCCGCGGATTCTTTTGAATACTTAATTTTACAATACAATATTTAATTCAACATATAAAAAATTCAGTTTAATGGAGATGGATGACTTATGGTAATGGTGCTACAGCACCAGCGCACAATAGCACGATGCACCACTGGTTAGTACAGGGTTTCTTTAAATAAATAAATTTGTCAATATAGGCCTGTGTGCGGTACTGCACCGCGATTCTCTAAGGTTCGCGTTAACCTTAAATTTAACGCCACCACGTTAAACATTTACCGCACGTTAGGTTAACGCGCGATTCCTTAAAACAAAACTGTAAGGTGCGTTAACCGTCTCAAAAGCGCGTTACCGGTGCAGCAGACCGACGCCTGTTATATATTAGTTTGGACAAGTTCTCGAGAAGGCTGTGTGATCTCGATCACCCGGCCAATGAAAACGCTGGAATGAAGAGGACTGTAAAACAAAGATGTAAGAATATAAAGACAAAACCACTTCTATATTCGGCATTGCACTCTTTGCATAATTGAGGTTATGTTATTACATGTCTAATCTTTGTTATTAGTATTACTATATTTTGTGTATGTTATAAATGCAGTATAGATGTTACTTTACTACACTAAAACATAATTATATATTAACCTGAAAATTGATTATTTAGATAGCCATCACAACAAAATACGATTATTCAATGCTTCTAAAATTTGAAGTGGAGGTGAAAAAACGTAAACATAACGTCCATATTTTTTAACGCAGGCCTAAAGGCAGGGGTTTGGATCGCATTAAAAATGACGTCACTTTTAACGTCCGCTGACGATAAAATTCGTTAGTGAATCACAAACTCGCAATGTTATCGTTAATTAACGCCGAATTGATATTTAACGTTAACGCGGACCTTAGAGAATCGCCGTGCTGGTATGACAAGTATTTTTGGTTTTACATTCCTCCCTTGCTATTGCCACAAAAGTATAGGTTAAGCCCAAGTGTAATGTTTGAATACAAACCTTTTGTGCTTTGTACACTGGAAGTCTTTTATTCCAGAGACGATTCACTAGTCTTAACATATAGATCAATTCCATGTTCTCTTATTACATACACGTTTAGTGTGTAGGCACCGTTATGGATGTCATCTTCTTCAGCTTGGGGCTCGTTATCAATAACCTGAACACACAACAATGTGAAACATAATAAGCTTATTCAATACATATTATATTTTATTAGCTGTGCTGGTGTGACTATCATACCGCTACGTGGTCTGAGTCTAAACAGCTTACTCAGTTTGATACAATGCTATTGATGGTATGTAGAGTGTTACTATGGTATAGTATGGAATTGGAATGGAAGTACTAGACCTATGTTGAATCGAGTAAGCGCCCAATAATAGCTCTGTGATCACAAAATTTCCAAATATTTATTTAGTATCATTCACACAAGACAATAACAGTGGTATAGCAGCCCGCGTAAGTGCTGGAAATTGATTATATGAAGCGTTTTGGACAAGCCTTTTTGTGAAAACATTCATTTGGATAACATTTTTGTTATAGAAATGTTATTGAATATCAATTATCAAACGATAATATCACTACAATGCGTAGGCAGCAAAACAAAGCACTTGCAAAAGTAAAGATATCCCACGCAAATTAAAAACTTAAAAAAAGCTCATCCATCAACGCGACTAAAAAAAGCGTTTGCGAAGCTTCCTAGTAATAATAACATTCAAGAGGGTCTACATGCCTACAATGTAGGTCCTACCTTTGCATATGTTTAGGAAAGTACCTAATGATAAATTTTAAATTAACAAACCTCAACTACAAAAACTCATGACTCGGAAGTTGAGTCAGAAAAGAGGTCACCGTTTATATATAAAAAAAAAAAACGCCGCTAAAACTTCTTCTGTTTATTTGACCCAGGACCTCTATTCTATAACTCTGACCGAATTGGATTTGTACGTTTTCGACGGTAATCGATTCGGTTGTGGTTGGTCGATGTCGAAAGGTATGATTCACATAGCAGTGAAGTCAGCCAAATGTGAACAAATGAATCACAGTCAATTGTCACATCTACAAAAGGATAGTAAGTAAGTAAGTATTTTATTCATTGGACAAATACATGGTATCAGTATAACACAATTCTCTGTAAAGAGGGATAGTGCAATTAGGGATGCACATCGATACTTTTTTCATTATCGATTATCAAAATGGTAAAGTCATTATCGAATCGATATTATCGATAATATCGATATTATCGATAATATCGATATCACCAACAAAGCTTGTTCCGACCTATAAGTGGAACCTCAAGTGTGGCAATTGTAAGTCAAGACAATACAATTGCGTTCCGTTCGCTGCCTTGCTATCTTCGATGTCATGTGTTTCGTCATCAACTGATAGCTCATTTCCAAACATAAATCTCTTGTGACACCATCAGCCCAGCTAGTGCTTGGCACAACGTGAGATAATAGTTTGGTACGTGCACTATTGACCAATTATTTGATATTTCGATAATCGATAATGAATTTTGGTTATCGATTATCGAAATAATATCCATTATTGATTATCGATCGATAATATCGATTATCGTGTGCATCCCTAAGTGCAATGAATAATTTTAATTTTAATAATATTAATGTCTAGGATGAACGTACAAAAAATGAAATATAACTGAGCTAGGCCTCAAACTCTGTAATATAATAATTGATTGATGAATAGATAGGTAGGTATTTCTATTTACGTTACATTACATTTCATGCAGAGAGATATTCATTGAGGGAGTAGAAACTTTTGGATTTTAAAAATGATTTCATGCTGGACTTAAAAGTTGAAATGGAGGGGCAGGTTCTTGTATTGTTAGGTAACTTGTTATATAGAGTTAAAGCTAGATATTGTGGACCTTTTGAGAATAGGGTTAGTTTATGGTTGGGAATGTGAATTTGTAGATTTGCTCTTGTAAAATGGGAGTGGACAGAGGTGTTTAGAGGGAAAAGATACGGGTAGGAACGAACAAATATCGCTGCAGCTTATATTATATATATATATATATATATATATATTATAGAATGCAATAGTTTGTATTATTTCCAATCTTGTAGAAATGAGTTTTAAATGGTATAATTTCATGAAAAAAAAGAGGAACACACAGTACTTTTAGGGGTAGGCCCTTACTAATGGTAGGCCTAGGTTTTCTTTGAGCATACTAGTATTGTTAGGCCTATACGTTTGAGAAAGCTGGTTGTGTTTACGTGTAGGTTAGAGCTTATCTCCCACCATTTTTTCTAATCAAACGTAAACAAATTTTGATTAATGAAAAAATCACATTCCTTTCGACCTCGACCAATCACAACCGAATCGATTACCGTAAAAAACTTACGAATCCAATTCGTATAGAATAGAGGCCCAGTGACCTTTTCTCCAGCTCAAGAGACCTAGCCGATTGACCCTCACCCAATTCACACATATTTTAAACATACCCTAATAGCTAAAAGATCAAACTCAAACCTTTTGATTATATGTTCTGAAACTTTGACAACTTGTCTGCGCATAGGGCTCCACTTGATCCCTTGTGTAACATGGGTTGGGCGCAGATTCCACCCCCTGGAGCTGACACTGTTTCAACAACAAGAAATGCTTGGAAATAGCTTGGTCGTCGTCTTGGCCGACGTCTTGCTCGCTATGTGATTTGCACTCCACACCCAAACATAGCTTCACTGATTCAGAATCTTGATTTATTGTTTCAGATTCATCACACAGTTTTTTATTAATTAGTGAGGAATTTTTCACACTTATTATTGTTGTAACCATTGGCACATTTCCTTTACTCAAATCAGCATGCTCTAATGTTACTGCAATGGGAAGCATTTGTATACTAGAGTGTACAAGCTCCTTGTGATCTTTAGTGCCCAAGTCCAATTCCTCATCCAAATCTACCTCATTGTCCGCTTTCGCTTCTGTTGACGGAAATTTCAAAATTAGGTTCAATGTTGAATTATTAACTAGCTCTGCATTCACAGACAGATTCTTGGATTCATTGCTTGGTATATTTTGCTCTTTATTTTGTTGGAATTGGTCAGCATTTGTTATAGCATTTAATGAGATAGAATGCGGTGGTTGGCAATGATGATGGTGGGCTATATTGTCAAACGTTCTCAGATTGTTTGTTTGGTATGCTGTTTGAGACTTATCGGTACCTAAAAGGAAGGTATTATTTTCAACCAACCGGTTTTCAGAAATTTGACTTATTTCCTCTGCTTCTTTTATGTAAATAACTCCATCTTCCACTTGTAGGTAATCAAATTTCTGGCTTTCACCTCTACCTGGCATAGATTTATTTCCTGTCCTACTGCTGGATTCTAATGTGAAACTTTCATTCTCTATTTGGAATTCATTGCATTCTTGCAACATATTATTTTCATTTGAGGTATTGCCTTCTGATAAGTCGTTTACATTTTCATTTCTAGCATTGTTGCATTCATCTAATAAAATTATACTTTCATTTATATTATAATTATAATTGCATGCTTGTGCCATGTTTTCTCCCATTGCATGTTTATTGATGCACTTTTGTTTGTCTACCATGTTATTAGTATATAGCACATCTGTATTGTAATCAAGGTATATTATCTCATTCAAGGTACACATATCATCAGGTTCTAGTGCCTTGCTTTCACTGTTTGCAGAGATGCTTTTGCATTCTGAAAGTACTGGTTCATTCAAGTTTGTGGCAGTATTAGACTTTTCTAGTGATATGTTGTAAACCCTGTTGTCATTGTATTCCAGAGGTGTTTCTTTCCAGGATAGGACATTATCGGATTCTATTGTCATGTTGTCATTCCTGGTAGATATATCGTTGCATTCTAGAAGTACTTTTCCACTTCGAGCTGAGACATTGTTAGGTACTATCGACATGTTTTCACTCTTTTCTGAGTTGCCGCTGCTTTCCTGAGGTGTATTTTCACTCGAGGAATATATGTTGTTATTGCAGCCAATATTGCAACCTTGGTTATCATTCCAGTTAGATGTACTACTATTATACTGTTGGCCTAGGTCAACTTTACCATACCTTTCAGTAGTTCCATTGCATGTAATCTTAAACTGTGCTAAGCTATGATCTGATGTCCCCATGTTTGTGCTGTATGTTGACTGCGTCATGGGAACTGCATCGGAGTGCACTGACACTTTACTACTGGATACCGTTGTGTACAAAGTTGTAGAATACTCGTACAATTCTTGAATTCTTTCCCAAAGATTTCCACTTGGGATTGTAACAGTAGCAAGGCACTCGATTTGTGATGTCTCCTCATCTGGACTAATTTTAGTTTTCGAGACGGTGTTACCTTCTATCACGTACTGTATGTCCCCGTATTGCAGTTTTAAGATTTTTACATCTTCTTGAGTAGTTACGCTTGAGATTACCCCGTGCATGTGAGTTAATAAGGGTGGTAGCCCACAACAACCTCTTCCTAATATGCCAATCTCCAATAAGGCTTCTACCTCTGTCTCTTCTCCTAAAAGCCTCTCATTATCCAATTCTTCTGATTTCTTATAGCATTCCTGGGAGTCATCTTGTTCAGCAATTAGACTGGTTGAAAATCTACTTCTCTTCTTCCTTTGTCCACTATATTCCACATGTTGTGGGGATAGTTTACATGTTTGACAATAGTCGTAAAGATCCTTTATTTTACGATCCAGACATTTAGGCTGCACGGGTTCTCTATCCACTCGAGATAGTACTTTCTTTGTGATGTTCTTCATACGAGTTGTTAGGGCTTCAAAGTTCCCATATTCAGTCTTTAATTGTTGCACAATATTTTGAGAATGTTTGAAATTGCAGTACGTAGCTACATCCTTCATGGTGGGGTGTGTTGCCCACTTCCAAGCCGTACTTGGATCTCTGTCCGCATGTGCAGCTACAGTGCTTGTGCTCGCGTTCTCAGGTGTTTCTACATGGTTTAGGTACTGTGAGCTTTCCTGACGATGCTCGTTGAACTTGTTATTGTTCTCCTGCAAACTGCTCTCCGAGTTGCTTATTTTTGGTTGCATAGGTTTTGTGCTTTTATTTGGTTGCATTGCAGTATCCATTGAGCATTTAGTTATGTTAGTAGATGCTCTACTAATTTTTCTATTGGTTTTTCGTTGTCTTCTATTTGCTTTTACTGGCATCGCTAATTTAACTTCATCCAACTTGTTGGTCATGGCTTGCTCATTTGATTCATTCTCTTTTCGAGTCATCCACTTTATGTGATAGTGTAGAACTGGCCTAGTTGCCTCAGTACCTTCTAACTTGGTGGTTGTGTTCTTGCTATTTTCTTGACGTGCAGCTGCATCAAGCCAGTTGCTCAAATCCATGGGTTGCATTTGTTTTGGAAGTCTGTTTTTAATCCCAGTAACATTTCCACTTATATTTTCATTTAAGGTTTCACAGTTATCGGGCGTCAGATTTGTCGGTGATAGCTCTTCACGGAACCTCCTACTGCCACTGGTCAAGTACTTTTTTGACTTTTGTATCACCATTTCGTTCTGATTTTGTGGAAAGCATTGCTCCTCAACGTGTGTTTGTTGACATTCTAATGGCCTATTGTATTTTTCTTCGATACTGGCGAGTTTACTCAATTGTTTTAGGGTTTTTTGTTCTGTTTCAGATTGGTCATCAACATGTAACTGCATGACTCTACTACATTTTAGTTTGACATGCCTATGATTTTCATCAGCCATGGATTTTTGAGATGTACATTTTGGATTCTTACTGCCTTGCTCACATGATTCTTTACTTTTAATTTCTTCTTCTTCAGGCTGTTTAGGCAATTCGGACTGTACCTCTCTGGTAGCTTTCTCTTTTAAGCTTATTGGTTTGAGTGTTAAATATTTTTCATCCTTATTGCTGTGGTCACTTAACTTTTCACAGTTTATCCATTTTGCTTTAGGCGGTTCATGCACCTGTGTCTGAATATCTCTCTGTTTATCTTCCACACAAATTGGTTGAATTTCAGCTGTGTGTTCACGATAGTATTGTGTATTGTAATATGGTGTGTTCGTAAGGTTTTGTTTACTCAATATTTCCATTCTTTTCCATGCTGCCTGTGCGTTTTCTTGTTTGTCTGTGCTTTGTGGCACATTATGGTGCATAGTACTATTTACCAAATGCTCACAACCCAAACTTGTAATGATACTTGCCTTTCCAACCCCTTGCTGCATGTCGTTACTTTCATCTGTTTTTTTACAAACATTTTTAGTCTGTACTTTACCACAAAGTTCTACCCTTTTTTCTTTACACAGATTAGAATATTCACTTTTGCATTCGTCTCTTGCACTACTACTATTACAATGACAATACAGTTGCTGATTACTTAAATCCTGTGGGGGAGAAAATTCTGTACTTTCCCAGTTGTCTAGATTGTTATTTCTGTATGAATATGTGCATGATCCTTCCTTAGTTATCAGCGATGGCACAATCTGTGTCCAGTTTTGTTTTTGCTCCCTTACTGCTGGATTGTCCACTTGTTCATCTCTTCTGATCGATCTAAGACGTTGCTCCCTTACTGCAGTGTAGTTTTCTTGTCCTTTGCATATGTTTCTTAATGGCGTAGGTTTTTCTTCGTTTACTACATTGTAGCTCTCTTGTAGTTTTCTCGTAACACAGTGCATTGGCTTTATATCTTGAGCACAATTATTGTCATGCGCTTCTCCGCAAGTACTACAATAGCTTTGTATTGACTCCCTGATGCGTTGACCTTCCCTCTGAATTCTCCTGATACGGCTAGAATTATGTTCACTTATTGCAGGATAGTCTTCTTCAGCTGATCTGTGAATGATATTGTTTGAGCTATGTATTAAATCACTTGCTTCTTCTTCTACTATTACACTATGAATGCTGTTGATAAAATTTGGGAGTGGCTCACTTTGTGTGGGACAGTTGGCTTGTGCTTTTCTGCACATGCTGGTTGATGCAGGGTCTGGGTTCTTATCTTCAACTGCTCTGTAAACTGCAGGCATACAGATGGAGATATTGGTTGACTCCTTGAGTATGGGATACTTTGCTTGCTCTTCTCTGCAAACTACCCCGGTTGAGCTAGACATTTGTTCTTCTAATTCATTTGTGTGCCCTTCTCTCTGCATTCTATTGATAGCACTAGTTGTTGGCTCCCGAACTACAGGGTAAAGGTAGCTGGGCATTTTGTCTGCTACTGGGTGGAGGCTCACTGGTACATTGTTAATGCTATTCTTGTAGCTGGATTTTTGCACCTTTATTGGGATGATGTTTACTTTTCCTTTACCTCCTTTTTTAGTGCTAGTTTTTTGTTCCCTTGCTGGTATGATATCCACTTTTCCTTTGTCAGCATTGCTGGAGCTACGTTTTTGCTCCCTTACTGGTGTGATGTCCATTTTTCCTTTGTCAGCATTGCTAGAGCTGGTTTTTTGTTTTGTTACTGGTACGTAGTTCACTTGTCTTGGGTTGTTGAAACTAGGTGTTTGCTCACGTACAGCAGGGTAGGTGGTTACATGTATTCCAGTTGAGTTAAGTTTGGGCTCCTCATTACAGTTGCTCTTAAAAACTGATTCAGATGTACTGTAATCCAATTCAATACTAGGTACAGATTGTACAGTTATTAATATTTGTTGTGTTACAATAGAATTTCTGGAAGAGGTTGTATCTCTGTTTTGTTTTACTTCTCTTTCAGTACCATGTGTGTCAAAATTGTTGTTTATTCCTTTGCCATTGGTATTAGTATTACGCCAATTTGGTCCTAACTTACTATTAGCCATATGTTGTGCATGTATGTTTGTCTCCTCCTTGTTACTTTCTGTATGTTTGGATGACACTGGAGTTACATTTGATTCCTTGATGTTGTCTCTTTGTTGTTTAGTGCTCTGGGGTTTCTGTTGAAGTTGCCCTTGTGTATGTGGTACAGAAGTATTAGGAAGTTGGGGAGACATGCTATTTAATGCTGCACTCAGTTTACTTCCAACTAAAATGGTGCCTGCATCAATTGCCCGTTTTCGCTTACGAATAGGGATGCTAGGGCGGGAACTAGACAACTCTATTGAAATAGATTCACTTGGTGTTGATTCATCAGTCTTTGCTATTCTCCGGCTTTCGGCACTTGAGTCGTTTGACTGTAAGCTGCAAGTATGGCCCTCAAGTCTGTTCCTTAGTGACATGTTTGTTTGAGACATGCTTTCAACAAATGTAACACATGGATGGGATTCACAAGATGTAGAAGATTTTTGCAATGAAGGGACATTTATATTTGTTGATTTCCCTACTTCAAAATTCCTATTGGCCTTGTTTGTGTAGAGTCGTCCAGCCGTTAAGGGTATCACTTTTCCATCGGATGTGGCTTTCACTGACATGGAATGTACTGCCGGCTGGTCGATATCCCAGCAGTTTATTCGTTTTGGTATCCGGAGTTCTGGTGATTTCTGTACTGGAGACACATGCCCAGTAATAGGCCTACTTGAACAGATATTGTTTACAGTGTCACTTCTGTCACTGATTGTGGTCGAGGTTTGTTGTAAGCCACACATACCTTTGCTCATTGTATTCAAACTGTTATTATTATCATTATTCTGACTGTTGGCTTGGCCTACTTGGCTTTTCTGTGAAGCTTTGCTCAAAACACATTTTCTAGAATGCACATTGCCGTAACGCATAGGCCTTTCCACAGAATCACTTTTCTCCTCATTGACAATGTTACTGGTACGTTTCAAGCCACTCCCTATGGAGTTCTCTGAAATATTCATATACAAGTTATTCTGGTTATCAGCAATTGGGTTGGCCAATGAAATTTGTCTCAATTTATCTTCTTTACAACCTACTGTTTTGGGCTTAATGTTTGGCATACTAAAAAAACTTGGAATGTGATCGACACCAATTTGTCTCTTTCTCATCTCTTGACCCCCTCTACAACTTTCTGTTTTTGAGTTGTTGGGCATGTTCAGAGAAAGCTCACTTCGGTTACCGTACATACTGTTGATTGAAGTGAAGTTACTTAAATCACTATATCTAGAACTTACAGTTGTGACATTAGAGCACATGTCCACTGGCTTCTTATCTTGGTCAACTTCTTGTTCATTCTTCGAGTGCCATCTCAAGTCACCCGTCCATAAACTTACCAGTGTGTACTTATTACAAGAAGTATTCGTCAATGGCTCTCTGTTACCACAGTCAACAGTTTGTCTCTCCTTCGAGGTGTTATCTTTCTCTTCAGAACTCACAGATGCTGTATCGTTAATATTATGTAGATACAATGAATTTTTACTCTCGTTCATGTTTTTTCTGTCATTTGAAGACTTTCTCAATTTATTCGTTACATGGCATACTGGTGTTGCGCTTTCTAGTGAATCACTCATCTTCAATCTAAATTTCGAGTTAGAGCATATTATATCTCTGTGTGACCACATATCATTTGTTGGATATGATCAGTTTGAGGACGTTCATAAATAATCTTCTATAGAAACCTTTTGGCACGCTCTTCTATAACACTGTTTTCAAGACAGTTTGCTGCCTAACTTAAGCTCCTAGATGCTCTTGTTTTAGTTAAATAAATAAAATCTGTTACCTTTTGCATCTTTTTTAAAGGCTCCTTGCAATTTTACTAGAATTTTGTTAATTGCTTAAGATTTGTTGTCTTAAACATAGTATTTATATAATACTTAAGAAGATTATGGATGCAAATAGTAACTATGGTAACAGAAATAGAAAATAATAAATGCCCCATTACACTTACTAATAAATTTGTTTCATTGTTACATAATGTACTGACAGTGTTGAAAACTATTGTTAAGTTGCTTATAAAAACCTTCTTTTTATTCAACCATGGCAAGGGTTAGGGTTTTTTTTTATTAGAGGGAAAAATTGTTCAAAACTACTCTGTATTCTTAAAATTCATTACAGTTTCTTGCCTGGGAAAATAATATATATATAGCATTGTAACAATATAAATAAAATCAATAAATACATTATTATGCTATTTAGAGTCTACCCACTCACACAGAACTGATTTTCAGTGGGTGACATTAAATTTAAAGCCAACCAAGCCAACCCTGCAGAGTGCAGACGCTGGTAGAGATGCACACCAATACTTTTTTCGTTATCGATTATCAAAATGGTAATGTCATTATCGAATCGATATTATCGATAATATTGATATCACCATCAAAGCCTGTTCCGACTTATAAGTGGAACCTCAAGTGTGGCAAGTGTAAGTTAAAACAATACAATCGCGTTCCGTTTGCTGCCTCGCTGTCTTCGATGTCATGTGTTTGGCTTCTGTTATCGACTGATATAGCTCATTCCCAAACATAAATCTCGATTGTGACACTATCAGACCAGCCAGTGCTTGGCTTCACGTGAGATAATCTCCGTCTTTAGAGTTTGGTTCAAGCCACTTTTGACCAATTATTTGATATTTCGATAATCGATAATGAATTTTGGTTATCGATTATCAAAATTATATCCATTATTGATTATCGATCGATAATATCGATTATCATGTGCATCCCTAGCTGACACCATCAACAAGCGAACAATGACCAACTAGAGACCGGCATATTTTAAGTTGGAAACACCGATCAATCAAGCTAGACTCGATTCTACATGCGGACAGCACCAGAATCAATAGGGCTGATTCGGAACAACCTTAGAATTTTTTCTGTACCTCGTTACTAGGACGGTTCCAAGTCACCGTTTACAAATTCCTAAGCCTAGATCTGATGGACTCAAGTCCAAATCTGGAGTGAAAAAACTTCTGTAACTAGCGGGAATCAAACTCTGGACCGTCTGCATTGGAAGCAGAGACGTTAACCACAAGACCAACGAACTACTTTATGATTTTTAGGGATGGACGAATGTTCAAAATTCCAAACTTCAACCAAACTTTTTTTGGAAACTTGGTTCGAGTTCAAAATTCTAAGTTTGAGTTTATATTTTATTAAAATATATTTTTTAGATAATGTTTATGGTACGCGCGCTGCCATTGGACAGATTTATGAGAGCTTACTTCTCATTGGTTGGGTTTATTGTTTAGTCTCAAAGTGCTAGTGAAATGAAATATTTTTATCTTGTTAAACCTTAAACCATAAACCATACATTATCATGTGAACGCCATAATGCTATGCGCTTGTTCAACTTTGTTAAACCATAATCCTTAATTTTGAGGAATGAACAAAATACAAACAAAATTAAAAAAACTGATTTATTATTGGATGATCCTACTCAAATGAATGTGAGGTCTGCTAATATCGAACTAGAAACAGCAAATCAGGGAACAATCAATTGTAATACTTTGTGATAATTGTGTACACATGTTTCAGATCCCGTACTTCTTGCGGTATATTGCCAGTGTTTTGCATGGAGCTCTCTCCGAGCAGTTTCCTCAGGTGCCAGACAAGGATTTGCTCAAGATTGTTGGACATCTTATTTACTTCATGTTCATCAATTCTGCAATCGTCGCACCCGACGCATTTGACATTGTGACGTTGCCTCCCGATCGAACGCTAAGCAATGTTCAAAGACGGAACTTGGCTAGCATTGCCAAGATACTCCAGTTTGCTGCAACTAAGAAGGGGGTACGAGTTTTCTTTCTTTACAGTTTAAGTGATAACATTGCTTAACCTGGTTTTAGCATAGATAGTGATAGCATTTGAATTAATCTTGTACTGAAATCAAATTGTAACTTGTTCTTCTATTTTTATTCATTTATAAATTCCATTCCAATTGGCCTACTGCATTATCACAAGTCTGTCACTTAAAGGGGCTAAAAACCCAAAAAATTATTTTTTACCACGTGACTATAGCACAATACTACACTAAAATGACCGTTTAAAAAATCATATCTTGTAACTGTGATTTAACACGAATTTTTGAACTTTTTTGATCCAGAAATTTGCAAAAAATGGTGTTTGGGAAATTTCTTAAATCGGCTTTAACCTGCTTCTTTTTTGGTCCACATAGATACTAGAGCATAGTACCAACCTAAAATGCCCATTTTTTACATTGTGTCTTGAAACTGTGCCCAAATATACCCTCAAACACGCAAAAATGTGCATTCCAAAATCACACCCCATCTTGGTAATCAGCATATTTTGACCGAACTACTTGCCCAAATTACAAAACAAAACATAGAGAATTTACAGAAAAGGCTGTAGAGTACGTCAATAATGGCCAATATTTTTTTTGATGTAAATCCTCCAAGGTCACGGGGCATAAAGATCGTCCCCATGTTATTTCTTATGGGAGATTTTTGCCGATGGGACCTAGCTCGAAAAATGTCATGTTTGACAATTGTTTGGGAGGTCATGGTGGCCCCAATAATTTTTCTGTTAATTGCTAAATTCATTACTAATTAGCCTGAATGAAATATATTTTTTGAGTCTAGCGGTTAAATACCCCTTTAAGAGGGTACGCTGAGCTTGGCCCAACTCAAATGCGCGCAAACAGGTGTTGATGATTTCTGCTGAACGGTTGGTAATTTTGAATGGATGTTAATAAAGTACTTTCATATTGATATCCGTAATTGGTTGCACAAAATAAGCCATGAAAACCCATTGCGAGACATACGGTAAGTCCAAAACGTGAAAAAATGGGAAATCCAAAACATGGATTACAATTATGGAAATTCCCTCCAAACCGTTTGCCTTACAATAAAACCAAATTAACCTGCGCGTTCACATTGATTTGAACGTTGATATCCATTATGCAAATTTGAGTTAAAAAAATCTGTACACTTGGAATAAATTCCCGAAGTTGACCAAAATTTAGTAAATTTTGGTGATTTCACAAAATTTTAATTCAAAATCAATGAAATAATTTAGGAATACGCATAATGGATAACATAGATTTTTTCTTTATATAACGTTTGTGTGAAATTTGATAGTGGTGTTATAAACCTTTAACCCGAAAAAAACAGAAAGCTGAGCGCTTAAACTCGCCTCCGTTCTAGCCTCAGCATACCCTCTTAATAATATTTGTATTAAATTAATTAGCCTAACTTATTTCATTATAGCTGTTTATATATTTATATATTTATATTGCTTCCCTTATAATCCTGGAATGAATATACGGTCCGTCCAGGATTATTCCAGGATTATAAGGGAAATCCTGGGGAATCCTGTCCAGGATTATAAGGGAAGCAATAGAAATTGAGAAGAGGCCTCATAGTTTAAACAAAAGGGATGATGGAAAACGCCTACCTCAGACTTGGAAGTCCATCATAAACCTTTGCCATAAACCAAGAACATTAACGCATACTCCTCCTCCTCCTCCTACTGCTACTCCTCCTGCTGTAAGTCTAAGACCCGTAACAAGAAGTCAGACTAACCATACTGGTCAAAATATTCACAAAACCGTGCTACCTCCTACAAGTCAAGGTCCAAGGACAAGAAGTCAAGCAAGAAATCATCCCACAAGTTCTGGTCAAGCAGACTAGCCTACTTCATCTAATCTTTTTCTAAACTCTTTCCACATGTTATAATATTCCTGTTAGTTAACTTCTTTGCATTGCCTTGTTTATTATGTTGTTTTATGTTATTATTGTGTTTTTGTTTTCGTTTCCCTCTTGAAGTGTTTTTGTCACTGCCTCCTAGATGTTCGTCGTGGCTCCTCGTTACCTGCCTGTCCACGCGCACAGTGTTAATTGTTGTCCAAAGCGCTAGTTACCGTCCCCAAGAGCTTTCTTTTGTTTTTGATGTTGTTGGCACATTAAATGTCATCTCTCGTGTATTTTACTGTTGAATCCAACTAAATTGAATGTTTTAGATCGTATTTTGTATACGTACATCACTTATCATGGTTTGCAGAATAGTTATATACTAATTTGTCTAGTTATATTATGCTGGTAATTAAACAAAAAGTAGATATTGTAAACTTTGTTGTTTGATAATATACCTCATATGAGGCAAGGGCTAATAGGCATGTTATTTTTATCAAAAAGGCCTATGCCTCCTATTCCTAATCATATTAAAAATCAATAGGCTTAGGTATACTTGGGCCCTAGTCTTGACTAGGCCACGAGCTAAACATTACTTTCCATCAAGCAGAGGCGCGTGATAAATGGGAGTCTGGGGGGGGGCCTGGGTGGCACAATTTCCTTATTTCCCTGTAGTTCATGCAAAGAAAGACCTACTTGTTTTAATTTGATAATGGCATCCCGGTATCTTACAACTTCTTGCACGCACCATTGCCTATTAGGAAGAAAAATACAGCTCAACTCTGGCATGATTACATTTTAATCGAATGCAGATCGTATGTAAACAACGAAAACAAAAGAAAGCTCTTGGGGACGGTAACTAGCGCTGTGGGGAAAAAGTGCGAATTGTCTTCAACAATCAAAACCTGTCGCGTGAACAGGCAGGTAACGAGGAGCCACGACGAACATCTAGGAGGCAGTGGTTTTTGTATTTTGGGTTTTTTACTTGAGTTGCTTTACTGTCTTTGACAAAGATTGGTGAAATCCAGTCGAAACGTCAGATTAAATAAACAATATACGTGGTAAACCGAAAGAAGTAAATTTAATTATTTAAAGATGGTAACACATACAAATAACCACGAAAACCTCAGAAATTCTTCTATATATATATAGTTTAGATTGGAGAAGGGTTGACAGGTTGGGAAAGCATAGAGAACATAAAACCCAGCCTGAAGGGCTGGGGGCGACAAAACTTTTCACCTGCTGATGACAACTGTAGCTAATTTAAAGTTGTTACCTTAATCCACGACGCGTTTCGTCCTTCTGGGACTCTTCAGGCGGATGGTGGCCACTAAAAATCAGCTAGCTACATGCAACCAAAACTCACAACACATAACCAAACCTGTGGTAGGGCCACGCAAGAAGTAAATTCTGCAAGCATGTTGTCATCATCAGCAAGGTTACTTCACACACCATTCATACTGGGGCACACAGTCAGCACAGACAGTAAGGGGGCTTCCCTCCCAACTCTGGTGCTCGGGAGACAAGAAATCCATTCACCTATGGGGTCGAGATGGGCGAGCCTACTCTACACCTTCTGGTGGGTCCGTGTTTCCTTGTTCATTACAAGTGTGACTCCTTGTCCTGCTGGGGGGGCCTAGCAGGTGATGAACCTGTTAGACCCTACTCGTCTTTTCCTTCAACCTCTTCACCTGCAGCCAAGAGCTAATATAGCACGTGTACCTGTGCTATAGCCAAGAGCTTGCAATTTGTAGTCTTGTTTCCTTTCGTTTTCAATCCCAGTCACAATTAGTAGGGCAGCCTCTCTCGTTGCCACGGGTCTTGGTTCAAATCCAGGGTAAGACATGGTTCTTTTTGTCGCCCAAGCACCAGAGTCTAGGAGGGAAGCCCCCTCACTGGTTGTGCTGTGTTGTGACTTTCCACCCTTCCTATCTCTAACCCTTTCTCTAAGTATGAATGAAGAGGCACCCGGCCGAGCAACAGCAGGAGGGGTAGCTTTTCTCTTGTTGCCAAGGGTCCTGGTTCGAATCCAGGGTAAGTCATGGATTTCTTGTCTCCCGAGCACCAGAGTTGGGAGGGAAGCCCCCTTACTGTCTGTGCTGACTGTGTGCCCCAGTATGAATGGTGTGTGAAGTAACCTTGCTGATGATGCAACATGCTTGCAGAATTTCTGCTGGCCCTACCACAGGTTGGGTGTTCTGAGTCTTGGTTGCATTAGCTAGCTGATTTTAGTGGCCACCAGTCCGCTCAAGATGTCGAAAACGAAGACGCTGCCTGGTAGGTAACAACCTTAATTAAGCTACATTGTCATCAGCAGGTGAAAAGTTTTTTGCCACCAGCCCTCAGGCTGGTTTTGTTCTCTAATGCTTTCACCTTCACCTCTAATCTACTATATAATATATACTATAATAGAACAAGGATCTGGGTAAAACCGCGTAAAATAATATGACCAGGCAGACCTTGCGTCCACCGACGTTTCGTTGTACTAACGTTCAGACATTTTCCCAAGGTTTGAACTGTGACTCCAACCTCCGTAGAGTCACAGTCAACCTTGAAAATGTCTGACGTAGTACAGACGAAACGTCGGTGGACGCCCAGGTTCTGCCCTGGTTCATCTTATTTTTGACGCGGTTTTACCCAAGATCCTTGTTTTTATCCTATGACGGGCCGCGAAAACCTACAACAATCCATATATGGTATATTGTTTTACCTTGGCTTTATAGTAGGCGACTATGATGCTGTTATGTTAGTACTTTAGACAGAAATTAAAAAAAAGTGGCTACAAAACAGACCAATAATTAGACAGTTTTAAATTGGTGGTTGCATTGCTCAGTTGGTAAGAGCATAGTCCAGACAGCTAAGGGCCCGGGTTCAAACCCCGGTGTAGTCACTTTTTTAATTTCTGTCTAAAGTATATATATATATTTTTGTACACCTGTTTTCAACGTTAAGTTGGGTCAGGAGGTGGCTAACCACCTGATGCAAAAATGCAAAATAAATATGCAAAAATGAATTGTGTTAGCAGGTCTGTTGTGTTTTCTGTATTATCTTATGTTGCAGTTATTTCAAACATGTATTTAACTATTTGTCCTATCTTTGGTATGATTACAGCTTGAGTAAAGAAAGAATGCACTGTTGAGTGTTGATGTTGATTGCTATAGGAGGCCTATTACGATTGACCAATGATTTGCATTGTTAATGGTTACTCTTTCTTAAATAACTTTAAATTTTGTTGTTTTAAAGTTTGGTGAGGAGTCAAGGCATCTGCAGTGTTTGAACCCGTTTATTGTGACCTGTCACGAAACAATGAAGACATTCTTCTCATCTATATGCTTGGTTGAGCCTCTGGAGGAATACTTCCACATTAACCAGTACTCGGATGCTACTCTGGTCACTAAGGTAAAAGCCCTGATCAAGTTGATTATTATATTGATGCTTTAGTTTTAATCTATAGGCCCTACTCAGTACTCATGCTATTTAATTACTATTTGAGACAATGATTTGTGATTGATGTGGATGGACAGTTACAAAATACATGCCTTGTGCATATTAAGTTATTTAGGTACTCTTTGTTCGCTTGTGCCCTAGCAGTACCTAGTAGTAGAGCACATAGCACCGTGGAGGACAAAAGTCAATTGGGTATTGATGCTAATTAATGATGTACCGTATCAACAAAATAAATAAACAGCATTTTTTGCTATAAATGCTTTTATTAGTGTAATATTGTATAAATATGTCTAAACCACCTCAAGCCCTTGTAATTGCCATTTTGTCACCTTGCTTCTGTACATCCAGCATTTCTACAATCGGAAACCATAAATCATAATATGTATGTTTATGACAAAATTTAGATTTACAAAATTCAAATAAATGTAGATGTAGAAATTATCTGGCTAATCATGAGAAATGACCAGGCTCATCATGAGAAATGACCAAACTGTTGGTACGTTCTTTCCTTGTACAAAATAAATAATAAAATTAAAGAGAAAAAATAAATTATTATAGAATACTTTGCTTAAATTTTTGGGAAGCAATTTTTCACCCGAAATCTTTTCGTGAATATTTTTGGGGGTGTAGTTATCCTAATCCCTATTCCCTATTGTGGAGAATTTTACTAGCTTAATTAATTGATGCTTTTGACAAGTTTCTTCGCATTAACATAGCATATAGTATACTGTATTTAATTGATTGCAAGCTGACACCGAATGCAAGCCGACCACTGATTAAAAGTTGATCTAGCAAAAAAGTGTTGCATTTAAATACTCGTAAGTTTGCCATCGATTCCAAGCTGAGGTGCCATTTTGAACTGCAAATATGTGTCACAAAAAGGTAGGCTTGCATTCGAGTAAGTATCAAAGTCCAACTCGCAACCTTCTCGTGGTTTGGCCCGTGATTAGGGGAGTATTAATCACTCTGGGCCCTGAAACTAATAGCGAGCTTTGGGTCGTCGTCAAGGAACTGTCCCCTTCCCGTTGACTACTTCCCCGACGGCGACGACAATGACAACACGGACGGTAGACACAGACGAGGACGACCACGACGTGGGGGAACCCTTGCCCTCCCCATAGGCTTGTGGCTGGTTCTGACTAGCACAGGCCTGTCCACCCTTTGTCCCCCCATGTCACCCCTTATGTTCCACCCCTTGGAAAGAAGTATACATGGTAGTAACTCAAACTTATAGAAATTGTTTTATCTTTGAGGCGTGAATAATCTTAGCTGTTAAAGCGCCCTAAAACTACTAATACTAATACTAATACGGCAGGCCTACCATCTTGTCTCGTGAAAAATAAACAAGAGTTTATTCTGTCCAGCCTTCAGTGTACATCACTCTGCAAGAGTTATGCGACACACACCAGCTGTTGCTTACGTACGAAGATCAGATTGCCCCCGACCCCTTGGACCCCTTGCACGAACTTCTAGAGGACTTGGGAAGCAAGCCATGCATTGCAACACTATTAGAAAGTGAGCTCATGAGTTTATATCAAGGAATGTGCCTATTTAATTTTGTTTCTCAATTGGTAGGTAATGTAGGTAGGTATATGTATGTACAGTAATAGTATCCTTACTTAGACAAACACACTAGAACATTTTAATTTGCATTTGTACTTTGTATTCTGTTTCTTTTCAATTTCCTGATGTTTGACCTCAGCTAGATTAATAATTTTATCCCAAGGCTATAGACGATTTTATTTTGGCCGTTTTGGATGTATTTTATTTTTACAGCCGCCATTACCGGGATGATTATTTTTGTCAATTCGGAATTCCCTATACAGCTATGCCACGCGGCTTTATTAACGTGTTTTTATTTGAATAGGACATTGTTATAGAATCCCTAATAGTTGGTACTATGTCTATGCCAATATTCAAGTTAAATAATGTGCTTAAAAATGTGTAAATAATGATTTTGAAAATGTATTGACGTAGATTTGATTTGTACGTTTTGTTGGTAATCGATCCAGTTGTGGTTGGTCGAGGTCGAAAGTAATGCGATTTTTTTGTACGTTGATATTTGTTTATACTATTTGATTAGAGAAAATGGCACGAGCTAGGCTCTAGCCTAGGCATAAACACAGCCAGATTATTCACTTTCTCTAACTAATAACAATAGTAGTATGCTCAAAGAAAACTTACCTATAGTAAGAGCCTACAAAACAAGTCCTATGCATTTCCTTTTTACATGAAATTGTGCCACTTAAAACTTATTTCTCCCCAGTTGGAAATATTACACACTTATTTCAATCTGTCATTTTGAAGTTGCGCCATGCGTTTCATTTGTTCACATTAGCCGAATGCACCACTATGTGAATCATACAGACACAGAGCAAATCTGTTTAAAGGTCTTTGTTCTTATATCTCTGTGTCTTTATGATTCACATGGCGGTGCATTCGGCCAACGTATGTATCTGATGATTTTGTATTTATCTGTGTCTTCAGAATCTGCTGACGACCCAACGATCCCAACTCTTGCTAAGACTGAAGTGTGCTTGTCCCTTAGCAACAAGTTTGAGGTTCCAGAGAATGATAATACAGACATCAACAAGCTGTTCATAAAGTAAGTGTACCAACCCAGTCAACACAATAGCATAACCCAGACTGGCCGACCTGTCCCGTCATGGGACAGGTAACTACTACTACTACTACTACTACTACTACTACTAGGGAATTGGTCTCTGTTTTCCATGTCATTTAGGACCGACGGTTATAGGCCGCCAATGTGTAATGGGTGCACCCCTATTTTGACCATTCGACTTTTAATGAGTATGTTATAAACAGTTAACACTATTGACAAATTGCTTCACTTAATTGCCACACCCCTCTTTTTAAACTTGATATTTTTAAATATACCCAATGCATACACTTGCATAAATAGTATTCATCTTTGAACATATTGTAGGTTTTACAAATTAAATTTTATTTGACTGGAATGAGTGTTAACAAATAGAATTTCATAATGGCTTGTATTTGATTAATTTGTGGTACACTTAGGCCAACCTACTTTACATTGTGTAGGCGTACAACTGAGTAAAATTAGAAATTAATATATAATCAGAAAGTTCCAAGTCTCTCCATATGGTGCACTATACTAGGAAAACGCTTAAGTCCCGCCGCGTTGTTGGATGAGCGTAATTGGTGCATTGAGTTGTTAAGTGTTATGCGGATTTTCTGTTGTACTGTGAAAAAATCATAACTTAGTTGATTTTTTTAAAATTAATTTAAATTAAATAAAAAATAAACTTTAATTTTAATTTTTTTTAATTATTCGTAATTTAAAAAAAGAAAAAAAATCGTAAAATTTCGATTTTCATAACAAATAATTTTTCGATTGCGCTCAGATTTCACACGAATATATAAATTCATGAAATTAAGGTTCTGTGAAAAAATCATTACGATCGGATAAAGCATGTAGGTGCTATAAGCCAAAGAAATTTGAAAATAAGAAAATTCCAAAAATTGCGATTTTTTAAAGAATTTATCTTTCGATAACGCTCAAAATTCACACGAATATATCAATTCATAAAATAAAGGTTGTGTGAAAAAATTTATACAATCGGACAATCATGCAGGTGTTATAAATCGAAGAATTTTGTTTTAAATCGAAATAAATCGTAAAATTGCGATTTTCATGAGAAAATAATTTTTCGATCGATTTTTCCCCCCGTGCAGTTTCTTCGTTCAGAGATTTCATAGACCTCCATAAAATTTCATCGCAATTGGAGTATTGGTTTAGCCGGAATCGTGTTCACAGACACACAAAAATACAAAAAAAAAAAAGAAAGAAAAAAAAACATTCCGGATTTTTTTCTCTCAGTGTAGTGAAATGGAATCTTCGCTTCGCTCGCTACGCTCGCTACGCTCATCCAACAATGCACTGCACATCAGTCAAGAAATTTAGAAATTTAATTTCGGCTTTAAATTGTGTCCAGAAAACCAAATTACCGGGGGCCAAATTTATGGGGCCCAACTGTATTTATTTATATATGTATGGTAGATTGTACCTAATAAATTCTAGAATTTACAATAGGCCTCCCCCCCCCCCCCTATGCCAAAAGCTTGATTTTTCAATCATTTTTCTTCCTGGCTATCCAGTAAATAGACCTACAACCTACATACAACACATTACCTGATCTCCAAGCCTTGTACAATATGATTCATTTGTGTACAGAACCAAAGACATCCTTGTGTGGTCACTGCCGTGCCTGATGGGCGACAACCTGAGAGACGCTTTGCAGGCCGCCACTACTCCTTCACAAGAGGAGGTGTACCGACAGTTAGTAGCGAACAAGCACGGCAAGGCTGTGGCTCATCTACCCAATAGGTAGGTAAACCTACACAGTTTAACTTAACACTGCACTTGACTTTTTTAAAATAAGGTTTATTTTCATTCTCCATTTGGATTTCGGAAACTAGCACATTTAAAATGTTGCATAATTGTTATAGCTGTGTAAATGAAGATATGGATAAGTAGCATACACAAAAATATAAGTCAACAAAAAATAAAATCTTTAAGTACTTCCAAGACACTGGATCTTATTGATGAAATTAATGTCTTATCCTAATGTAAATACATCTTTTATATTTCATAGTTTGATGAAATAAAAAAATGTATATTCCAAATTGCAAAATTTACAAAACTTGAACTAATTAGAAATTATCTTTTTAGAGGAACTATTTTATGGCTGTACTATTTTTAAAAAGTATGCCAACTTAAATACAAAGTACAATAACCATTGTTTTAAATGATATGAATGACATAAAGAGATAGGGTGCCAACAGCTTACCTTAAATGGAGTAGTTCTACAATTGATGTAAAAGAATGGTGTATTTGAGAGAAGAAAGTGGTGGGAAGATGTAAAAGCAAAACAAAAATGGCTCGAGGATGACGGGAACAATGAACAATGCTAAATATTACAGTCTTGGGAAGTCATACGGCCTCTTAAGGAAACAAACTGGTGGCCGCTAAGCCCTGAAATATGATATAGTATGTATTTCTAGCTTTAAAATAAATTTGTTGTTACACCTTTTCTATTTTCCTTTTAGTTTGGTCAAGTGCAAGACAGAACTCTGTCAGTTGCTGAGACGGTTAGAGCTAACTGGCTGTGTCAGTTCCTCCGATGGCTACCAGGGTGTGCTTACAGCAATAGCAAGGTAAGTTTGATGGACAAAGTACTTAATAAAAAATTTTGGATCATATTAGATTCAGGTTTCCCAAAGCGGCATTGGCAGTACAATAGAGATATGTAATTAATAATTAATTTTGAATAAGGTTGCAAGTTAGGGAAGCACAAATCACAAGCCACTAAGAGTAGACATAGGACAACATTGATGATGAATGATGATTGATGATGTGAAGCAACTAAGTCCTAATAACAAAGCAAATACTAATTCATTGAAAATAAATTCAACTGTAGGCCTACATAACTGACCGGGTAGACTACGGGTAACTGCAAACATCTGTTTTATTTTCATGCAGGAGATTTTGGCTGTATTTAATTTAATGAACCCTAAAAACTAGCCACCCAACTCATACATTTCACAAAACAAGAAGCCTTATATTATGTAGTAGTTGGCGGAATCTTATCAGTTAACAGTTAAACGAATCTTAAATCAAGTTATCAATGGCGTCAACAGATCAGTTGTAAAAACAATTAGGTACGTACAATAAATAAATACTAGTCATGAACTCATTTTCAAGGTAAATGAATCCCTAAAATAGCAGTGCAATACAATGCCTGCCAAATATGATACTTTTGTGATATGTTGGCACTTAAACATAAATTTGGGTAAGTTCTAGGGACGTCATAGGGTACCCGGGTTACCTCGGATTCGAATCTTTATTGGGTACTTGTTTATTGAAAAAAAAAGAAAAAAAATATGCGACTTTAGTAGAAAATGGAAGGTTTTTACTTTTTAACTGCTGCGCCGTGCGTAGTAAGGAGCGAGTAGAACGCCGCAGGCCCCCCACCAGCTGACTGAGTACAGACTGCCCGCTGCCTGGCCCGTCGAGCGAGGCTGGCCGGCTGGCGACCCCCCTCCCACCCACCC
The DNA here is from genome assembly GCA_024449915.1 of Sweltsa coloradensis. Classification (NCBI taxonomy): domain Eukaryota; kingdom Metazoa; phylum Arthropoda; class Insecta; order Plecoptera; family Chloroperlidae; genus Sweltsa; species Sweltsa coloradensis. The sequence goes on from JAMZAV010000302.1 coordinate 1,562,231, forward strand.
GCCGCTATTAAGGAAGACTGGGCTGCCGAGCCGGACGAAGATGCTATATAAATCACACTGCTGTGTTTGCGTCATTGTTCAAGCAACTTCCAGGTTGCGATGACGTCACGGAAGAGGACGTGACGGAATGGGTGGCCGCCGACTGCTAGGTTTTGTCTCACAACAGTAGAAGATAAGCTTATCGCTTCCGGGTATCTTCTTGTAGACGCTTCCGAACGACCTTCAACCGCTCTGGGAGGGGGGGGGGGGGAACTCGATTCCTGGAAGGTCAGGAACCGGATTCTAATTTTACTACCCTATGACATCCCTAGTAAGTTCTTACACCAACTCTTTATATTGAGAACAAATATTTTCAAAGGTTTTTTGTTGATAAAAACTGAAAAGAGGTCATTTCAAATAGGCCTACTAGCAAATAGTGTACCTAAGATTCACACATGCACACTTACAGTGGCCTGTAATAAATAAATAAATGTGTCCTGTTCCTGTACCTTTTTTCATGTGGAGTAGGAGCAGAAGAGAACCAACACATAAAACAACCAACACTACATTCAAACGTTATTATTTGGTCAACATGAGTGTCAACCTCGGTGATTGGGGAGAGAGAGACCATTCATGCATATCTTTACAAAGAGAGTCATTGCTGTGCCCTGATATGTATTGTCTGTATTTCTAGAGACATCTGTGAACGGGGCCGTTGCTGCGATAGCAGGCGACGCGAGATGCTGACTCTTCGCTCAATAAAGCACCGGCTTGAGGCCAAAACTGTTTTTTATGAGGAGCAGATAAACTATTACAACCAGTATACTAACAAGTGTCTTGAAAACCTCAACACTGGCAAAAGGTAAGATATTTTAATATACAGAGGTAAAGAGGTATGGGAGAAACTTTTTATAACACAGAGTGAATTTTTAGTTCTGATCCCCAATCTTGTTTGAGTAAGCAATGTTTTGAGTTTATACATTAAACATTAACACTCTTTAGTGTGCTCTAATTTGTATGTATACTACCTAAGTTTTTTAACTCATTCCTTAAAAATAATGTTAAAAATGTCTACTTCTATAATGAACTGTACGTATGTAGAATGTATACACATTTTGACTGCAGATCATTTTTAGGTCTATCCAATGAGCTCACATTTATGTTGTCACGTCACGTCTAGGAATGTGCACACATTGAAATCGTCCGGCAAGCACCCGGCCAAGCTGAAGTCGAAGCTTACTCTACGCTACACGGCAGCCAAGTTGCACGAGAAGGGAATTCTCTCCGAGGTCCAGGGTCTTCCACAGTCACAGCTGAAGAATGTGCAGTTTGAAATTACTCCCACAGAGGGGGCGGGGATCTTCACCATACAGGGGAAGTTCATGGGCGTTGTTATGGAAACGGTAAGTGCACATTTCAAGTTGATCTTCCATTAGATGTTGCGGTGTATTTTAAAGCTGTCATAATATAAGTAGCATTGATGGTAGTGACGGCTGGCACGTTGAGGCAACTGCTGCAAAGTCTCTCCAGAGAATCGGGCTTTTTGACTTCATTATTGATTGAGTTGTAGTACTACAAAATTCATTTTCCAATTTTACACTCTTTAGCACAGACGTTATACTCGTTTGCAAATATTTAAGCATACTATAGACCTACTGTGATAGATTTGGTTATGAGTTCGGTATTTGTGAGCGAGAGTGCTGCACTGCAAAACCCTCATTCTTCGCATCTGCATGACACGATTGAGAAACCTTTGTGAATCGCCTCTTGACGTGAGCGGTGGATGTCTCTCGATTTGCCAGGCTTGTGCTAGTGGCTCTATCCGGGATGCGACTGCCAGCTAGTAGCAGCTGGACTAAGGCGAGCCGAGTTGTGCAGCTCCGAGCTTCCACCCAGCAAGCAGTCGGGTCACGTCCGGTTGGTTCCCAGCTTTTATTGGCCTTGACAGATGGGGTACCCGACTACAGGGTTGCCATTTTTACGGATTTTAAGGCTACAAAATGGATCAACGGATTTTGATTCCAGTTTGTAGATTTAAAAAAAACATTTTTTTTTACGCTGTTTCCAACTAGTGCTGGGAAAAATAGATATTTTGTGGGAATATTATCGATATCAAAATTTACACAAAAAAATGCAAAATTGAATAATTTTGGTGGAGGTGCCGGGTCATAAGACGCGATTGTGAAATCGTAAAAATCGTTAAATCCGTTTAAATTATGGTGATACCTTATCAACCTAATTTTAAATTTGAAAAAAAAATAACAAACATTTATTTACTAACTATTTGATATATCAATATCAGGGGCGGCTCGTGAGTTATTATTGTGGGGGTGCACATAATTTCGAAGTCTTATTCTGCGGGAATCAAAGGGGTCTGGGTCCCAGCCCCAGCCGCCGGAGGCGAAATTTTTTTCACACACTAGTGGTCTGAAGTACCCGGAAAACGACTTTAGAGTATATTTTTTGAATTTATTGGTCGGGAAAAATTCCCCTATGTGTAATTGTCAATTGTGGAAAACCCTCCAAAAAATTAATTATTATATGCTTGATTAAAATATTAATTAGGCTACTTGAATAATGTCCCTTCATCTCCTCCGACACGTGCCTCAAACATTTCTAATTGTTCGTCCAATGATCGTTTTAAAAAACTGTTTATTTTTAGATCGCTTATTACCGAAGTCATATTATAATTTCACTTTACGGCACGATTATAATTTTAACACTGTTCACTTGAAAACTTCACCAACCCTGTCGCCAACAACTTTCACTGGCTACTGGCCGGAGTGTGGGGGTGAATGAATGGTGCGAGCACAATACCAAGGCGCTTGAATGGAAGTAACGGTTTTGACCCTTGTGCACGTGCACCAAGCCCAGCTATACCAGACGTTCTAATAATAAAAGACCACCTGAGGCGGGTCCTGCCGGCCGATGCGTAGAAAACCATGTAAAAATGTGTGCACATTCAGAGTGTCATCCCACAGCGGCAGCACTTACTGCAGAATGACTCCTGCCGAATATGCCTCGCTCTGGGCCGGCCGAAATATCCATACAAACAATCCAACGATTTATTGGGAATATTACGAGATTGGCTTCGAACCTTGAATTTGGAATTTAGTTCGCGCAAATATTTGGGGGTGCACGTGCACCTGTGCACCTATACACGAGCCGCCCCTGATCAATATCATATCAAAATTGGTACATTTAGGCATTAAAAGGATTTTCAAGGAATTGAGTGTTTCATTTAAAAGGATTTGTAGTGACCTACTTTATCTACTAATTGTACAACCTGACATTTTACTTATCTAGAAGGCTGTGACTTCCAACCACCAGCCAATTGTTATGTTAGATCATTGTTGATGAGAACAAAATTAATGAATGGGTAACTTTCTCATCTGCTGTTTTGGAAAGAAGATGTGTTTTTCTGTAGTTGTTCCAATGTGAATCTTAATAAATGTTATTATTTAGCTTACTCAATAATGTAATCATTATGACTTCCACAGATTTTTGATGTGCTCAAACAGGATTGGACACAAACAAAAAAAACACCCAAGCTAAATTTTTTGGGGGTCAGTGAAATTGAAGTCTTTGCTTTTGCTTTGCTCATCCAATTATCTTATTGTAGCATCCGCGATGCAAAGATGATTCAGATAGCGCTTTTTGCGTTTTTTGTTAGTACCCGAATGATGCACAAGCAGCACTGTAGATATTCAGAGCCACAAAGATCGTAAAAGCAAGCTACATCATTCAGTAGGCCTTGTATAATCTACGTGGTTTGATCTGCAAACTAGGCTAGGCTCCAAGCTGCTTGGCTTTGGAAAAGGACTTTATTTGATGTTTGTTTGTGTTTTCTTTCAGTTATTTAGTTTCATTTGTTATTTACAACATCCTACACAAATTGTTATTTATCAAAACACAAGAATCAACAATCCAATAACTAGGAAAACGCTTAAGTCCCACCGCATTGATGGATGAGCTTTTTGGTAAGTTTTTAGTTTGCGTAGGACCATTTTTCCTTTGCAAGTGCTTTTTAAATGCATTGTAGGTGATTGTTGTCAAGTTTCTATTGTTATTATTATAAACTAAAAAAACTCATATTAAAACCTTTATTCCATGGATTCTAGCTAACTTTTTCAAATTTTTCTTTCAGAAAGCAATACATCACCATTACCTTAATGTCCATGTAAAATACTAGGAAAACGCTTAAGTCCCGCCGCGTTGATGGATGAGCGTTTTTGTAAGTTTTTAGTTTTTGTAGGACCACTTTTCCTTTGCAAGTGCTTTTTGAATACATTGTAGGTGATTGTTGTTAAGTTTCTATTGTTACTTGTTAATTGTTACTATAAACCTAAAAAAAACTCATATTAAAACCTTTATTTCTATGGATTCTGGCTAACTTTTTCAACTTTTTCTTTCAAAAAGCAATACATCACCATTACTTTAATGTCCATGTGAAATATGAACGTTGTAGCCCCACCCGTTTGGTCAGAATCGGCCCAAATGTCACGAAAATATCGCACTAAAAATAGTAAAAAATCGTGAAAGTACGATATTCATGAGAAATATTTCTTCGATTGTACCCAAAAACGTGCCAGGTCTAAGTTTAAAGATTTCGAAGGTCTCCAGAAAATTTCATCGCAATTGGAGTATCGGTTTAGCCGGAATCGTGTTAACAAACACACAAAAATACAAACAGAAAAAACAAGAAAAACGAAAAAAAATCGTAAAATTGCGATTTTCATAAGAAATAATTTTTCGATTGCGCTCAAAAAGGTGGCAGTTCTAAGTTCAAAGATTTCAAAGGTCTCCAGAAAATTTCATCGCAATTGGAGTATCGGTTTAGCCGGAATCGTGTTAACAAACACACAAAAATACAAACAAAAACAAATAAGAAAAACGAAAAAAATCGTAAAATTGCGATTTTCAAGAGAAATAATTTTTTGATCAATTTTTCGTACGGTGCAGTTCTAAGTTCAGAGATTTCGAAGGTCTCCATAAAATTTCATCGCAATCGGAGTATCGGTTTAGCCGGAATCGTGTTCACAGACATACAAAAATACAAAAAAAAGAAAGAAAGAAAAAAAACATTCCGGATTTTTTTCTCCAGTGTAGTAGAATGGAATCTTTGCTTCGCTCGCTACGCTCATCCAATGACCGTCTGGTCAGAATCGGCCCTAATGTCACGAAAATATCGCACTAAAAATCGAAAAAAATCGTAAAAGTATGATATTCATGAGAAATATTTCTTTGATTGTACCCAAAAACGTGGCAGGTCTAAGTTCAGAGATATTGAAGGTCTCCAGAAAATTTTATCGCAATTGGAGTATCGGTTTAGCCGGAATCGTGTTAACAAACACACAAAAATACAAACAGAAAAAAACAAGAAAAAAAAAATTCGTAAAATTGCGATTTTCATGAGAAATAATTTTTCGATTGCGCTCAAAAATGTGTCAGTTCTAAGTTCCAAGATTTCAAAGGTCTCCAGAAAGTTTCATCGCAATTGGAGTATCGGTTTAGCCGGAATCGTGTTAACCAACAGACAAAAATACGAGAAAAAAAAACATTCCGGATTTTTTTCTCCAGTGTAGTAGAATGGAATCTTCGCTTCGCTCGCTACGCTCATCCAATTATTGTCACTGTCAGCACCACTTCTCATGTACATCGCCAACCATGGGTACGTTCCGAATGATGCTCCCACGTGCCCACAACACCCAGACATGCCCAAGATGCCCGAGGTTTAACATTGGGCGTTATGGGCGTTGTGATGGCGGCGGTGTTTATGGAATGCTTTGGGCACGCCCAAGCTGCAAGTTAGCATCATACGGAACGTACCCAATGTTGTGTTAAAAAAGAAGACGGTAATCCAGAAGGCCCTGGACTTTTCTCAATTTTTGTAGCTACAGTGCTGCTTACGCATCCTTCTGTAACTAACATTGTGAAGCTTTTCTCTTTATGCGCTACATCGCAATTGTGTTCCTTTGCCATGGGCGCCGGCAGGAATTTTAGCAGGGGGGGGCAACAATCACAATTTGTAGTTTAGTTGGGCAAGCACGGGGGGGTTGGGGGGCGGAGCCCCCCAACAATAGCGCCGCAGGCGAAATTTTTGAAAATCAGGTTTTTAGAATGCATTTGGTGGGTTTTAGAAAAAAGTAGTGGGCTGAATACGATACCGAAATTATGTAATTTTTGTGCAGTAGATACTAGAAAGTAAACAAAAAAACATTGTGTCTCAACTTTTATACGGTTACTAAAATGGGTTATGAGTTGAAAATGAGACACACGTTTCAAAAATAAAGGCTTTATTTTAATTGCATAAAATTATAATGAATGTGACTGTTTTGATCACATTTTCTTTTCTTACATAAACTGCAACTTGTAAGTTCTCTCCAGTTGCAATGCAATGTGGAATAAAAATATAAAACATAAACACGTTCTTAGAGGTCTACATCGACTAATAATTTACTAGCCTACAAATCATAGAAACGATATCTTGTTACAGTATTATTATTTATTTCAATAAATCATACACATAATATCACATAACATAAAATAAATGGAAAACGGGCGTGATTGACTAGACCCAAAAAGGAAAATGCGAAATTTCAATACATTACTAAGTACTAAAAACAAACAAACTAGCAACACTCTGCTCCCGATCAGATCATTAAATATATTATTATTATTATTAATATAAATTTTCAATTGAATTTCGGTTTCACAAAAACATTAATTTATATGTAATAAACGCATATCACTAGTTAAAATTTATTTTTCCTGAAATCCAGGGGGGGGCAAGCGCCCCCCCTTGCCCCCCCCCCTCCCGGCGCCCATGTCCTTTGCGTCAAAAATCATAATTGTCAAACTTGTTAAATACTATACATGTGAAGTACATCAACAATGCACATGGTTTTGTAAGTTCAGCTTAGAAATACATATTTTCAACTTTTTACTCTCTAATCATATCTAGGGCGACAGTCGTTCGCCCGCAGCCAAGCGCACGCGACTGCTAGTAGGCGATGATAACTCGACCCTGTTTACTCCTACCCAAGTTGGAGGGTTTTCGGCTATCAGCACATGCCGTCCCGAAAGATTTACAATCTTGAAACCCAGTATGTGACCTGATATGTGGTCCATGGCATACAAAAAAAGAATTAGTCCGATCCGATAACCCGTTCTGTGTTAAAAAAGTGCATAAAATTCGACGAAAATCTTCCGGCTGCCTGGGTGGTTGGTTGGTTGGAGGGGGGGGGGGGGATTCTGTCAGAGAGGAATAAGAGCCTACAGAGAAAACGGTACATCTTACAACTATGAAACTTGGACCACACTTAGATGTACCTCAGACTCACATACTTCCGCCGAGAGGCAAGTAATATTCCACCCCCAACACCCCCTAAATCATCCCTTAAAATTGGAATAATTCATAGCTCTAACCCAAAATTGAATTTTTAATCAAATAAGTTATTAAAATTATGTTCTAATGTGTTTTAACCCAATCGGCCTATTCTCATTATATTCATAACATTTTGTCAATTCCATCCCTAGTAGTTTATATTATTTTTACCTTGATTTCCAGCATTCACCATGAAGGCACCTAATGAGTTATCATCATCATGAAATTTGACATGATGGTACATAATAATATGAAAAATAATCCGCCGAGAGGCAAGCGATATTCCACCCCCTAAAATTGGAATAATTCATAGCTCTTACCTAAAATTTATGTTTTTTTCAAATAAGTTATTAAAATAATGTTTTAATGTGTTTTAAACAATCGGCCAATTCTCATTTCCTAAATCACATTTTTCAACCCCCATCCCTTATAGTTTATATATTATTTTTACCTTGATTTCCAGCATTCACCATGAAGGCACCTAATGAGTTATCACTTATCAGCATGAAATTTGGCATGATGGTGCATACAAATATGAAAAATAATCCGCCGAGAGGCAAGCAATATTCCACCCCCAACCCCCATAAATTGTCCCCTAAAATTGGAATAATTCATAGCTCTAACCCAAAATTGAATTTTTATTCAAATTAGTAAATTATGTTTTAATGTGTTTTAACCCAATCGGCCTATTCTCATTTCCTTTACCACATTTTTTCAACCCCCATCCCTAACAGTTTATATTATTTTTACCTTGATTTCCAGCATTCACCATGAAGGCACCGAATGAGTTATCAGCATGAAATTTGGCATGATGGTACATAATAATATGAAACATAATAATCCGCCGGGAGGCAAGCGATATTTCACCCCCACTGTTCCCTACCACCCTTAACTTTGGGAAAAACGTTAGGTCGTATTTAATACAATTTGAATATTTTAATTGCTGATTAAAATTATGCATCAATGTGTTATAGTCTGGTCAACAAATCATTCACACAAAAACCCAAGACGACATTAACCATAGGAAATTTAATAAAAACATTGTATATTGCCAACTACAGATTGTAAACAAAAACAAATATGGTAGCTTTTGAGATGTTGTAGGCTTTCACGACCTGTAGATGTCTTCTGTATGATCCCTGGGCTGTTTCGTCGTGTCGATGATGAGGCACTGCTCGACGTTTCGCCACCCATGTTGTGGCTTCTTCAAGAATGATCATCATCATCATTCTTGAAGAAGCCACCAACATGGTGGCGAAACGTCGAGCAGTGCCTCATCATCGACACGACGAAACAGCCCAGGGATCATACAGAAGACATGGTAACTTTTGTTTCTAGACAATAGGGAACCTAAGTTTTGAAGGCGGGAAGGAAATTGGTTCTCTCTGGTCTCAGCGCCCATAAGAATTAGCATGGTACGAAAATGTAACTCGCCGTATCTTTTGACTCGCGCAAAAGAAATCTAAACCAATAACATCACAAGATGCATAATTTTGTGAAGATGATGATGGCATTCTACTTTGCTCGATGACGCTTCCTAAATTCAAACTATTATGAGTTTAATGGACCCATGTTTGCGCGCTGTCGCAAATGTACTCTGACTGAGCGGCAACCTAAGCGAGACGCAGCCACGTTGTGTGCAGCTGTGGCATCCTCGCATACCACGCGCCTGTCCATGGTTGCTAAATGTACTTTTCATTCAAGATTTTGGTGGCACATGAAAGGATATTTTATTTGTAAATGTATAATCTAGTACAACCCAGTGACCTCACAGTAGCCACAAAGCAAGTCGGATACCAAATGTTATGCTGATGCCACGGACAAAATGTTTTTACGTGCTTTTTCATGAGCAGTTTGGAAGGTTTGGCAACAGTGTAAATGTAGAGTTCACTTCGACTCAAAACAAATGTCATTACTATTTGTGATAGAGCAGAGTTATGTATATCCACGTAAAGAGGAAAGATTATAGTTTCTTACAGTATGAATATAATTCCGGTCTGTGGTCGGGTTCTCGCGCTATCGCTTACGAAACATTTAGCACGGGTTAATCGCCTATATCACGCTGACCGGAGAGAACCAGACAACGCCCACTTAGGTTCCCTATCTGTTTTAAAGGCACTGTATCCACCTTTACACATATTTTACGCCTTGATATGAAACAAACAACAAAAAGATGTGATATCCCCCCCAAATACAAAAATTTGTAAAAAACGGCAGCCAAGCTCTCCTTCCAAAGTATTTGGCTGTGAATGCTGTGAGATATAGAAGTTGAGCCAAGCATTTAATTCTCTCTCCCTAGTTTCGCATTGAAAAGAAGTTAGATCATTTCGCCTGTTCACGAGCGCCAAGCCAACCATTTTCATGGTAAAAAAAGTAAAAATTTTGAACACAAAATCATAAAAAAAATACTTTGCCATTGACTTTTTAGAGTTGTACCAAATTCAATGGCCAAGTAATTTTTTTTATGATTTTGAGTTTAAAATTTTTACTTTTTTTACCACGAAAATGGTTGGCTTGGCGCTCGTCAACAGGCGAAATGATCTTACTTCTTTTCAATGCGAAACTAGGGAGAAAGAATGAAATGCTTGGCTCAACTTCTATATCTCACAGCATTCACAGCCGAAGACTTTGGAAGGAGAGCTTGGCTGCCGTTTTTTTTTTTACAAATTTTTGTTTTTGGGGGGTTATGTATGAGTATTACTACTATATCTACATATTTCTTGATCACTAGGTGGACTTGGACATTCAACAGCTGTTACAGCTCCAGTTTGAGGGGGTTCCCATCACCGACATCTTTGGGAAGGCCAAGGTTAACGTCAACCTTCTCCTTGCTCTTCTCAACAGAAAGTTTTATAGCAAGGTGTAAAAGATTTTCTGATATTGGGACTTGACAACTAGTATGTAGGCTATCTCGGAGGTCAAGAAAATATTTTTTCAGTACCTGCCAAACCTCAACACTAATGCTAATGCAATCTATGCACTTTGATTTGATCCTAAAAATATTTGTGGGTAGTGTAAAAATTGTAGACTACATGTATGATTTTCACGAGAAACATTTATTTCATAAGGACTACAGTCAAAACAGGTCAAAGTTAAAAGATTTAGAAGGTTCTCTGAAAATAATAAAAATCAGAGTAACCATTGATCAGGCAGAGAGCAACAAACAGTCGCCAAAAAGGTGATGTAATGTGTGTTCATTATGCGCATTCAAGTGTGATTTTCATTGTATATTTGATTGATTGCACTAAACTTTGCTGCAGGTTCTAGTTATAGATAATGAAGGTTCCTGAAAATATAATAAATTTTGGTGTTTGCCAGTAGATAGTAAACAAATAGGCCTCCATTAAATACTAGGAAAACGTCAAAGTCGTTGTTAAACGAGTGAGTGACCCATGTGTATAGTACCCGGTATCATTCCACATACTGGGCTAGATCCAGCCTTAGGTATATGGGAGGAAAGGGGATGTTCCCGGGTACTCAACACTTGGCTCACTCACTCGTTTAACAACGACTTTGGCGTTTCCCTAGTTTAAATTGAACATTCAAAATGCGAATCGTGTTCAAAACGTATTAGCGTGAAACATTACCAAATTTCCAAGATAAAACAAAATCACCTAAGTTTTATTTCCCATTGAACACCCCTCAAAAATAATATGTGGGTGTAAAAATATAAAAAAGTTCAAACTAATGGGTATCGAACCCCTACCCTCCGTGCGGTAGACTAAATGCTTACCAATAGGCCATGCAAGCCACGTAGTAATCGTCCCGCTAGCTGCTACTAAACAAATGCTATAGATATTTTAAAAATCACATTTTTATTTATTGTAGGATTAAATCGCAATGAATCTAGCTGATTTTGTTAGCAGTTCTCAGTAAACTCGTACCGAATGTCTGTTTAAAATTTCAGCCCAATCTGTTCAGCGGTTTGGCTGATTTTCGAAGTACAGACGACAGACAGACAGAATCACAGAATGAGAGCCATTCGAGTTGAATGGAGACACTCGGTCGCTCCGCTCCCTCGTTTAATTAAATTACTAGGGAAACGCCAAAGTCGTTGTAAAACGAGTGAGTGAGTGAGCCAAGTGTTGAGTACCCGGGAACATCCCCTTTCCTCCCCTATACCTAAGGATCTAGCCCAGTATGAGGAATGATACCGTGTACTCAATACATGGCTCACTCACTCGTTTAACAACGACTTAGTCGTTTCCCTAGTTATTTAAATTGAACATTTTAAATACGAATCGTGTTCAAAACGTATTAGCGTAAAACATTGACAAATTTCCAAGATGAAACAAAATCACCTAATTTTTATTTCCCATTTAACACCCCTCAAAATAATATGTGGATGTAAAAATATAAAAAAGTTCGAACTAACGGGCATCGAACCCCAACCCTCCGTGCGGTAGGCTTAATGCTTACCACTGTGCCATGTCAGCCACGCAGATTTTGTCCCGCTAGCTGCTACTAAACAAATGCTATCGATAATTTAAAAAATCACATTTTTATTTATTGTAGGCTTAAATCGCAATGGATCTAGCTGATTTTGTTAACAGTTCTCAGTATACTCGTACCGGATGTCTGTTTAAAATTTCAGCGAAATCTGTTCAGCGGTTCGGCTGATTTTCGACGTACAGACAGACAGACAGAATCACAGAATGAGAACCGTTTGAGTTGAATGGAGACACTCGGTCGCTCCGCTCCCTCGTTTAATAAAAACCACAAGCTCTTTGGCTAAGAGTACTTTAGTCGAAGTTTCCCTATGGTCATTCAATCTTTTGTTCATAATATACACACAATTTGTATTATGTGTGCCATTATGTACAGTGAGATAGATAGGAAATAGTAAATACTACTATAAAAATCCAGTGCTTCCCAAACTTCAAAGAACATCACACATTTGCGAGCCACCTAGCTATACTTATATGTAGGTAGGACGGGAAGGGGAAGTAGGCATAATGACCTTTTTATTTATTAAATGTATTAGTATTTACATTTCATATAATTATACATACCGAACTTATCTATCTATCATAATGAGAAGAGTGGAAATGCTGCGCGATTTATTGGGTTCTTTTGATGACGGCATTTAAGTCCAAGTTGATGAGAACAATTTTCAGACGCAAGGAGTTCAACAATTTGGAGCTTTTCTTTCGTAATTTAGTTTTTCTTTTTATTCCTTCCATAGTCGAAAATTCAATTTTTTAAATTTTTACTTCAAGTTCCTTTAAATATGCTAAATTAAAAGAGAGCCTCGTCATATGCTTTACAACTAAAGTACTCGGGTACTGTACTAGGTTTACAAATCGTGTTTATGTTGCTAGATTATTAAAGTAGGGCCACTATTCAATCGTTTTGTTTTGAGGTGGTACTATCTGCTTGAAATTCGATAATAGGCATTGTATTTATATTCTCAAAATAGAAATGAATGCATTGCCACATTAAAGTTTGTAGTTAAGATAATTCATAACTCATACTTAATTATACTTATATTTTGTTAGTCATAAAGTCAATTTATTAAATGTTTTATTCATACTTATAATAGAATTAATATGCAACAGCAAATACCACAGTAGTATGAAGCTCACAAAATCTGAAGGGATTTGAGTGTGAGACGTTTCTATTAACAGATTTAAAAAATAATTACTATTTACTATTTACTAATCTACTAATCAGATGAGCTGATAAGAGGTGAATTAAAAGAAACAATAAACATGTTATACCTCTAAGTAGTATGTAGATTGTATGTGGCAATATGTCTTTTAGCCTCTTGTATAGTGATATATACCTAAGTATGGGACTCTTTTTACAGCCCATCTTAGAGTAGAAGTCAAAAGTATTTTTGTATACTAGGAAAACGCTTAAGTCCCGCCGCGTTGTTTGATGAGCGTAATTGGTGCATTGAGTTGCCATGTGTTATGCGGATTTTCTGTTGATCTGTAAAAAAATTGTAACAAAAGAAAAAAATCGAAAAATTGCCATTTTTATAAGAAATAATTATTCGATTGCGCTCAAATTTCACACGAATATATAAATTCATAAAATTAAGGTTCTGTGAAAAAATAATTGAAATCGGATAAAGCATGTAGGTGTTATAAGACGAAGAAATTTTTTAAAAATCAAAAAAAATCGTAAAATTGCGATTTTCATGAGAAATAATTTTCCGATTGCGCTCAAAAACGTGGCAGTTCTAAGTTCAGAGATTTCGAAGGCCTCCATAAAATTTCATGGCGATTGGAGTATCGGTTTAGCCGGAATCGTGTTAACAAACACAAATATACAGAAAAAAGAAAAAAAAGAAAAAAAAACATTCCGGATATTTTTCTCCAGTGTAGTGAAATGGAATCTTCGCTACGCTCATCCAACAACCATTCGTATACAAATTGGCCACTCCGTATTGTAATATGTGCGTATATAGTTTTATATGATGTTTTATGCTTGCAGCACTTGTGTTTTTACTTTTTTACTTTTATATGTATATGTACAACAAATAAAGCAAAAGTTTAAATGCTTACCTTACTGAATTCCTTGGCTTGGAGCTCTACTTATTTACAATACAATTTACAGTTAGTATGTAATGTCCAGCCAGCTCTTGGCATACTTGGGGAAGTTCCTTTTGAAAAGTAACTTTTAAAAGATTCAGTTAATTAATTTAAAAAAATAACTTGTATATAGTTCAAATTCCTATTTACACCTTTACCTCTAAAAAGTTCCAAGTTCCTCATAAAAACGAACTTAAGTTCCTTTAAAACGTTCCCATTTTTTTAGTTTGCAATGTGTATTGTTTAATGCGACTGCAGTCACAAACGTGCAACTTGCAAGCATACGGCTGTCATAGAGCACGGCGAGCGGTAGGGTCATGAATCCTGATGATAATATGGTATGAAATGATTTGCTAACAAATACAGTACTGAAAAGGAGTGCAAAATAGACTTCTTGGTTGTTACTGGAATGTTGAAAAAAAAAGATTTTGACAAAGTTTCCTGAAAATATGAACTTGACTGAAAAGTTCCTCAACACTAAAAAGGATCTATAGTTCCTTAAAAAGTTCCAAGAAAATGGAACTCGTTCTATTAAAAACTTCCTTCATCAAATATGCCTCTTGGTAATGTATAATAATAGTAATAATATTTTTTCCAACTAGGTGTATTGGAGTTAGGACAATAATAATTGTGAAGGGATATTCAAAGGTTGTTTATCAATCCCTTGCATTCACATTTATGACTGAGAAAATCCTAGGTAAAAGCCTTCAGTCAGGGTTGCCGATCTCGACGGGATTTAAAACCGGGACCTCCCGAATCAGAGTAGATAGTCTAGCTGATTGCTGTGATGGCTTAGCTAAGTTTAAGAGGAAGGACTACCACCAATACTAAAACCATGCAAAATTAGTTTTTTAGTGATATCTCAAGAACGGTGCAAAATATCTAAAAGCTGATTGCAGACAATAATGTCGTTTTGTTGGGACAATATAATCCCACCAATAAAAAAAAATTGTAAAAATACATCCAAACCTTACACTCAAAAGTCAAAAGTAATGCAATCTAAAAGAAGGGTCAAGCTTGTGTACCCTTCTACATTTGCGCATTCTTATTCATAAACGTACACTGCCCCATAATTACATCCTTAAAAGCTTGGCAAAATATAATTTGCAACTATTAATTTAAACGTAATAGATGGTTATATACTCAATGGTAATAGTTTATACAAATTCTATTTTGACAATTAATTTAAACGTAATAGTTCATGCAAATATCTTTAAATAAAATTATATATTTACATTAAAAAAATTATAATGAAGTAAACTTAATTAAAATGAAATAACCGGGCTTAAACCGATTTAAACTGATTCACCAAATCCCTAAATTTCACAATTAATTACACTTCTAACTTAACAAAACTTAACAATTTAAAGAAATGTTTTAAAATATATTTTTAGATTCGTGTAGGCCCCTATTACAAAATTCCAACACTAGGAAAACGCCAACCAAAGTTTTGGACGAGTGAGTGAGCCATGTGTTGAGTACCCGGGAACATTCCCTTTCCTCCCCCTACCTTAGGCTTGATTTCCTCTTCAGCCTATAAGCTAGAGTGGTGCATTATAGGTTGACGCGTCCTTATACCAACTAATCTTAAAACCCTATAATTTATACTTTATAATATCAATGAACTCAAATGCAAATACTACCAGGTACTCTACACATGGCTCACTCACTCGTCTTTTGGCGTTTTCCTAGTCTAGTTGACTAAGGCGCCTTTATGTACCCGGAATGTGCGAGATCTGGGTTCTAAGCTTTGTCGAGATAGATTTTGTAATTTCTAGATTGTATTACAAAATATATAGGCCTAGAACATGTTTTGAAATGCATACAATACCATATGAGAAAAGATTGCGAGGTTTACTCAATCTCCCAGCGGAATTTTGGGTAACCTTGAGCGTGCAGATTTGTTATACCTAGGCCTAGGTCCACTGGAGTGAACTCACCGACACAAAAATAGATTTCTCGATTTGGATAGTCGGGAAACACTCCCGACTATCCAAATCGAGAAATATACCCTCGCTCATACCTGCGTAAGGTAATGAATGACATTATAAATATGTTTGTTTGGTCAATTCAACAGCAACAGTTTTTCGATGCTTTATTGTTCCATCCATTCAAGTTCTATAATGTAACGACAATACAGAAGTTAAATAGTTACCGTCTCGGTGGTCTAGTTGGCTAAGGCGTCCGCGTCCACCCGGAAAGTGGGAGACTCTGGATGGATTTTTTAATTTCTGGATTGTATTAAATATTAACAAAAATAGATCTTGTAGGTCCTACCGTTTGACTTCCGTTGTAATGAGTTTACCGGGAGTGATAGGTGACTGACTAGGTACGTTATTAAGGCTATTCCACCGCGTTTTTCTATTTTCCAAATATGCTACTAAGTTAAAATATAGTGAATGGCTTTGAAACATGGCTATTTTAGAAAATCAAAATATTTTTTCCAAATTTTTCTGATCCGGTACACGGCCAATATAGCCACCTCAAAATAATTTAAAACTTCAATTCGCCAGGGCACACCATTCAACGTACGGTGTTGTGCTTTTGTGACATTAATTTTCAACTGTTTTTCTATGGACTGACTGAGAGAAAACAGATTTGTTTTAACAATTGTCTTTCCTGCGAATTTTTTTCGTTTGGCGGTACAAATCGGTAAAAAATACCGCCAAACGAAAAATTCGCTGGAAAGACAATTGTTAAAATAAATCTGTTTTCTCTCAGTCAGTCCATAGAAAAACAGTTAAAAATTAATGTCACAAAAGCACAACACCGTACGTTGAATGGTGTGCCCTGGCGAATTGAAGTTTGAAATTATTTTTGAGGTGGCTATATTGGCCGTGTACCGGATCAGAAAAATTTGGAAAAAATATTTTTGATTTTCTAAAATAGCCATGTTTCAAAGCCATTCACTATATTTTAACTTAGTAGCATATTTTGGAAAATAGAAAAACGCGGTGGAATAGCCTTAAGATTGTATAATTTGGGAGGAATGCCAAAGGGCTGTAGTTGGGTAGGAACCAGTCTCGGCATTCGCACTTAGGACTGGATACGATAACTTAACGAAAGAACATTTGCTAGCATTGCTGGCAGTGGTGGGTGCCGGCTGGTATAAAACCTTCGTAGTTCGACCCCCCGAATCACGAGTCCCTTGCTATATTCTGTCTCCATTGCGTTTGTAATAACACCAAAACTCGTTTCTACTGCCTATTCCCGCTCATCCGCCCCGCCCTCCCACATGATTACACTTACTGGGAACGCAGTTTAGCACCGAGCTTCTCACTACCAGTGCACTGAGCGCATCAACTGAGTCATCCAGTGAATAGAGTGGTGCGTGTACATGTGATGTCGAGCCTTGCGAGGGACGAGCTAGGTAAGTGCACTGCAAGACGTGTGTACGTGATATAACTAACTTATTTAGGTACTTAACTGACTCTGGTTTTACTGTTGACTGTTGTGCTTTACTTCTTTTGAGTAGGCCTACCTATACATTGTGAAACACACCGAACCAACAGAAACTTAATAGAAATATTATACGATGTCATTCCAGCGGAATCCAGCCAGCGTTTGGGAAGCGTTTTGTTTTGAAATTTCTTGTCAGAAACCTGCAATGCATGCTCCTAGGGCTGATTAATTAAGAGGATTCAATTCATTGCATTCGCCCTTCATGCAGCCAGGATTGCCTCTCTCGACTAGATTTGAACACGGAACCTATACCAAATCACAGTCTCACGCTTACCGCTTGAGCCAACACTGCCGGTAAGATTAATATGAAACTTACCAGAGATGTCCCGGATACGTAAATTATGTTCTATTTTAACACCAACACATCATAGGCCTATACGTTCAAATAAAATATTGCTTTTGTTTTTAAAAATGTCATCTTTGATTATGGTATTTTATTTAACTATGAGGACCTATTTAAAAAGTTTTTATAATCTACTGCCTTACATCTTTGTTTAACAACAATGAAAAATACTAGAAAGTGATGATTACTAGCTGTAAAAAATGCCAAATTGGGGCTACGGCTTTTGTTTTACCTTTGTTACGGTTAGTTAGAATAAACAGTCTTCTTATTAGATTTGATAACATGTTATCAGTTGTAAACCTCCATAGAAACCAATAGTACATTCTAGATCACTTGTATGGTTAACGTTCACGTATTTTTCTCGTTTAGGACCCACCCTCGCCAAGTCTCCCCAATCTCCGCATCGCCTTCTCAAGTGGGGCGCTTTGATATAATATTTCGAACCTGACAGGCAATTATCTGCGTAAAACTGACAGCTCTGTTAGCGCCATGCGAGGTGAGCCCAATTGTTCTAGTTTATTTCATTTGTTAAAGACTCAATCTTGAGCTGACGGGTTGTGACCACAGCCGCCAAAGTGATGAAGTGCTGCTGGATACATTGCGTGGAGAAAACATTGGCCCCATAGCTCTTCTCAGTTGTACTAGAAAGCTACCTTCTGTAGCTGGAATCTCAATTACTTCCATACATTTTACGATGTCGGCTACCATTTCTGATAACGAAAATAACATTTTTTAAATTTTCGTAAAACGATTTTTGGTTCTTGAAAATGGTAGTAGTTTTGTAGTGTAGCATAAGTTTTTGTAGGACTTGCCGCTGTAGAATACACATGCGTTTACCTTCTTCAGGTAACTATCACTAAGTAGTTATGTTATTTGGTTAACCGATAACGATTCTATTTCAATGTTTATTTTTTACCGTAGGTATTAAGCTTGGAACTATTGAATTGAAGTTAGGACAATTTGTGAAGGAATGTCCGAGGGCTGTTTAAGAGGACTCAATCCCTTACATTCGCCGACCGAGGAAAACCTAAAAAAAAACCTTAAGTCAGGATTGCCGGTAACGACGGGATTCGATCCAGGACCTCCCGAAACTGAGTCAAGCCTTAGCGCTCGAGCCAACGCTGTCGGTGGAAACAGTTGTCCGAATGTTAGGATTACTCCCAGAATTCGCTTATGACTAATAAGAAACCTAGGGAAATGATTCAGTTTGGATTGTCACAGGCACAATACCAAATCAGTCTAATTTAATTTCTCGTGGGAAGCCTGCCCAGGGTGCTATTCATGCCTCTCTTCTAACTAGGTATGTTGCGGATCGGACAATCTGTGATGGGATGTCCGAGGACTGTTAAAGAGGATTCAATCCCTTGCATTTGCATTAACAACTGAGGAAAACCTCAGAAAAAACCTTCAGTCAAGATTGCCGGTCTCGACGGTAATTGATACCCTGGCTCTCCCGACTGTGTGCTACTGCCTTCAGTGAGTCTCTTAGGTGCCTTATTCGTTTGTTGTAGTTTTAGTTGAAGAACAGTGAATCACCGGATCACGATGAACTCGATCCAAGTTTGCAAGTCTTCAGTGTAAATTTCTTGCTTGACTGATGACGGTTAAGTCCTCGTCTTGTAAATCTTTGGTGCTAACTTATATTACGGCATTTTATTTTACCTCCTATTTGTGCCTGCATATTCTCCGGGATATTTATTTGGTAGGATTGTTTTTGTCTCGTCATCTAGCTCGAATTAACAGCACTTTGTAACTTCGTATAATCAATCAATCGTATTGCTAAAATCTGTAGGGTACAGACAGAAAATCGTTGTTAGTGAATTATACGCTTTGAACGAGCGAACTCGAGTAGAAATATTTATTATTGTAACTGTGAAGTGTGGCAACGTTTCAGTTTCACCAGCTAAGCTTTCTCATCAAACACGGAAATATTACCCTTAGAACTTGAAATAAGATGCGAATTAATTAATCTCATGAATAGTTTCTCAAGATTCAAGCCCTGCTCAGATTTTATTTCGGTGATACGTTGGAAGTTTTAGTGTTTTTGTTTGCGTTTTATAACAATTATTATTCTCTGACCACAGAAATTAAGTTGTCATTTATTGAGATGTTAGAGAAATGTTACTAAATGATATTAGGTGTATGTTCTACTAAGATTACTAGTTATAGTACCAACAAAATAATGCATGACACAATTCGGACCAAGAAGTAGAGTGCAGACTTGTACTATGAGTATACGGCCCTGTTTATGTGCGCTTCCATCGATCTTGTTCTACAACTCAAAACACAGTTCTATTTAATGAATTCCTTGAAATAAATTAAAATAAAGTCCCTTCATATTTTTAGTTTATTAAATTCAATGACATCTTGCTTGTTTCAAATAGATCTTTGACATTCCCATTACAACTACTCTTACATTCCCTATTTACCAAGTTTGTCAGAAGACGGTGAAACGGGCTAAACTGTGACGTATACCCTCAGACAGCGGGCATACCACGAGAAATGTATTTTTTACTTCACATGAGTTTAAACGAAAGTAATTTTTAAAAGCAATATACGAACAAAGTGGTTTAGTATATTCTATAATACTGTATTATTTAGTTTCTCTTAAACTAGACCGCTTAGCAAACGCTTTTTCCAGTCGCGTTGATGGATGAGCTTTTTTTTTAATATTTCTGTCCAATGAGTACGTTTTGGTGGGATCTCATTACTTTTCTATAGTTACTTGATATCACTTGTTAACTACACATCTGTAAAAGGCTTATATTAAAACCTTTATTTCTATGAATTTTGACCAACTTTTTCAACTTTTTCTTTCAAGAGGCACTACATCACCATAATATTTATGTTAATGTAAAATATGAACGTTGTAGCCCCACCCGTTTGGTCAGAATCGGCCTAAATATCAGGAAAATATCGTATTAAAAACCGGAAAAAAATCGTAAAAGTACGATTTCTATGAGAAATATTTCTTCAAATGTCTCTTAAATCATATCATATACAATTTCAGTGATTTTAAATGTTCCCTGAACTTAAAGTTTCATCAAGATCGGAGTAGTCGCTTGTCAAATATCACAAAAAAACTCATTAAAAATCGAAATAAATCGTAAAAGTACGATAATCATAAGAAATATTTGATCCATTGTACCCCAAAAAACGTGGAAAGGCTAAGTTCAGATATTTCGAAGGTCCCCTCAAGTTTTCATCAAGATCGCATATGCCGTTTGCCCGGTAGAGCGCGAACAGACAAAAAAACTGAGCTAATTTTTTCAGTGAAATTGAAGTCTTCGCTTCACTCATCCGATTAATTCCCTAGAATAATTGATTCGTTAAATTAATTAAAGCATTTTTCGTGGGAAGCCTGCCCAGGGTGCAATTCATGCCCAACTATAGGTACATATGTCGCGGATAGGGCCATTGTGAAGGAATGTCCGAGGGCTGTTTAAGAGGACTCATCGCATTAACGACTGAGGAAAACCTCGAAAAAACCTCCAGTCAGGATTGCCGGTTTCGATGGGATTTGAATCCGGGACCTTCCGAATCAGAGTTGCGCGCCAACACTTGAGTTTAGGCCTATACTCCGTCCGTTGTTCATGCAGTCAGTTCAGTGTAACCCCCAGCGGTAGACCTGTGTTCGATTCCCAGCGAAGCCTCCTGATTTCTTTCTTTCTTTCTTATAAGTTATTAGTTATCATCATGCAAGTTTGGCATCGAAATAGTGTTGCAATACCATGCCGTATCACCCTGGTTGGCTGACGCAGTACAATATTCATGACGTGTGATGTTATTGGTCCGCACAGTACGTACCCTTGTCAACACCTGCGCTCATGAGTCCGGCGTGATTGAGTACCCCTTGAGCCACCCTTGTCAATTGTGTCTGTCATCCTTACTGCACCATTTCTCCTCTATTTACTTCACTCAACCACTCAACACTGATGGGTTATGGACAGATCGTGTTCTCAGTTGTACGGGAAGCTGGCGAAGCTTCGGAAACCAGTACAACTTGTTAAAGGAATAATTATTTATTACTGGTGGGATTTTTAATATTTAAAACGGTTGTAGTTATTGATGCTAATTGAAAATATTTTTGCTCACACCTCACTTTAGGAGCATTTTTGGAAACAGTTCAAAATGTAGTTTGCAAGAAAACTAACTTTAAAAATGCTATATGGATGTGATCTAAAGATGCACATGCGTTTTAAGAAAATTCCTGTTCGCTCTGCCACAGACCCCATAGTTGCTTATAATGTTGTGTATTTCTCAAGGAAGCGGAAACATAGGACTCTACAGAAACACCTTTCAAGAAATTATTTTAAAATAATATTTCAAAATTAATTGATTTTCGGGTTTTTGGATTTTCATAAAAAATATAAAATTGACCACATTCGCGGATTGATCCCGGCTGATAAACATAGAATATCGAACATCTACCACTGTATGGATGACCATGTAAATGCTTTACTGACAACTATGTGAAGTTGCAGATACGTCGGATTCTTTCCGGCCGAGCGATTAGCTATTGTGCCAACTGCCATGTGCCATGACTGTGCCAACAGCCAAATGTGTCCTAATCCCCTCAGCTACCCTGTATAATATAAAA
The DNA here is from genome assembly GCA_024449915.1 of Sweltsa coloradensis. Classification (NCBI taxonomy): domain Eukaryota; kingdom Metazoa; phylum Arthropoda; class Insecta; order Plecoptera; family Chloroperlidae; genus Sweltsa; species Sweltsa coloradensis. The sequence goes on from JAMZAV010000302.1 coordinate 1,584,541, forward strand.
CTTAGTAGTTCAAAGTTGGGAAGGTGTTTCTTAGACATTCTAAAAAAAAATTGCTTAAAAGTATCGTTGCCATTAGTTATTTGGTCTCAATGTGTGTCTCAACGTGTTGAGATACCTAACCTTTATCTCTACTCTTCCTGAACTCTTCCTGGACAGAATTGAGCACAAACCATTGCTTTTATATTTAAAAAAAAAAAAACTGATTGCCAATCGGATCTAGTAATTTATACAACTATTATTTGCAGAGGGAAGTTAGCCCTAGCTACTATCCGAAATTATTCGTGTTGATGCACACAAAATTAAAAAATCATATTTGACCTTATTTCACTCAATTTATTAGTAATATTTAACGAATAAATAGTTTTAAATCAACCAAGATACAAGCAACGTACAGCAAGTTTAATAAACAACCCTGTATGTGGTGCCTGTGTGTGTCGTTCATAAAATTATTATTCTTGCGAAATACTTTTTTTTTTTAAATTGACAGCAAGTGCAAGATAGGGTCAAGGAGTAGCGGGAAACGACTTCTTGAACGATACATGCATCTTGTTGAGCAACAGCAAAACAATGCTTTCATACTGGTATAATCAATGTTCCGACAGGCTGGTTATTAGCGACCAACTGTAGTACAACTGTGGTTCCAAGAGTGAGATGACTGTTGCAACAGTTATTTTGTCTGCACTCAAACGGTCATCTTGGGTTATTGTTGTGGACCTACCCGGCACCTCCACCGATTATCCCACGTCACCATTAATACGTATATGATGCTAATTTTTCTTAACAAACCCTACGTTTTATTGTCTTGTTTGTGTTACTTTATCAAGAATACATTTACGAAATATGAGATATTTATGTAAAACAAATTATTGTGAAACAGGCTTGGTTAACGATATTAATTTTTCTTCTGCTAAATTTTTCGTGACATGTCGGTACCTAATTCGGTATATTTTTAGTATATGTTGGATTATTTGGATTTAAAGTAAATAGATGGATCCTTTGATTTTTTCATCATCATTTTTCATTCATCTCTGCAAAATCAGATTAGCAATTAAGCTACAGTCGTCGGCGCTATGTGTGTGGGCACAACAAATTTCTGTAGTTTTCTTAAGGGAAATGCTTTATTTTAAATTTAATTTTTGAGTCGGTCTAGGAAACTGATAACTTTAGAGAGGTGAGCACATTTAATATATTATTCCTAGTCAATGTAAACCTTAGTTTTGCTGGTTCTGGATGATAATCACGCAAGTTAATGGTTACATTGCAGAAGTTGACTTTAGATTTGATATATTTTTAGTGGTTTAAACATGGATAATTTTATAATCTTTCGTAAAATAACTCGTTCTTATACTATTCATTCGGCTATTATGGCATAATTTGAAGTGGTGCATCATTCAGTAGATATACTAGTTGGATAAACGTGAAGTATAATTTGTTGTTAGAACTACTGTAAAAATGTAAACGTACATTTTGAATAGTTTTGGTTAGTAATTTGTACTAAATGTTTAGTTCATGTCCTATCTCCTAACGTGATTGCTTCATAGTAAGGAAAACATATTTCAACATTATACTGCCTGTTTCTTATGAACCATGACTTTTGATGGCAACACAACAAACGGCAGTTATTCAATTAAGAGTTACCAACAATGTCAAGGGAAATCACAGTGGGAGTATTCAATACATAAATTACGTAAAAAGTGACCTAGAAACTAAAATAATTGTCTTCCATCTAGAAAGTAAACTGTCCAGATTCACAATAATTCTATTTCGAAAATGGCAAGGAGAGTTTGTGAAAAGGGTCTGCTGGAAGGGGTTCGCAATTTGTTTCCCGTGTCCTCTCCGGTTGGGGGTAACTAGCCCATTGTATTCCCAGTTTGCATATGGCTCGATGCCAACCGGATGTCTGTGTTGCAATCTAGCGGTCAGACAAAAGCCAATCAGTCTCGCAGGTATAGGAAGATCCGCAACTACCATGGATTGTAGCGACACACGGCTTGGGGTGGGAATTATCCTGCTGCCGCTATTTTAATGGCGTCGTAAACTAACTGAAAAATGAATTCATTTACATAACAAGCTTCACTTTTTAACATGACAAAAAGCAAAAGCTTACGCAAACAAACAAAAAATAGTCTAACTCTAAATGCATTTTTAAAAATATAGTTGGTTATAACTCGGCGGTTATTTTTTGTTGTCCTTGTTGGCTTATGTTAGCTTAAATGTATTAATGAGCGAAGCGAAGATTCCATTCTACTACACTGGAGAAAAAAATCCGGAATGTTTTTTTTTCTCGTATTTTTGTCTGTTGGTTAACACGATTCCGGCTAAACCGATACTCCAATTGCGATGAAATTTTCTGGAGACCTTCGAAATCTCTGAACTTAGAACTGCACGGTTCGAAAAATCGATCGAAAAATTATTTCTCTTGAAAATCGCAATTTTACGATTTTTTTTTGTTTTCTTTTTTGTTTTTGTTTGTATTTTTGTGTGTTTGTTAACTCGATTCCGGCTAAACCGATACTCCAATTGCGATGAAATTTTCTGGAGACCTTTGAAATCTCTGAACTTAGAACTGCCACCTTTTTGAGCGCAATCGAAAAATTATTTCTCATGAAAATCGCAATTTTTACGAATTTTTTTCGTTTTTCTTGTTTTTTTTCTGTTTGTATTTTTGTGTGTTTGTTAACACGATTCCGGCTAAACCGATACTCTAATTGTAATGAAATTTTCTGGAGACTTTCGAAATCTCTGAACTTAGACCTGCCAAGTTTTTTGGTACAATAGAAGAAATATTTCTCATAAATACATCGCACTTTTACGTTTTTTTCTCAATTTTTAATGCGATATTTTCGTGATATTTGGGCCGATTCTGACCAAACGGGTGGGGCTACAATGTTCATATTTTTCATCAACATTATGGTAATGGTGATGTAATTGCTTTCTGAAAGAAAAATTTAAAAATTTAGCTAGAATCCATGGAATAAGGTTTAAATATGAGTTTTTTTTAGGTTTCTAATAACAATTTACAAGTAACAATAGAAACTCGACAACAATCACCTACAATGCATTTAACTAGGACTAGGAAAACGCTTAAGTCCCGCCGCGTTGTTGGATGAGCGTAATTGGTGCATTGAGCTGCCATGTGTTACGTGGATTTTCTGTTGTTCTGTGAAAAAATTATTACTAAGTCGAAGATTTTTTTTAATTAAATTAAATAAAATAAAAAATTAACTTAATTTTTTTAATAAATCGTAATTAAAAAAAAAAAAATCGTAAAATTGCAATTTTCATAAGAAATAATTATTCGATCGCGCCCAAATTTAACACGAGTATATTAATTCATGAAATTAAGGTTCTGTGAAAAAATCATTACAATAGGATAAAGCATGTAGGTGTTATAAGTCAAAGAATTGTTTTAAAAAAGAAAAAACCCGTTAAATTTCGATTTTCATGAGAAATAATTTTTCGATTGCGCTCAAATTTCACAAGAATATCTAAATTCATAAAATAAAGGTTCTGTGCAAAAATCATTAAAATCGGATAAATCATGTAGGTGTTTATAAGTCGAAGAAAATTTTTTAAAAAATCGAAAAATATCGTAAAATTGCGTTTTTCATAAGAAAAACTTCCCGATTGCACTCAAAAACATGGCAGTTCTAAGTTCAGAGATTTCGAAGGCCTCCATAAAATTTCATCGCAATCGGAGTATCGGTTTAGCCGAAATCGTGTTAACAAACACACAAAAATACAAAAAAAAAGAAAAAAAAACATTCCGGATTTTTTTCTCCAGTGTAGTGAAATGGAATCTTCGCTTCGCTCGCTACGCTCATCCAAAAATGCTTAAGTCCCGCCGCGTTGATGGATGAGCGTAATTGGTGCATTGAGCTGCCATGTGTTATGCGGATTTTCTGTTGTTCTGTGAAAAAATCATTACTTAATCGAAGATTTTTTTAAATTAAATTAAATTAAATAAAAATTAACTTAATTTTTATAATTAAATAAAATAAAATAAAAATCAACTTAATTTTTTTAATTAAAATCGTAATTTTTTAAAAAGAAAAAAATCGTAAAATTGCAATTTGTATAAGAAATAATTATTCGAATTTAACACGAATATATTAATTCACGAAATTAAGGTTCTGTGAAAAAATCATTACAATAAGATAAAGCATGTAGGTGTTATAAGTCAAAGAATTGTTTTAGAAAAGAAAAAACCCGTAAAATTTTGATTTTCATGAGAAATAATTTTTCGATTACGCTCAAATTTCACACAAATATCTTAATTCATAAAATTAGGGTTCTGTAAAAAAATCATTACAATCGGATAAAGCATGTAGGTGTTATAAGTCGAAGAAATTTTTTAAAAATCGAAAAAAATCGTAAAATTGCGTTTTTTATGAGAAAAAATTTCCCGATTGCGCTCAAAACGTGGCAGTTCTAAGTTCAGAGATTTCGAAGGTCTCCATAAAATTTCATCGCAATCGGAGTATCGGTTTAGCCGGAATCGTGTTAACAACCACAAAAAAAAAAAGAAAAAAAAAAAAAAAAAAAAAAAAACATTCCGGATTTTTTTCTCCAGTGTAGTGAAATGGAATCTTCGCTTCGCTCGCTACGCTCGCTACGCTCATCCAAAAATTATTACTAAGTTCAATTTTTTTAAAAATTTAATTAAATTCAAAAAAAAATAACTTTTTTTTAATTAATCATATTTTAAAAAAATGAAAAAATCATTGAATCGGATAAAGCATGTAGGTGTTATAAGTCGAAGAAATTTTTTAAAAATCGAAAAAAATCGTAAAATTGCGATTTTCATGAGAAATAATTTTTCGATTGCGCTAAAAAACGTGGCAGTTTCCAAGTTCAAAAAGTTCAGAGATTTCGAAGGCCTCCATAAGGTTTCATGGCAATTGGAGTATTGGTTTAGCCGGAATCGTGTTAACAAACACACAAAAATACAAAAAAAAGAAAGAAACAAAAAACATTCCGGATTTTTTTCTCCAGTGTAATGAAATGGAATCTTCGCTTCGCTCATTCAAAAAGCACTTGCAAAAAAAAGTGATCCTATGCAAACTAAAAACTTACCAAACAGCTCATCCATCAATGCGGCGGGACTTATGCGTTTTCCTAGTAATAAATATATCTAGTTTTGGTATTTTACATATACAAAATAACTGTGTGGTTAGAACCATAAATCGTGGTATTTAAGTGTTAGTTTGATTCACATGGAAAGCCACGTGGAAAGTAAGACTTTTTATATAAAATGAAAAAAAAAAACATTGAAATGAAAGAAATCTTAACTATACTTCAAGTCAAGAACTCCAGCACGCAACAGCAACAGTTTAATATTTAATATTTTGCTTACTCATAATATTTCCTGAAAACAAGATACGATGAATGACGTGTTGCAATAAAGAATAGATCTTACTTTTTATCGCGTAGTTACAATTCCAATGAGACTGTTCTACCACAGATAATAGAGTACACTACGTAGTGTACTCTGTTATCTGTGGTTCTACTGTTCAAAACGTGTCTAATACTAAAATTGGTAGGATCGTGTGCATCAACAAACTAACATTTGTTGACGTGAAACGCTGACGAAACCATCTAAAATCTCGTATACAGTATGAACCTCATGTAAATTACTCTCTTGTTAGTGATTGTGAAGTACGCATAATTATAAGTCACGCTTATTGTCAAGAAATAATTTTCTTCATGCAAAATATACAACTCAGTACTAAACTTGTTTCTACTATACCACCGTATTTATTACAACAACCACAAACTGAAATAAATGGCATAATATTCTTTTAAATATCAGTGCCATGGCTAATGGAAATTATTCATGAAACGAAATAAATTCACGAAGTAAAGTGGAATGTAAAAAATGGAGATATAAACGCTTTAAAAATAATTGAAGCATATAAACTATATTGAAGTTTCATCTAAACCGCGTACAATAATATATTCATAATACAAGTTATTTGTAAAAATAAGTATTAGTGAAGTGAGTTTAAAATTGTTCAGTACATCTTTAATATGACAAAATGACAGAAATATGTTACTTGTAAAATCATGTACTGATAAAATGCAATTTACACAATCTATGCATGGTGCAGGGTTCGAGCCCACGTTCCTGTACGGGGTAAGCTGGGATCTGCGCCAGAACCAAATTCGCCACAGAGGTGCGAGATGCATAATTATTGATATGAGCCTGGTAACTTCTTGATATTTTTAGATTTATCGTTTGCTTGATGATAAATTCCAGCCGTGACACGATACGGTGGGCAGTTGCGTAGGACGTTGTGCGTGGGCGTAAAGGATCTTGGGGAGTCGACGGCCTAAGTGTATCTCTGCGCGAAAATAGAATCAATGTTTCATCAGTAATGGTGATATTTGATATATTTTTAAGGCATTATTTATGCATCATCTTCTGTTGTATAGGGACAAAATCGCGAGACTTGGACGCTCTTTATCTCAAGGGAGACATTGTACTTGTATATTGTAGTTGTATATATGTATATTATTTCGCAGTCCCACGTTCAACAGCACTTTAGTAAGGCGTATAAACGTTTTTTACCATTCGTGGTAAAAGAACAAAGCTCAGCTCACTTGAGATCTGATTTGATGTTGTACAGCTACGAGCGTACGTAGACGTCTCGACTTCTATTATTCCACTCTGAACACGAAGATTCAGACTAACTAGATCTGCCTGGACTAATTTAATTTCTAGTTGCATGTCAAGTTTGATAAGCCACCACCGATAAGCCTAACTAAAATCAATGTTAGCCTTGGAATAAATGTAACGAAGTCTATACAAATTCCGCTCTGCATATTTGTTGGCCTATTCTAAAAGAGAATCTCTTGGTCAACAATATTAAATTCATGACACTGCACTTTTCGTTTCTGTACAATAGTATAAGATTCATGTCTGCATTATTTTTAAATAGGGAGCGAAGCTACAAAAATTACAGATTGTCGAAGAACGTACAATTAAAATTTTAATTCTAATTGAAAGTTTTGGTGGAGGTGCCGGGTACGACTTAAAATCCATAATAAAATGTTTGCCCAATCCCCCGACCCTTAGGGTCGTCATTCTTGTTTTACAGCAATGTCAAGACAAAAGACGCCGGAGGTTGTGTTCGGTTTTTATCTTGAGACGTGACGCACGCGCTAACGAACAGACGGACTGAAAAGTGAGGCTGCTTCCAAATAATAATAAATACTATAGAAATTAATAACACAATTGTAATGTGCTGAAAATTGTTATCTATTGTTGCTGCTGATAATAGTCGGACTCATGGATTGGATTGAGAGTAGAAAATAACAAGGTGAAATTAGAGTTATAGGTGTCAAGTCCTTGCTTGATATTTTGTCGGTGGATGTAGGTTTGACGGCTTGTGAGAAATAGTGGTTTAAAGAAGTTTTCGGAATATTAGTTTCTTTGCCGGCTCGAGCACCACGGTTAATTCTCAAGAGTTAAAATATGTCTGTTATTCTTTTTAGGTCGACGCGATAATTTTATGACAATCTTTTAATACAAGCTTATTTTTTAAGATGTTAGACGAATTTATTGTTTTTAACGTTTACACTATATTGTTAAGAGATTCCTACAATCGTTGGAAAAGTTTTGGTTACTGTTCAAGTGTTGGCTAACTTACACCAGAAACATACAACGTTTCAACATTTTTGAGAAGCATATCTAATATTTATCCAAAATAATTTTGATAATTTAACAGGGATTATGCACCTTGCAAATACTGTCAGATTAATTTGACGCTAGCCGTGACTATTACTGAAAGACTGACGATTGCTTCTATTTTACATTTAATTATCAGTTCTATTTACACTTTGTTGCTAATTTTGTATTATAAAGTCATATATTTTATAACGATTTATAACGATTTATTTCTCAAGTTTTTTGCATTAATCTGGTTTGACAACATTCCCAATCAAACTATATAACCATAATACGCAAACGTTTAGTACAACACATTATTTTTTCGGTTTGTAAGTATTGTCATTGTTTTAACTAATTTATATTATTTTCAATTAATTAATTCTGACGTTCCAAATTTCGCATTTAAAGGTAAACTAACATACGAATTTCCAAGCGTTATGAACTAGTTATGACTATTTATAACTTTCATTATTTGGGGACCACTTTCTATATAAAAACAATTTGTCTGTTTTACAAAAGAAGCTTAGTGTGTACATTAGTAATTTGTACTCTTAGTTACTAAGTTTTACAGCTGTTAATCATAGCACAATAGGTTAATTTAATAGAACAAAAGAAACTCGTATTTTCGGTAAAAACCTGGTCCCACGTTGCTTCGTTTCCACCGAACCAATTTGATAGGGAGGTGGGTGTTTTTCCTGGCAAGAGTCTATAGCACATTATCTAATTTGTCGGGAACACATTTCTCAAAGGCGATTTTAATCTGTTCTCTTTGTTAACGCCTGACGGAGGGTTTCACCCTTCAGTGTCCCGGCTCGTCAGTCCGCGTCCTATCCGTGGCCGAGACGGGAGGCGGCAAGACGCGTGCTTTTAAACAGATTAAATTTACTTGTTTACTTCGCAACTCAATAAGATTAATTAACTATAGAGCCCCCCACGTAACTGAGGAATATTATATAAAGAGAGTGCGAGAGAGAGGCCAACAGTTCTTCAATGAGCTAAACGAAGAAAGCTTTCTTAGTAATTAGCTTCACGAATTAAAAAAGATCGAAGTGATTTCTTAGTTCAATATTTAAATGTTCAGCCTGGGGATTACTTTACGAAAGTTGTGAACTTGTTTTTAACTTGTTAATATGCTAACCGTATCTAATGTAGTACAGTTTATCTGTGTTGGAACATATTATTATTAAAGTAAACATATGCATCTGGCATCGTCAATAGGCCATCCAGATTGACAACCAGAATAATAATTATTAATAAGATTATTAACCTAAATTTAAATGGAACTTTTAATCGAATTCATTTTCGAATTACAACTTTATAATATATGTACTAGATTCCTGTGGAGGTATTTTTTCAAATTAAATTTTGATATGTGTTCGTCCCATTGCCAAGCCTTTTATTTCCAATCATGTCCTATAGGCTAAACATAAGTGGAAAGCAGAGGAGTCCAGAATTGATTTCGATTTATTAAGATTTATCTAGTCTGAGTAAGATACTGTATTAATTGAAATCAACGTGTTATGTGAAGTATGAAAGCAAGTATCTACGCAAAATGCAAGGGATTTCTGAAAACTTGTGAAATTTAATTCAGTCAATAATAAAAAACTAACCGACAATGTTGGCTCGATCCCGTCGAGACCGGCAGTCCTGACAGAAGGTTTGTTCCTTACTTTTTCTCAATTGTTAATGCGAACGCAAGGGATTGAGTCCTCTTTAACAGCCCTCGGACATCCTTCCACAATAATTGGCCTAACTCCAATATACCTAGTTAGATACCTGAAGAGGGGCATGCATTGCACCCTGGGCAGGCTTTATAATTTATTAAAAATTACTATGACAAAACTTATAATAATTGCTAGTAGAGAAATGTGTTTTCTTTTCTTTGAACTGCATACTTGATACTATCATTATAAACAAGAGTTTCCTACCAGTTCTTTCTGTTGTGCAACAAAGCTTATAAAACATGTGTTGATCATAAACTTTTATGTATTGCAATTGTTCGCTGTAAGTCTTATCATAGGCTCTCTGCAATTTAATTCAGTGCGACCAGCTAGGAGCATGTAATATACTTCACATAATAATATAATCGTTAACTTACGGTGATGTAATAATATAAACGCATGCCCCTTATAATGAGTTATACTTTTGCTGCTTTAAGACCTTTGTGTTGAGAGAAGATCGAAAGAATTGAAAAGAAGATTTAAAGGTGTGCAAAAGCATATGAAGATTTGGTACCTATATAAATTGACAGTAGATTCACCAAGATGAACAAAGAAATATATTCAACTTAAACTTGAAATACTATTAATGTTACATGGTTTACACTAGAATTAATTTCGAATGAAATGTCTTGGAAATAACAGTCCAAGTGCAGTTTGCTAAATGTGACTCTTACCAACGAGTTTCTTAAAATAAGGCGACATGATTTAACTGTAGGTTTGATGCATGTGCATGAACACTTCCTTGCGTGCCTACCAAGGTGTTGAAACGCTGATAAGCCTCAGTGGCGGCCTTATCGAGATCAAGTACTCATAAACCACGCCACTGTGTCGCCTTATCAGCTCCATTGTTGTCTTATCTCTGTTTACACATCGGCTGACGAGTGAGGGTGGTTCAAGGTGAGCCCGCTACATGGCGGTAAGAAGTCGTCGAGGGGAGCGGGAAAATGTTTGTTCTAAACCGGCGTTAATTCGAGCAACGTCGTCACGTGACTATTAAACGTTGCACAAATAGCCGTGTTTTGTCTTCCAGGTTACAACATTTCCGGTTTACAACTTAAGTCAGATTGTTCGTCTAATTTACAACAAAATGTACCATCATTAAACGCTTGCTAATGAGCTGTTGAATCGTCATAATAATAATCCGACCATATGTCCAACAATGAAGTCGGGTGGGGGTGGGAAGATCCCACCAAACTCTTAGGCCTCCAGGTCTATCGAAGTCGGCTAGCCATGTCAGACGATTCGCCCATATTGTTTCGCTCTTCCCTTCCCCTTCCCCCCCAACGTCACTTTATTGTTCCTCAGGTATTACCACCAGTTTATGCCACATTTTTCTTTCTCCCCACCACTTTTCCTCTTGAATTCTTTCCCAAGCTACGTTTCGTCTTTCCATATCCATCTCAATTGCATCTTGCCACCTCAGTCTGGGTCTCCCTCGCTATATTAATCGGCATATTATTATAATATAATAAAATTACCGTAACATATTTGTTTCGGAAACTTTGCACATGTCCTTGAAACAGATATAAAGTTGCCTATGATAAAACTTATTAAATGTTGATATATTATTTGTGGGTGTGTGTTGTGTATTGTGAAAATTTAAATTGATCTTGTTGATTAGTTTTAATTACAACCCTTCTTGTTTAGAAAAGTTGTGTTATAGAAGGCCTTATTTATAATAATAATATGTTTCTATCACAATACAATGTGGAAAGTTAAGGACCTCCGTGATGTCGGTCGGCCGTGCAAAGCGGATTAAACTGCCCCTGCTTCTTAGTTCTTACCAGAGTGTTACTGAAAGCAAAATGTTTCAGAGTGAACCCGGTGACTGTGTGCGTATGCCACGTTAACGCAGATTCCACCCTAGGCCTACATACGTCCGAAACGTGCGTCATAAAAAAGCAATGTATGTTTCTTTTAGGTCTCTTTGATTTAATAATCCGGGCATCTAAATGGATATTAACTGCGAGGAATGCAATTTGGCTGGTAATACGCCCCAGCAATGCCTCCATTAGCGACGTAGACCCCACACACACGCTGGGCATAGTGTTATCACTCATCAGGCCTAATGCGGTTAACTGACCAACCCTATACAGCCTGATATGATTATGAATGAGTATACGCGTAGTGCTCATATTAACTAGGCACATGCATCTACCTAGTGGATGTTGCGTTTTCCACGCTACAATCCCATCATTTAGTTTGAAATAGTTTGATTCGGCCAGCCAGCATGCTCATTATATTATATTTTAAAATTTGTCTGTCCACTCACATTTGTTTGGTATCTAACATAAGTAAGAAGAAGTGAGTTTTTGTTGCTTATAACGTCTCTGTTATTGCAATACTACTATTCGAGACGGTGAGTGGTTAATTACAAAAGCCCATAACTTATGCGGGATTCTAAAGATCTAAATAAAAAAGAGCACACAAATAAACACAATTATTCGTCCTTCATCGCCATGCTCTGCCAATTCTATCCCGACCCCAGACGGAATTTTCAAATATGCCATTAAGCATGCCTTTAATCATTTTGTTTGAGATAGAGTAGCCTAAGGCATAAATAACAGGTTCAATAATAATAATAATTCTAAATTTGAACGTAATTTATGACAGTAGCTGCCATAAAAGTAACTTATGTAATATGGCCAGTTGACTTACTTCTAAACTCACTTTTTAACTTTTTTAACATAAATAATAATATATTCTGCATAGTATGTTCAGGTCAAAATACAGTTAACAATTCAATTTCGGTATTTATAGCAGAAATGTTCTTTTGCAACATCTAAAATGCAAGTAAGTAACTTATTTTAAACAAAAATAAAGTAGACAAAACTATCGTCCGTCCGTAAAAGTACCATAAATTTGCCACTTACCACTGAAAATACAATTTAAATCATCGCAATATAGGCTTTTGGTGGAGGTGCCGGGTCCATGGGCAAAACCATAGCATGTTATTTAGCAGTGTGCGGTTAGTGAGTGGGTGAACACTACATGATTTACCGACAGTGTTGGCTCGGGCGCTAAGCGCTCGACTCTGATTCGGGAGGTCCCGGGTTCGAATCCCGTCGAGACCGGCAATCCTGACTGAAGGTTTTTCCGAGGTTTTTCTCAGTCGTTAAGGCGAATGCAAAGGAATGAGTCCTCTTAAACAGCCCTCGGAGATCCCTTCACAATTTCCTATCCGCACATACCTAGTTCATTTGAAGAGGGGCTAATTGCACCCTATAACAGGTTTCCCACGATAAAAAAAATAAATAAAAAAATAACTACATGATTTGAGTATAAATGTAATGTAGGCTTTTGGTGGAGGTGCCGGGTCCATGGGCAAAATACATTTCCAATTTTCATCAGAAGAAGAAGATTTTGTGTACTTATATAATAATTCTTAATGTTGTTCCGAATTAGCCGCGGGTGGAATCGTGCCCAGCTTGTTGGTCGGTATGTCCTAAAAGTACCGGTCTCTAGTTCGCCATTGTTCGCTCGTTGGCGGCGTATGTGCTAACCAAGTATGCTTGATCTGCTTTAAATTTAAGTTCCCACTTACATTTTTTGTGAGAGAGTGAGTAGACTGAAAATACGAATTTACTTTTTAATTTATTCAATAACAAAACAACATGAAAACAGAACAATATACAAAATCTTTGAAAACATACACGTAGGCTACCAATAATAATAAGTTCATATTATCGTTGAGTTGATACAATAGTTATCGTAGCTTTTCGTGACAGGTGATCAAAACAAACAAATCAGTAATACTTGCTATTAATTATGGCATAGTATACAATATCAATTACGCCAATTTGATATCAATCGACAACTTGTGTCCTTAAAGCAGGCTTATGAAAAATTCTGATAAACCTTCTAAGTAGAAGATCATTCGACTGTAAACAGATACTCTAGAAGATCATTCAACTGTCTACAGATACTCTTGTCTGCAACGGAATCAGAAATAAATTCACATTGTAAACGAGGCCCAATTGATACGGACTCGGCGAAGCTAATACTTGCACAATGCCCATTTAATAGGCAACTACTTGTTGCATATAACTTGATAACGTTGCTATATTAAAGTATCTTAATCTTATCAGCCTTATCAGCTACTTTTGTCTCAAACGCGAATACGGAACATCAGAATGAATAATATTATGTTTTATGGTATAATATGGAATATCGTCGCTTCGTTTTACTTATATTTCGATAGGTTTGTTTGAAACGTAATTATTTGCGAAATATAGATTCGAGAAAAGTATGTATTGGATGTTTCTTGACGTATAATTTGATAATTAATGTGATTAGTTGGTAATGAACGTTGAAGAAAGTTGGTAGTGTAGATTTTGTGAAAGAAAGAAAGAGGAGTTTGAGAAGTTGATGGTGGGGAGATTTTGTTAAAAGCTAGAAGAGAGATCGTGAGATCTTGGATTGATAACATTGGAATAATTTTGGAGAAAATAATGCTAGCTATTGCGTGATGTAGGCATGTACGAATATCACGGAAGAGTTATCAGGGTAAGAGAAGAGTATGTAGGTGGTTCACTAGCGACGTCCTTTACTAACAGGTTCAACTCATGAAGGTGTTGTATATTGCGTATATTAAGGTTATCAAGAATTTTCTCTCTAATATTCGAGCAAGCTACGTTTAAGTTAAAGCCTACTTAGGAACAGTTCCTAACACTGCTTACGAAAATTAGCACCACATAAAACCTGCATCCTGAGCAAAACTAATTCTATACAAAGTAACATATGTAGGTATAATTTAATTGATAACCTAATCCGTGTATTTGTTAACTAATTTATAACGCTCATCCTATAATCACATTCTTAATCCAATCGATTAAAACATTTGCCAATCCCCACCTCTTAGTAACTGTTAGTTATAGGTAACGTTTAAGGGTGTTGCGCTCCCACTCTAGGAGGCATCCATCACGGTTTGACTGACACCCTCGCCCGGGCACTCACAGAACACACTCACGTCCGCCCCGAGCGCAGAAACACCGCCTAATGGAAATCGTGACCCGAGAGTCCTGGGTTCACGATCCATCAACACCCGGCCGCATTCCTTATTCCGTCCAAGCCAACTACACGGGTCCCAGTTACATGACGAAACAGGGATTGCATTTCGAGAGTATTAAGGAGGGCGCACGCCTTCCGCGCCCAATGTTGATGCACGGACGCGTTCGGCCCGAACGGCGCGAGTTGATATCCCATTGATATGCTCCACTTGGCCGAAGACCTCACGGGTGCTGTACAGAACACAGATGTGTGCCGGCGAGGTACTTCTTTCAATAAAGTCGGTAGTGTAGCGAGCTGTAGGAACACCGGACCGGTAGAGAAGTTGGTAATAACAGACAGCTAACTATACCACTTCTGACTCTGTAAGAAAGACTAACTAGCCACAGAAGCTGATTGAATGCGAAATCTCACTGGTTTGTCTAATTTACTAATTATGATAATTAAAGTTAACCATTCACTCACTACTTAACTATTGTGGAAGGGAAAGATACAATATTGTCGCTGGCTAACTTTTTGCCGTTAACGGTCCTAAAATGTAACCAAATACATTTATTTCGTTTCAATAAAATCAGATTCTTGCGTTATGAATATGATTGGCGTGCACATTTAAGATAAGAGTTAAAGAATAATTTAAAATATTTGTTCGCTTGGCATTTGATGCGCCAGGTTAAATGTTGCTCGTTTGGTTTGTTCTAGATTGCTTGATTAGCTTCAGGTCCCATACTAACACGTATGCCGGATGAACATAACATATTAGCATAGTTTACATAATTAGTATTGGGAGGTTTAGATGTTTGGCGTATTAGGTAATGCTTTGATAAAACTCATTCAGAAGGTGATGGTGTGAGGGGGGGGGGGTCAGTATGCAACACTAGCATGTGGGAGTGTCCAGTATGGTGTCGCACCATGTAAGTGTTACAGTATGTGAATGTCCAGCACACAGATTAGGCTCCCCCTATACGTGGTAATAGCAGCATGTGAAGTGACACTCAAGTAGGCCAGGGGTTGTGGTAACCGCAGAGGGAACTCAGAATTCAGTGACGCCGGCGTTATAGGCACGTACCGTGGGCACTTCCTTCACTGCACAAACCTATCTGGCGCTGAAACCACGATGTGGGATTCGATTGAATTACGGGCGTGATTCTCACCGCAGACAGGCAACCCATACTGAGGCCCTTTCTCAGAGGTTTAGCAGTTAGAAGTTCGATGCTATAGAAATCTACTATAGTTCTCAATTATCAAGTTCCTCCTTGTACCATATACAATAGCTAATATTAGAATCAGTTAACTGTGATAATAGTTATTAAACTATTTAAATAGTGAATTAGTACTCGGGGTATATTTGGTTGTCCCAGCCAGTGGGTCAGAAACGTGTGAAACCAAAGTCACAAATTATTTTATTATTTATTTAATTAGGACTTTTCGAATTTCTTTTATACGATCTAACGCAACATAATGACTTTATGATTTTGGTCAGCCGTGAACAACAAATAACTAGTAATTTATCAAATGAAATAATAAAGTAATACCATAATTATTTATTCTTGATTAATAATTGATAAATCTGCATTTCAAGGAGTATAAACACAATCCTTTACTTTCAGTATCGCTGTTGAATGGTGCCCTATCTTTCCATTGATTTAATTTTTAATCTCTTTTGTAGCAAATGACAAAATTTGATGCATTATTTTAGAAATATTTTTTAAGAGACATAGCTAATCGAGACAACCTCTAAGCTAGTGATGACGAAGTCAGTCAAAAGGTTAACTTCAGGATAACCCAAAATCCCATTCTTAAGTACACTGCGATTTTGATTAAAAATCTCATCATTTTTATAATTTAACGTGATATGAAAGCACCTATTATAATTGAAACATATTTTAAAATAATAAAACAAGGTCAATCACAGAATGATTTATTTAATTCGCATTGTTATGAAACGTATTATAAATTTAAATAAACAATTTGCGTCCTTGTATTTTCTTCATTTTAACATAGGTTTATAAAATATCGGAATTTAATTTCAAAGCAATAGATGATTATAGTCAATGAATGGCACTTCTTACAAAAGTAGGTGTAGGGGAGAGAGGAAGACTCATTTACCGTGGTGAAGACTGAAGACAATGTGGCAACAGGGTTATCTAAGCAATCTTGGTTTACACAGAAGTTAACATGGTGCATTATACGCTAGCATGATTGAATAGCTTCAATGTTCATCTGGGAAGATTAGTGAATGGATTATGCAGATTCGTCTGTAACATGAACTTCCTAGACTTGAAGAGACTGAAGCTACTACAATGGCTGAACCTTCTAATCCATACTCATATACCGCGCTGCAGGAGCCTGTCAGGAATTACTGGGATATAGTTATAATTGTGGCTTGTTGATGCATTTAACAACCACCTGTGATATAAGCAGATCATCTTTAAAAAGTTTGTGCAGAAAAATTACTCCTTTCTTTAGGGGGCACAGCTAGTTAAACCTAAACAACCTTTACGTGATACCGCTTGATACTGATTCGGTGACGTCACTAAAAGGGCACGTGGATAGATGTAAAGAAATGCCATAGGATTCATAGGATTCAATTTCATCATTCCATTGTGACTTAAGACATAATAATTAAAGAACATATTAGTCAGAACTGCGTTTTTATTTTTTTTTATATTTTTTTACCAAAGCCATACAAGTACGCAGAACAAATTATATATTTGAAATCTGTATCTCTATATTATTTAAAAACAGATCTTGTGTTAATTGTACATGAACTGTTCAAGATATGTTTGATAGGTCTCATACCCTGGCGTTCGCCTTTAGTCTGAAACTTTCAGTAAGATTGCCGGTAGCGAGTTTCGAACTGGTGACTTCCCGAATCAGTTTCATGTGTTACGCACGAGATACTTCTTGGTCAACATCATAAATGCATTGTTATTTATATTTTAAGTCACACGGAGCCACTTCATTAGACTCCTCCACTTACAATAAGATCTTGTAACTTTTACTCTGAGAAGTTATTCTCAAAATGCATATTAATTTTATTGTAACAAAAAAGTATTTATTTAAGCTTATGTTATTCATGAAAAGAAGAATTCAGGACTTTTCAATAATGTTGCCCTAACTTTGCTGTCCATGGAGCACAATAATATAGGTTCGTAATAATATCCTATATTTATAAGTATGCACATTGTATTCCCCGCCCGAGTGTGGAGATGTCAATGTTGTCAGGGTGGTATTGCGAGCGGCTCCGGAGCTAGGGTGAATATGTTATACGACGGATCCCGGCTCTAGTTTCTAATCAAACCTTATCACCGGATTGAATCGAACTGCAGGGGCGTCCCGCGGATGTCTGAGATATTTAAATGAGCATGTCCAAACCAGACAGTTTGCAAAGACGAACCAACCCAACAACTTTCCACAAAATTATTTAAACTTCGTTGAACTAATGCGTATAAGCTCGACTACTGAATATAAAAACCCGGCTGCGTAAAACAAACAAATCGAAGGTAAATTCGTGACGAATTGGAATTGTACCGAGAAGATTGGTGTTTTGTATGGGAGCGCGCGAGAAAAATCTCTCTCAGTGGAATGGTTTGACAGAGTATTTCGAGAGGGTAAACCAGCATCGATCAATAAATCAGACCTCTAAACAATTATTGAATCACGACGGGATGTCGAAGTACTAACTAACCTGGCCGCATTATGTACGGAGCATCCTAAATGAAAGTAAGCGCCGCATTCAACGGACGCCCCCAAAACACCGACACGACATTTTCATACCCGTAAGGAGTTGGTATACATTTTAAAACGTAATCAAGTTTACTTTACATGAGAAACACAATTCACTAGTTCCAAACATTCTTTGTAGAACTCATTTTCAAAGATGGTCCCTAAGCCAAAATACATGATATACCCCAGATTTGACACATGCATGATAAAACGTTGTTTTGCTGAATGGTTGGTGTATTTGAGAACCATATACGGAAAATTTTCACCTGAAGATTTGAACAAATACAGTCAAAAGCATTAATTAAGTCACCACAACGAATGTTTTTGTTTAAACTAGGAAAACGCTTAAGTCCCGCCGCGTTGTTGGATGAGCGTAATTCATTGAGCTACCATGTGTTATGTGGATTTTCTGTTGTTCTGTGAAAAATCATTTCAGTTGAAGATTTTTTTAAAAATTAATTTAAATTAAATAAAAAAATAAACTTTAATCTTTAATTTTTTTAATAAATCGTAATTTTAAAAAAGAAAAAAATCGTGAATTTTCGATTTTCATAAGAAATGATTATTCGATTGTGCTCAAATTTCACACGAATATGTTGATTCATAAAATTAAGGTTCTGTGAAAAAATTATTACAATCGGATAAAGCATGTAGGTGTTATGAGTCAAAAAATTGTTTTGAAAAAGAAAAAAAACGTAAAATTTTGATTTTCATAAGAAATAATTTTTCGATTGCGCTCAAATTTTACACGAATATCTTAATTCATAAAATTATGGTTCTGTGAAAAAATTATTAAATTCGGATAAAGCATGTAGGTGTTGTAAGTCGAAGAAATTTTAAAAAAATTGAAAAAAATCGTAAAATTGCAATTTTCATGATAAATAATTTTTTGATTGTGCTCAAAAACGTGGCAGTTCTAAGTTCAGAGATTTCGAAGACCTCCATAAAATTTCATCGCAATCGGAGTATCGGTTTAGCCGGAATCGTGTTAACAAACAGACAAAAATACATAAAAAAAAGAAAGAAAAAAAAAACATTCCGGATTTTTTTCTCCAGTGTAGTGAAATGGAATCTTCGCTTCGCTCGCTACGCTCATCCAACAAACAGTACAATTTGTTTTCTACGGTCATGTGAACGGTATACATAAACATAACAAAAACTTGTAGAAATACAGCCAAACCTTACACACTCAAAAGGAATGAGATCTAAAAAAGGGCCAAGCTCATCTACCCTTCCACATAAACGTACAGTGTCCCATAACAGCATCCTCGAAAAGCTTGGCAAAATAGAATTTGCGATTATTAATTTAACGTAATAGTTTATCCAAGTTCTTTTTTTCTAATTAATTTAAACGTAATAACATGCAAATTCTATTTTGCCAAGCTTTTCGAGGATGCTGTTATGGGACACTGTACGTTTATGTGGAAGGGTAGATGAGCTTGACCCTTTTTTAGATCTCATTCCTTTTGAGTGTATTTCTACAAGTTTTTGTTATGTGTGTGATCTCATTACTTTTTCAAGTTCCATTACAAAATTATTTGCTAAAATAAAATATTTTTATCTAAGTTGATTTAAATTCTATGGTATTAGCAGTAACAATATAGGATGTAAAATATCTAGACTCGGATTCATGTACATCCTGGGTATAGGTGGTATAACCATGGTATAACGACGGTATAAGGACTGGACCCCAATTCTTGAGTTCGTGGGAGATGAGTTGAAAACGCAATTTGAAAACGAAGTCGTTTTCGTTTTCGAAGGAATTGGTATTCTTGAACGGTATCGTGGAAAACGTCATGGGTTGTGAGTTGAAAGCATTGATATTAATTAAACCCCTATAGTAGGCTAGATTAGCAGTCTCCTATACCTCCGCACAGGCGCGAGCGTAGCAAATTGAAGATTCAACCGGCCCATTTCAAGATGGCGATTTGGTGTTTTAATTTATGCTTTTTTAATGCAATAAAGTATTTTACTGGATTGTTTGATATGGTTTTAGCTTGTGCAGCATGGTATTAAACAAAAGAAAAAATACGAAGTGATTGCATAAGGGAATTTAGTAATCATTTGGTGTTAAAGGCTAGTATGCTTACCTGTCAACCTGGCGGCAATCTTGAGAACTATTTGGCCACAAATCGCTCCCATTTGATTAACATGTAAACTGTCATTTTAAGATGGCTTCTAATTGTACCGGAAGTGGACCACCGACTGCTGGTCTAGCCAATTATATAGGATGTCTATGGTTGAAAGAGTATCACGAAATCCAAACACTTTAAAAAGATTTGCGTATAGCAAAGAGCTCGAAAAAGTTCTATATTTATTCTAGATGGCAGTGCCTTCATAAACGCGGGCCAATCGAAAGACAAGTTGTATGAAATGATTTGATTGTTGCAATTATGTAAACAAACAGTTGAGCAAGTTCATATCAGAACAATGTTGTGCTGGCATAGGGTTGGCTAGGCTTGTCAAACATGTAATGTAAGTATGAATTTTACTAGTCCTATAGCCAAATGGAACTTTAGACCTACACTTTTGCATTATAAATAAATTTTCCACATCTGGGCCTAGGCCAGGGACGGTTTCTGATTTGTTTTATGAGAGTATAATGACACATTTTCTCGTTCCACACAAAGAAGAAAAATTTTAAATGTCCGCTATTTGTTTACGTATCGCACTTTCCCGCCTAACTCTGCTTATACCGTCAACAAGTGTCAAGTAACTATGGTTACTTGTTGATTGTATGCCAAGTGTTTAAGGCTTATTTTAAAACCTTTATTTGGAAGCCTTCCAACAAACTTTTTCAACTTTTTTTTTCAAAAGAGACTATCATTCTATAACCTTAATGTCCATGTAAAATATGAACATTGTAGTCCCACCCGTCTGGTCAGAATCGCGGGCCGACGTATTAGATGTTAGCAGTAGCAGTAGTAGGCAGTAGTAGGCAGTAGCAGTAGCTAACATCCTTAAAGTGATTTTGAGCATGTTTCAAGCCATTTTTTCACCAAGAAGGAATAATCGTACCCCAATAAAATTTGGCATGTGTTGTCAGGTACCTAAATCCCCTCGATTGTGATAGTTTTCAAGTTCACATCACGTTACATGACGGCTGGGTAACACCTCGAAATCACCCCAACTCTGCTTGGTGTATAAGGTGCTTGAGTGTGTAGCGCACCGCGGCTTGGCTGCGGCGCCCTAACGGGCACCTAGATATATTACTAGGAAGCTTCGCAAACGCTTTTTCAGGCGCGTTGTTGGATGAGCGTAATTGGTGCATTGAGCTGCCATGTGTTATGCGGATTTTCTGTAGTTCTGTAAAAAATTCATTACTTAGTCGAAGATTTTTTTAAATTTAATTTCATTAAATAAAAAATTAATTTAAATTTTTTAATTAATCGTAATTTTTAAAAGAGAAAAAAATAGTAAAATTGTGATTTACATAAGAAATAATTATTTGATTGCGCTCAAATTTAACACGAATATATTAATTATAAAATTAAGGTTCTGTAAAAAAATCATTATAATAGGATAAAGCATGTAGGTGTTATAAGTCAAAGAATTGTTTAAAAAAAGAAAAAAACCCGTAAAATTTCGATATTCATGAGAAATAATTTTCCGATTGCGCTCAAAAACGTGGCAGTTCTAAGTTCAGAGATTTCGAAGGCTTCCAGAAACTTTCATCGCAATTGGAGTATCGGTTTAGCCGGAATCGTGTTAACAAACACACAAAAATACGAACAGAAAAAATTTCCGGATTTTTTTCTCCAGTGTAGTGAAATGGAAAAAATTGTTCATTTATTAATTTAATTATTAAACTAGTTATGTACGTGGTCCACACCCAATACAACATCGCTGGACTAATTAAAGTCTTCACAAATCTACACACATTTTTATTAACCATTTTTTGTCTTTGTCAGTATAAAAAATTGAGTACGTAGTTCACACTAGACCCACCACACGCGACGTTTCGAGGGAGTAGCGTCCCCGATCATCTACTATAGGGTCTCCACGACGAGTCCGATCTGTTCTTCTCCCTCAAAGTGGTCTGTTGTAATGACCTTCAACTTATTCATTCGGAAGTTTATTAACAGCAACATAGTTCGAACCATCTAAAGCTGGCGGTGTTCGCATGCCCCACTTACGACTTGAGACACGCGAGTTTAAAAATCCCGTTTAATATTCCCACTCTGAAAATATCGTAGCGGAATCTAAAGTTATGGTTTAATAACTTAACCCTAATAATATTGCGATGTCCGTGTGGGGTCTCGAGCGGCAACTTGGGTTCCTGTGGGTTCCATTATTCACAAACGAGTTTTAATCCTATACTTTGATCCTTTCATACTTTAAGCCCACCCAGGGTGCATTATATCGTATAAGCCTTTGACTTATTTGTGTTCAACTTTCTTAATAATGTGTATGTGCTATAGTACATTGCTACCCGGACCCCACATAACTAATTTAATTCCCGTTACTCTTCATTGAGTAAAACAGAAGTTTTTGTTGTTGTAACTTCCCCTAAATATAACATGTTTTACGTAGAAAATAAACGATGCAGTGTCGAGAGAGGCATTACGATGAATACACCTGACCTGTTTAACGCTTTGCCCTCTTTTCAAGTAACTGCGAAAAAACGGACGAATAGAAAATCTTACATCATGGAGGAAGAAATCATAAAACTCTTATTTATTGTAAATTGTCGCTGTAAAATTACATTTATAATGATGTTTACTTTATAAAAGAGTTGCTTCTAAATGCAAACACGGAGTCCTTTGTTTTGTGCCACTTTTGTTTTTATTTTGGGAAAAAAGTTGTCTTCGGTTACACTGCGTTAAATAGAAATACATTTGGACAGTACTTGTTCAAGCGTAGCCTTACGAAGCATTTATAAATACAAAACAATTGGATCAACATTCATTGCTATGGCATCGTCTTAACGAATCCAAGCATGAAAGACTAGCACAAGGCACGGCCGAAACAAACCCCATCGTTGCCCCACGCAGGACTCGAACCCACACCCTTTGCTACGAGGGGTGTGTGGACTGGACACAACTCCATGCCTCACGCAGGACTCGAACCCACACCCTTTGCTACGAGGGGTGTGTGGACTGGACACAACACGACGGCCATACATTGTGCGCCACTTCAGATATATATAACCTCTAAGAATACACGGTTGTTGTAATTGTCCTTCACCTTCATCTAGCAACAAAAAAGAGCATCACCCTCGTAATAGTTAAGAAATGAATGTCCAACTGCAGGGTGAAAGACTCACCATCAGCATGCGTCTTGTGACCTTGGCCCCACGTTAGTTATAAGTTATTCGGGTTTAAGGGCACACACCACAAACATTACTTATTAATGTACGATACTTGTTTTTAAAATTAGTTATTATTTTATTTTATTAATTAATTATGTTATTAACAAGAAAGTTGGTTAAAGATAGATGAAAAGATTCTCTTCTTACCCATGGATTCATTGATGTAATTGTTAATCAAATATCAAAATCCAATGTGAAACTACTTCGGTTATAGAGAAAGTCGAGTCAAGAATCTAGGTGCTAACTTTCCGCACCCTGAACTACGTGATATCTTCAGCCACTCTTTTCTGCTTGTAACTAAAAATACCACATTCATATCACCCAATGTATGCATTGAAAATGATATTACCCTATACAGTGACTTTGCACGTTGATGTTATAAATCACATTGTAGATAGTTGCAATGTGTCTAATGTAGCACACCCACACACGACTCAAATCAAATCTCAAGTTCTTTTAAGATTTATGTTTGTTTTGTTACCTTTGTTAGTGATAAATAACTTTTCAAAACATTCTTAGGAAAACTAGCTCGGTTTGCGAGAACAATAATTGACACTACTTGTCTTGTTTAGGCCTATCTTTCTGCGAGGTTCATCGACTATCACCTTACGACGGTTGAGCCAAGTGGAACTAAAAGATAAGAAGAGCTCATTTCGCAACTCGTATTCGGGAGACTTAGAAGTTTGAGAAACGCAGCGTAGGGAATTCACTTCTCCTAAATAAGGAAGGATATTCATAGTAGTTGGCGCCTGGCGGCGATGTCATAAAGGTAGTGTGATAACAGGGGACGTTACGCCATTGTCTTTCGTGTTCACACCTGCACACCTGCACACGCACACGCACACGCACACGCACACGCACACGCACACGCACACGCACACGCACAAGTACTGAGTGAACTGAATAATCATTAGAGATTGGAGGTTATAATATAATTGAACCATAAGATAATTTGAACACACACAAAATTGTAAGTATTTTAATTAATAAACCACCAGGACTTGTTAACCGGAGAATGATAATTACACTGATTTCCTGAACAAAACACGGTTAAAATAACAATGCACAGCACTCACCCGCTGCGTAATATTTCGGTGACATCCATCACCTTCCTCGGACGCGAGTTTACTGTAGTAACTTGGCCTAGGTCAGTAATCTCGCGTCCGAGGAAGGTGATGGATGCCACCGAAATATTACGCAGCGGGTGAGTGCTGTGCATTGTTATTTTAACCGTGTTTAGTTCAGGAAAATCAGTGTAATTGTATTTTATTTCTTATGTATTTTTTTAAACACACGAATATACCGGTATACCCGGTGCCTGCCCAACATCCTCTCATTAATTATTGTTTAATACAAAAAATTAAATAGTTTACCTATATCCCTACATTTTTGTACATTATTGTACATGGTACCGGTAACTTGGCGTTTATACCTCCTATGTTGGGCACAATGTTATTTATTTATTTATTATTTATTTAACGTCTATCCTATTCAGTTATAAAAACTGATTTACAAAGGAGGACAACTAAATAAATCTAATTACACAACACAATGCATTAAACACAACAATATTGTTAACAAATAAAAATGATATTACATGTATTTAATGAATGAATCAAATATAAAAAAGGGTGGGGAATGAAAGAAAAGGGGAAAAAAGAAAAAAAGGAAAAAAAAGAAAAGAAGGAGAAAAAAATCATCAAAAAAGAAAAACGAAAAGAAAAAGCTGATTTATTATTACACTATCCCATACGACGAATATTATAAGGTTTGCCAAAAATCAGGAACATCAAATCAGGGAGTATAATCAAAAAACTTTCGCGGAAGAAACCAAAATGTGTTCCACACATTTTAATTACTATACGTGGACAGAAGAAAATACCAACCAAAAGTTGTTTGTACGGCCCGATTCGATCTAGCATTCGTGTTTTGACTAATAAACACTTGGCAAACAACCTTCATATGGGATTGTTGGTGACTGTTGGTGTTGCTGGACTCACTGGAGTAATTACTTTGTCGTTTAGGTAATTCCACACTCGCAACCACAATCTACGTGACTGTGCATTGAGATAACGCAGAAAACGCACCTATGACAGTACTCACTGTGTAGGTCTAGCTTGTTATCAGTAACCACATAAAGATAAATTTACATCAATTTTTGGATGAGCGAAGCAAAGACTTCAATTTCACTGACCCCCCCCCCAAAAAAAAAAATAGCTCGGGTGTTTTTTTTGTCTGTTTGTGTGCGCTCTACCGGGCAAACGGTATCTGCGAACTTGATGAAAATTGGAGGGGACCTTGAAATCTCTGAACTTTGACCTGCCATGTTTTTGGGTACAAAAGAATACATATTTCTCATGAATATCGTACTTTTACGATTATAGTGCGATATTTTCGTGACATTTGGGCCGATTCTGATCAAACGGGTGGGGCTAGAATTTTCATATTTTACATGGGCATTAAGGTAATGGTGATGTATTGCCTTTTGAAGGAAAAAGTTTAAAAAAAGTTAGCCAAAATCCATAGAAATAAAGGTTTTAATATAGTTTTTTTGAGGTATATAATAACAACTAACAAGTTACAATAGAAACTTGACAACAATAACCTACAATTCGTTCAAAAAGCAAATCTTCGGACCACTAGATATTAAACATTCTATTAATTGGTATTACCATAGCAATTAGTACTTTTTTTTTACATTAATTATCATTATTTAACAAAAATGATTGTGCAATGGAACTTGAAAAAGTAAAGAGATCCCACGCAAACTAAAAACTTACAAAAAAGCTCATCCATCAACGCGACTAAACAAAGCGTTTGCGAAGCGGCCAAGTAATTTAACATTACATTCCTTACTTGACTACTTAAATCTCGTAAGATATCATTTAAGTTGCTCACTTAAATATGAAAATCACTGCAACCCTTTGGTGTTTACCTGTTGTATATAGTTGATTATTTACGCTAGTGTCGTTAATACAGGTTGCGTTCCGTAGAAGCGACCGGTCGACCATTCTGGGCTTGACTGGGTATTGTTATTTTCATTGTATCACTCAACGTCTGATTGTTGGGGACTGCCTTGGCTCCGAAATGGTGCGTGCATCTACAAGGCCGTGTTTTAATGAAAAGTTGTGATATCTCGTTAAAATGTTACATAAATCATATCATTTACTAAATAAATGAATGATTTGAATGAAAGAATGAATGATTTATTGTCTACCCATGTGTAGTTACAGGAACATTGTCGGTAGTTGACATTATTCCATGATTTTCAATGAAAAATTTGAAATAACCGCGCTTACTTCAACGACCAGCCCACGACCGGAAAAAAACAGTGGG
Organism: Sweltsa coloradensis; assembly: GCA_024449915.1. Classification (NCBI taxonomy): domain Eukaryota; kingdom Metazoa; phylum Arthropoda; class Insecta; order Plecoptera; family Chloroperlidae; genus Sweltsa; species Sweltsa coloradensis. The sequence continues at coordinate 1,611,314 of JAMZAV010000302.1, forward strand.
CTTCTTGGTCTCGACCACAACAGTCAAAACGGCAACGCATCGCATACGTTTCTTGCAAATCTGATCTGTCATTGGTGAAATTATGTTTACTTAAATTCCATTGGTCGCAGACTGGTCGTTCTGGTCGCCTTTGCGGAACACAACCTATGTGAGTTGGGCGTTCTTTTCAGTGCCCCCCAGATGGTCGCTTCAATAACGCGCGCATTTCTCCTGGGGGCAGTGGCGGCTCTCTCGTAACTAACATTCATTAAGTGATGACACAATTAGTAGCCTGCTAGAAGACACAGCACCCACGGCAGCCTCGGTCTATAGTGCAACCCATTCTTTCGGTTCCCCGAGACTTACAACGAACGAGACGCCCTGACCAGCTTCGCATACCGCAAACTCCCACTTTCTACGGTCCAAAGATAGCACAAATATAGAAGTCATGCACAGTAGTTTTGACGTGTAGCGAAGTCACAGTATATAGCGTGGGGACGTGGAGTTTTTCTATAGACGAACTTGTATAAATATGATTACATCCCCAAATTAATTCAACATACACACATTGGTTTTGCCTTTTCATATTATTTAAGCACAAATTACAAATGACATTGCTTTGCCGAATGTTCTACTATACATTGTTAATCATTCCAACAATTGAGCTATGTATTTATCAGTTACTGTTTAAGGATAAATGCACATATATTTGTTTATATAAATTTGTGTATCGTCATATTCTGCTGAAACCTGTTACTACAAAATATTTTAGATACTGAGTGAAATCAGTAATAAGTTCTAGTTTTTAGTTTCACAATCATTGATGTTCATTGACCGTTTACACATTGTAACCGAAAACAAACAAATACATGTATTTGAGGATAAGTATCGTGTGGAATTATAATTTGAACAAAATAATGTACTTTACGTTGATGAACATAAATGATGATAATAATTAACAATGGATCATAGAAGAGCACTGCTAAGCATGAATTCTGTGGTGCCTACGACAAAATTAAATATTGGAGCAGTTCATCAAACGGTTATCGTTAAAATTAAAAACCCCTTTAAAAAAGGCGGTACCGAATAATAGCTCAGAGAAATGCGCTGGAAATACATTTTATGTATATTAATAGTCAATTGCCAATCAGTGTGTACTCTCAGTTTACTACGAAATAATATTCACTTGTATATTTTACTTATTTTCCAAGCTGCAGACGCAGGAGGTTTGGTTGTATAATAGACAGCGCATCAAACAGCAGGACATCGTACCTCGCATTGAACCGTTAGGGGCGCGCAGTTAATAGTGTTTAGCAGAAACCGCGTGAGGCATACAACTTGAAAGTAATAAGCGTAATTAGTACAGAGTAAAACAAACGAGAGAGATTGAAACTATCCATTTTCGTCATAATCCTCAGCACTTATTATAGTTTTGTTGCTAGAACGTGTCTGCACTATTAAACTTTTATAATAAATAATACAATTTTTTATTCTTACGTATTTTTAACATAATTGTTATTTGCATTATTAATGTATTTTTGGATTATATCTTAAAACAAAATAAAATACACAGTGGCAAAGTTTATTAATTAATTTATGGACATTTTAATTATGCAAATTTAACGATTAAACCAATGAAATCACATTGTTTGCAACATCGTTAGATTATAATAAATTGCTGCTTATTTTATTTTGTAAAATTATTTCGTGAAATGGGTTTTATTTAATGTACTGTGTTGACATGGGTGAAAGCCACGACTTAATAGATCTTGTATCAAAATGAATTCACATTATCAGTCGAAAGATGAAATAAAAGCGAATTAGTTTTCTTTATTTGTTAATTTTTTTACGCTATCAACGTAAACGAAAGTGTTTAAAAATCACAATCGATAATAAGGAATTAAAATTTACTCAAATTCGTTGATATATAGACGTATTAAAATTTAGTTCTATTTGTTTCGAGAATTGTAATTTTTACTTCAAACAATGATTTTGATGCAACTAAAAATATTCTGTGTACCAACTCATAAAAGCAACAATTTCGCTTCATATAAATATTTTGTACATGAATGATTCTTCGTTAATAGATCTTGTATCAAAATGAATTCACATTATCAGTCGAATGATGAAATAAAAGCGAATTAGTTTTCTTTATTTGTTAATTTTTTTACGCTATCAACGTAAACGAAAGTGTTTAACAATCACTATGTAATCGATAATAAAGAATTTAAATTTACTCAAATTCGTTGATATATAGACGTATTAAAATTTAGTTCTATTTGTTTCGAGAATTGTAATTTTTACTTCAAACAATGATTTTGATGCAACTAAAAATATTCTGTATACCAACTCATAAAAGCAACAATTTCGCTTCATATAAATATTTTGTACATGAATGATTCTTCGTTGAGTTTAATTTTTCTTTTGAGACTAATAATTAATTAAAAGCTAAAATTGACATTTTTACAAGTAATTTGTGACCACGCCTCGCCTTGTCCCGGTAAAGCGAGCGACACAGTCGAATGCGTCACGTCATTATGAAATGCGTGACCTATCAAGAACCGGCCCAGAATTGATGAACCCCTTGATGGCATTTAAATGTCGTGGGGCTTTTGTCTCTTAATTGGCGTCTAGATACAATCAAGTGGGCCGAGTTAATTGCTGTGTAAGCTGGGCACCTCTTCGCTGTTTACATGTTGCGACTTCCATGGAAGCATATATCACATTGGAAATGATAGATTGAAGCCTCGGTGCTAGCTATCATATGGACCAAGTCCAGCGATTCTGTTTTATGTTTGGAGAAATGCTCAAAAGCTGTGGTAAATAATATAAACTCTTTAATAATGGCCTGTTTTAATGTTTTATAATCAGTGTTGGAACACATTTAAAATGTAATATTCAAACAAAATTTGTTCCTATATTCATTTTTTTAATATAGTTTTTAAATAACTATGTTCATATCTAGTCAATGACAGAATATTCTGAAAAAATGCAAGGAAAGGGTTGTAAAGTATAACCAATGAATCGGCATGCCTAATTTTAGTCAGTGATCTTTCTCAACTGGGGCCAGCCCAACTATACTTGGACACTATAGTTAGAAGTTTGTACTAAGATGGATGATATGTGGCGTTTTCATCTTCACGTCACCCATTTACATTCTACATTAGTATTGTTTCCGATACGTGTGATGCAGTGCTCAAATGTTAATGGTTTCTCGTTGAACAGTATACCACAAGTCGGACTCTTGGGTATTCAAATCCGATGTATTAAATTTTAAACCTCATGTCATGTTTATACTATGTCGGGTCAGGGGTCGCATAGCCACCTGTTTCCTAAAATATGACATCGGCTTGCCAGGCCTGTTTTAATCTATTCTCCTTCATTTTCGCCACTTTCTTCCAACATTCTCTTCTTCTTTTTTCTTGTTGCTTTTACCTACCAATTCACACCTTCCATTTACATCTGTCCTCCCACAGTCTTCCTGTTTTTCTTCTTCCCAACACTCATCTCTAAATTCTTGATAATTGTTTTATTTGGTCCTGCCACTTCTCTATTAGTCTAACAGGTATTCTAAAATAAAATTAAAAAATAAAAAACAGAAAAAACAAATCTGTTAAAAACCTGGGGTGTACGACTGAGGAACCGAGTTTCATAGTGCATTATCCGAAATGTACCAAAAGATGCTACCACTGTGTTATACGATACCACTGGGTTTAAAGCATTGCCTACTATAGGGGTTTAATATCAATGGTTTAAAGTCTATAGACTGAATGATAATACACCGTTTCTCATACTCTACAGTCTACACTCTGCAGCATCGAGTCGCGTATTACAGCAGGTATGCCCCACCAACCACCAACCTGCCGGCATTGTTTTCATGGCGCAGGAAAAGTTTTTTATTTACATCGAGAACACGTAACTTTTCAGTATTTTTATTTTCCATTTCACATGACAATACCTTTGTTCAATTTGTCTGGATTTATTAAAACCGGAGACGGTGAAAAACATGCCATTAATATTTAACCAGACAGATGTCGAGGCTCGCAATACAATGGCTTTTTATTCTCAGACGATATTGACGCAAGTTTATTTTGTGTTTCCGTGACCGAGTTTAATTCTTATCACTGATTTGAAAGGTTGAGCTATACAAACTCGAATGTAGTTACTGTAAGCCAGTCGAGGCAAGAATGCAATTGGGGCTTGATGAGAAATTAATAATTTGTTTACATATATGTTAATATTACAAGTATAATGTAATGTTGAAGGTAAAACTTATTTACAGATACAATTTACACGATAGTTGCAGTACGCCGTATTCAAATTTGTCTCTTACGGTTAAAAAAAATAATTATTTCATTTCGAGACACTGACAGTTTGCATTTAGAATATTTATATTTATTTAGGAATGTTAGTTTTCATAATCCAGTTACGACGGGAATATAACTTGTCGTAGAGAGACCGAGGTGAAGACACATACATTCACACACATGCTTCATCTCGAAGCTGCATCATCTGCTTATCAGAACGTACCAAACATTCGCTGTAACTTAATATGTATTTATTTTCAACAAATACAGTCAACTATTTCACGTTGTGCGGCATAGGGTTGATTTCCAAGGTTGATTATCTGTCGATTGGTTATAATAGTTAAATCTTACAGAATATACCTGTGAATGCCATCAGAGAAGTCATGATTGCATTTTTACAAGCACAGGTGCGAGATTACCCAAATTAGGGAGCGAATCTCACAGTTATTATTTCACTCTTGTTCCAGCGTTTAACTCCCGTTGGCGGAGAGGCCAATTGTATAAATATTTCAACTTTCTGGAGGGCTAGACCACCCGCCGAACCCTCAAGGTCACCAAAAACATTCTGTTCCCAATCTTGTAAAAACTCTGTCACAAACACACCGCATTTCTATCGGAGGTCTTGTTTGGTTTAAATCGTGAGACATGACAAACGTACAGACATACGAATAGACGAACCATAGATATTAAACACCTATAGTAGGCTAGATCAGCAGTCATTGGTCCACTTCCGTGACAATTAGAAGCCATCTTGAAATTCCTGTTTGCATGTTAAGTAAATAGGAGCGATTTGTAGCCCAAATAGTTCTCAAGATTACCGTCAGTTTGACAGGTGAGCATACTAGCCATTAACACCAAATGATTATTTAATTCCCTTATGCAATAACTTCTTATTGTTTCTGTTTGGTCAATCCCATGCTGCACAAGCTAAAACCATATCAAATAATCCAGTAAAATACTTTATTGCATTAAAAAAGCATAAATTAAAACGCCAAATTGCCATCTTGAAAGGGAGTGATTGGCGCTTCAATTTGGTACTCTCGCGCCTGTGCGGAGGTATTGAGACTGCTAATCTAGCCTACTATAGGTGTTTAATATCTACAGGACGAACTGACAGACAGAAAAGTGATACATATATGGAGGATCTTCGCTTCCTAGCAACATCACCAGACTCGGCAACATAGACCTCAGTAGCTGAAAAGTTTGAAAGTTTTTACACAAGACTCAACTACGCACATTTATTAAGCGAGCGAAGCGAGCGTTTCTATATTTTGACCCTGCCGGAAAAAATAGTCACTGGTTTTGATTTTTGTTTTTGTTTGTTTGTATGTCTCGCCCATAGACATCCCATATAATTGGCTAGACTAGCAGTCAGCGGCCCACTTCCGGGACAATTGAAAGCCATCTTGAATGGGTGAGTTTGCATGTTAATTAGATGGAAGCGATTAATCGAAAAAATATTTTAAAGATGGCCGCCAGTTTGGCAGGTGAGCATATTAGACTTTAACACCAAATGATTACTAAATTCCCTTATGCAATAACTTTGCATTGTTTCTGTTTGTTCAATACCATGCTGCACAAGCTAAAACCATATCAAACAATCCAGTGTAAAACTTTATCGCATTAAAAAAGCATAAATTAAAACGCCAAACCGCCATCTTGAATGGGTGAGATTGACGCTTCAATTTGGTACGCTCGCGCCTGTGCGGAGGTATTGGAGACTGCTAATCTAGCCTACTATAGGTGTTAAGATAATCTATGGTCTCGCCATAACGTTCGAACGGAGGATCGGATCGAGTTGAAATTTGGACCATCCGCAAGCTTCGTTCTCGATTGAATGCCATTAGTTTTGTGGCAAAATCGTTCAAAAAGTTAAAAAGTTACATTAAAGTTAATCGAAAGTTTTTTTTTAAAACTAAACGGCGACAAAATCTGAGGTGGCCAAATCATTTAGAATGTCCGTCCGGTCACGAATATGTTAATTTTTTGATCCGATAAGTAGTGCAGATGGAAATTAAATTATAACAAAAGAAACGTTACCATGGCAAAGAAAAGTCGGGAGCTTTTTTGGCTCATGATAGCGGTCGCACGAAGATTCAGATCAGGTTGAAATTTGGACCATCCGCAAGCTTCGATCTGGATTAAACGCCATTAGTTTGGGGGCAAAATCGTTCAAAAAGTTATAAAGTTACATTAAAGTTAATCGAAAGTTTTTTTTAAAACTAAACGGCGACAAAATCTGAGGTGGAAAAATCATTTAGAATGTCCGGTCCGGTCACGAATATGTTAATTTTATTTTGATCCGATAAGTAGTGTAGATGGAAATTACATTTTAACAAAAGTAACGTTACCATGGCAACGAAAAGTCGGAGCTTTTTTGGCTCATGATAGCGGTCGCACGAAGATTCAGATCAGGTTGAAATTTGGACCATCAACAAATTATATAGCACGTGCTCGCTTATCAACGCGTCCAACTGAGCGTTTTCCTAGTGTTTAAAATATACATTTCTCGCTCTCCGACATGACCTCTGAATCCGATTGAAACATACTTTATCTCGACATAAACCTTAAACGAGGATGATAAAGGATAATTTTGGCGACCTTGGTGGTCAGGGGGACGATTCTAGCCACTCAACTGTGGATAGACGTTACATAAATAAATAAATCTGATTTAACCCGGCACCTCCACCAAAATACATATAAACGAGAAGGCATCTTGTGTGTATTATTATTTATTTTTTATTTATTATTTATTTAACGTCTATCCTATTCAGTTATAAAAACTGATTTACAAAGGATGACAACTAAATAAATATAATTACATAGATGCAGAAACGACAATAAACTACATTTAGTAGTTCACATTTTTTAGTAGTACATCGTCGTATAACAATCTGTTGATTAAAACAACTGTGGATAGACGTTAAATAAATAAATAAATCTGAGTTAACCCGGCACCTCCACCAAAATACATATAAACGAGAAGGCATCTTGTGTGTATTATTATTTATTTTTTATTTATTATTTATTTAACGTTTATCCTATTCAGTTATAAAAACTGTTTTACAAAGGAGGACAACTAAATAAATCTAATTACATAGATGCAGAAACAACAATAAACTACATTTAGTAGTTCACATTTTTTAGTAGTACATCGTCGTATAACAATCTGTTGATTAAGTAGGCCTAGTTTCTTCCTTGTTTGTACGACTCTTGTACCCTTGTTTATCATTAATGGTATTGTTAGTTGAATGTATTTAGGAATTATTACTGCGTATAGGCCTACAATTTTTTAAACTATGATAACCACACTTAGAATATATACACGTTTCATAATTATATTTGAGATCCTTGTCAAAATTATATTCATAAAGGTGTGTGAAAAGTAGAACATTTTAATCACACTTGGTACTTCGAGAATTCTACTATTATTCGTGAAATACAATTTACAAGCATTAACAATTATTAAACTAGAAGTAAATACAATATTTTCTTTGGCTACTAACTTGGACCAAGGTAATAAATAAGGTTAACAAATAACAAATACACATGTTGAATAGACGTTAAATAAATAAATAAATCTGATTTAACCCGGCACCTCCACCAAAATACATATAAACGAGAAGGCATCTTGTGTGTATTATTATTTATTTTTTATTTATTATTTATTTAACGTCTATCCTATTCAGTTATAAAAACTGATTTACAAAGGATGACAACTAAATAAATATAATTACATAGATGCAGAAACGACAATAAACTACATTTAGTAGTTCACATTTTTTAGTAGTACATCGTCGTATAACAATCTGTTGATTAAGTAGGCCTAGTTCCCTCCTTGTTTGTACGACTCTTGTACCCTTGTTTATCATTAATGGTATTGTTAGTTGAATGTATTTAGGAATTATTACTGCGTATAGGCCTACAATTTTTTAAACTATGATAACCAACTTAGAATATATACACGTTTCATAATTATATTTGAGATCCTCGTCAAAATTATATTCATAAAGGTGTGTGAAAAGTAGAACATTTTAATCACACTTGGTACTTCGAGAATTCTACTATTATTCGTGAAATACAATTTACAAGCATATAACAATTATTAAACTAGAAGTAAATACAATATTTTATTTGGCTTATAACTTGGACCAAGGTAATAAATAAGGTTAACAAATAACAAATACACATGTTCCTCCTTCACAGACCAAATACAAACGTTGGTCCACCGTATAAGGACTCTGTTGTGACCACGTGGCCATAATATTTATTTTTGTTGCTTTATGTCTTTATCATTGTTTTTTTGCTATTCGAGGCGATGAGTGTTACTGTTGGTAGATGGTGGTAGAGGTACAATAACAAAAACACGTCTTAAGCTGGATTCTAACCCGCGTACCTTGGTGTAGTACACTTAATTAGGACCTGCACCCCAATCGAGTGGACGGCTCAAGTCGAGTTTATTGGAAACACCAGCGATAATCAGTTCGACTTTTAAAGGCAAGATCGGAATGAAGAAGCAAACCCATCTAGCTTGAGACAAGAAAGTCTTGGTAGGTCTGGAAGGAGGGTGCCCATGGCTCGAGACCCGGCGAAGAGTGCTATGGGACCCCACGGTCCTACGACCCATTCGAATCTTGACAATCTGAACTGTTGTTCGGCTGATTACATAGGGCACAACACAGTTGCACTATCTTCGGTAAATTACCACTTTTTAGTTAACAAGGTTCTTCCAGTGCAGTGTTGGTGGTCTATATATTTATGTATTGCATTCACATTGCCATATAGTTTCATTGACACATATAGATTTTTTAATGGTTAATTCAGATTTTATTTGCAAAACAACAGTTCAACGTCTATATTACTTAATATTACTTATCACTAGGAAAACGCTAAAGTCCCGCCGCGTTGATGGATGAGCTTTTTAAAGGTTTTAGTTTGCGTGGGATATCTTTACTTTTGCAAGTGCTTTGTTTTGCTGCCTACGCATTGAAGGTGAATGTTGTCCAGTTTCTTTTGTTTCTTGTCAATTGGTATTATTTACCGTAAAAAACTTGTATTAAAAGCTTTATTTCTATGGATTCTGGCTAAATTTTTCCACTTTTTCTTTCAAAAGGTACTACATAACCATAACCTTAATGTCCATGTAGTATATGAACGTTGTAGCCCCACCCGTTTGGTCAGAATTGGCCCAAATGGCACGAAAATATCGCACAAAAAGTAAAAAAAACGTATATTAAAAGCTTATTTCTCTCGATTCTGGTTAACTTTTTCAACTTTTTCTTTCAGAAAGCATACATCACCATTACCTTAATGTCCAAGTGAAATATGAACGTTGTAGCCCCACCCGTTTGGTCAGAATTGGCCCAAATGGCACGAAAATATCGCACTAAAAATCGAAAAAAATCGTAAAGTACGATATTCATGAGAAATATTTCTTCGATTGTACCCAAAAACGCGGCAAGTCTAAGTTCAGAGAAAACCGAAGGTCGTGTCAAATTTTCAAACACATCGAATAGGCCGTTTGCCAGGTAGAGAGCGAACAAACAGACGGGGAAAAAAAACAAACAAACAAAAAAAACAAAAAACACAACGGAGCTAAATTTTTTGGGGGGTCAATGAAATTGAAGCCTTCGCTTCGCTCATACAAAATTCGATATATATCGTAATTGTCTTTATGCAGTTTTACAATTTCAAAATTATTTTGAAAATGGCTGCTATAAGTTAACATTTTGTGTTTTATCACAAAGTTTTCATTATAGATGCGGATCAATAATACAAGAAGAGTTTTGCACGTTGTATATCAAGTAACAACCTTTATACTGACCGGCTATTCTAGGATGTATTATGATCCAGTATTTATATCAAAGAGGTATTCTGAATCGTTGCAACATAAAAAGCCAACATGGCGCTCAATGCAACAAGCATGGCTAGTCTAGACTTGAGATCGACGATAAATCAGCCCTTTGAAACTGTTTTGACGTGACGTGTGCTCTGTGTTCCCGTGTAGCTGTCCCTCACCGTCAGCGCGCCGTGTATTGGACCGTGTCGGGTATCAAACCCGGCCGGCCCGAGATCTGACATTCCTCCGACGCCATCACGCACCCCCCCCCCCCCCCACCCACACCCCCTCCCGCTCCTTCCTGACTACAGGCGAATTACTATGCCACCCGCAACACGCCTTCTCTTCAAAGGACAAACAGTTTGCCAGACTTTTTCTCTTAAGACAAATTTTCTCGCAAGGCACCCTCCCTTTCTTTTTGTCCCATCACCACGTCCTCTCTTAACACTACGCTAAAGTTTCACTCAACTTGACATATTCACTTCGATCCTGTTTCTGTACTTCAGTCGTTCTTAACTTGACTTGCCAAGTTCAATGCTACGATTCTTTCTTTTGTCTTATCAAAAGTTCTTTATTTGTGAGTCTGAATTCTGTTTATTAAGGCACGTTCTAGAATTGTTACAATTCAACCTAGTCAGTAGGAAAACAAGAATCGTGGTTTCTTTCACAACGAGTAGGCTTACATTTTATTATTTATATTATAAGCAAACAGGGAAGGATTTCTTATTGGTAGCTTATATAAAACATTTGCCACAAATCAATGATTTTTTATATCATTTTTGAATTGTAAAACCGACATGTTCAATTGAAGGGGCCACCGTAAGGATTATCCAAAATTGTCATGCTAGAAGTACAAAAAAAGAAAAAAGAAATGGTAAAAAACGGCAGCCAAGCTCTCCTTCAAAAGTCATCGGCTGTGAATGCTGTGAGATATAGAAGTTGAGCCAAACATTTCATTCTTTCTCCCTAGTTTCGCATTGAAAAGATGTAAGATCATTTCGCCTGTTGACGAGCGCCAAGCCAATCATTTTCGCGGTAAAAAAAAGTAAAAATTTTAAACTGAAAATCATAAAAAAATTACTTAGCCATTGAATTTGGTTCATTACGAGAACTATAAAAAGTCAATGGCCAAGTAATTTTTTTATGATTTTGAGTTTAAAATTTTTACTTTTTTACCACGAAAATGGTTGGCTTGGCGCTCGTCAACAAGCGAAATGATCTTACATCTTTTCAATGCGAAACTAGGGAGAAAGAATGAAATGTTTGGCTCAACTTCTATATCTCACAGCATTCACAGCCGATGACTTTTGAAGGAGAGCTTGGCTGCCCTTTTTTTTTTCTTTACAAATTTTTGTATTTGGTGGGGGTATATCACATCTTTTTGTTGTTTGTTTCAAAAAAGGAGTGAAATACCTAGTAAACGATAATTCAAAGAAAGCAGGAAATTTCAAAATGCAATTTTCCATCTAAATTCCTCGGATGTACGGCTTAGACGGAGTTTGATTCACTTTCTAAATACGTAACTAGATATCAATATTTCGGGTGAAGCAAATAACGAAATTTGTCATAACACATGAAGCAAGCAGTGGATACAGTGCCTTTCAAAACAGATTGTCTAGAAACAAATCTTTCATCTTTTGTTTTTGTTTACAATTTGTAGTTGGCAATAGACAATGATTTTTATTAAATTTGCTATGGTTAATGTCGTCTTGTTACGAAAGTTGCATGAATATTTAGGTGAATAAAAATTTATAATGGTTAAGAGCATGTTTAATTCAAGTTTAACAAATTACCACGCCTTACGTGTTTTGATTATTTTCCAAAATTTTGATTTTCTTTGGTCCCTGTAACCGATTTTGGTTTTGAAAGCAAAAGGCACTCGTTCCCCCCAAATTCAGCCACTTGTGTTTTGGACGGTAGATATTTATAATGGTTAAGAGCATGTTTTATTTCAAGTTTGTGCAAATAACCACGCCTTAGTAATTACGTGTTTTGATTATTATTCCAATTTTGATTTTCTCCGAACCCTGTAATCCGATTTTGGTTTTGAAAGAAAAAGGCACTCGGTTCCCCCAAATTTAGCCTCTTGTGTTTTGAACGCTGAATATGTTTATTGGTTTAGAGCATGTTTAATTTCATGTTTGTACAAATTACCACGCCTTAGTAATTACGTGTTTTGGTTGTTATCCAAAATTTTGATTTTCTCCGGTCCCTGTTACCCGATTTTGGTTTTAAAAGCATAAGTATCTGCTTCTGAGGGACATCTAAGTGTGGTTCAAGTTTCATAGTTCTAAGATGTACCGTTTTCTCTGTAGGCTCTTATTCATCTCCCCAAGAATTAGCCAGCCAGCCAGCCGGAAGGTTTTTCAACCGATGTTAAGACACTTCTTTTTTTAACACAGAACGGGTTATTGGATCGGTCTGATTTTTTTTTTGGTAGGTCATGGACCACATATCAGGTCATATACCGAGTTTCAAGATTGTAAATCTTTCGGGGTGGCGTGTGCAGATAGCTGAAAACCCCCCAACTCGTATAGGAGTATACAGGGTCGAGTTAGTCGTAAGCAGTCGCGTGCACTTGGCTGCGGGCGAACGACCGTCGTCCTAGATTACTTAGCATTATTGTCATTGTTATCAAAGATCAAATTTGGTTAATGAACAACAGTTTACCAAATTGGTACTTGTAATCTTTTCTTTGAAGAATACTTTCTATTGAACATGTTAATTTTTTACTGTTACCTCATTATTAGATATATTTTGCGTTTTGTAACCAAAACCTCCTTCAATATAAATGATGTTTCTGTTTGTTTCTTCCAGCCTCCATCCGCTGCTAGTTCAATGAGTTGGCTTCAATACACTGCTACACATAGACTTTGCGAGAGTGACTTGTGAAGAGCTAAATAAGGTATGATAATCCATCTTCAAAACAACCAATCTAAATATGAACTTTATCAAAACTTATATTGCGAAGCAGTTAAAGAAACTTAGCTACATAACGTTTGGTCATATTATTGATTTGTTACTGGCAAACAAAGAAGAACCAACAACACTACAATACATGGAAAGGTTTCCTTTCTTTCTTTCTTGGAAGAAAATGTCTCTAATTTGCCGATACAAATACTCAATCCCCTGGTAAACAAGTTTTGACATCCAGTTTGGTTATGATCTGAACAGGTCAGCTCAGAAAGACAAGCCTACGACCAAACTATCCCAAATAAAGAGTTTCAGAAACCACTTTAAAATGTGTGCCATAAATGTGTGCTACCTGCATCTAAATATGTATAGGTTATAAAAATTGCGAACATTGTGTTCATTTGTTGCTTGTCTTTGATATAATTTTTGTAAGTAGTGAAATGACAGTTTAAAACATCTTGACTCTGCTGATATTGTTGGTGTGGTAATCGCGTTGCTATAGGGTGGTTAGCTCTATAAAATACTCGAACTCAACCGAGCTTGAGTTTTAGATCGTTATGCTGGCTGCACTCACAGATTAATTTAAATAGTATGGGTACCATAACTTTTTAATGGAAAAAAATACAATTTTTTGTCAATATTAAGTTTTGTGTCGTCACAACGTACGGATGACGCCCCCTCCCCCCAACCATGCTCACCCACCTTAACCTCTCGAGAAAGTATAGGAATACAAGCTTTCCATAACCTGATTTAGTCGCTCCTTGACATCCCGCCGGTTCGAGGGCTACGCGTTGTAGCGGTTTCCGATAGGGCGCGTTGTTATCAGCCGCGATGGTCTCGCCTCCCGAGTAATGGAAGAGAAACACTTGACGCTCGCTTGACTGTGACAACGTAACAACACCGTACAGTTACACGGGTAAGTGGGTGGGTGAACACGGGCGGGGAAATGTTGAGTCAACCTACGAAGCATGGGGAGGCAGAGTCAAGATTTATATCTGTAATACTTTACCTTCCATCGGCGATTGATAACATAGCTTCAACACTTCACACGTCCTGCACATCTACGATTATTTATGGACTAGCTTTAGAATTTATTCGAGTTGAGGTTGTTTTAAAGGAAAGCGTTGTCCATCATCATTTGGTTGATGTATTGTGTTGTTAATTTACCCATGTACTTCAAGCGTATAAATGAATGAAACTAATTTTTTGATTGTTCAGGTTTTTGGATTTTCTTAAAAAAGTTTAAAATGAACCACTTTCGTTGGTTGATCCTGGCTGATAAATATAATATATTGAAAATCTACGACTGTAGGGCTGTCCATGTATGCTTTATTGACAACTTTGTAAAGTTGCAGATACGTCGGATTCTTACCGGCCGAGCGAATAGCTATGTGCCAACAGCCAAATGTGTCCTTTTCCCTCTTAAGTATTTATTTTTATGACCCGAAAAATGTTATATTGTTATTTAAAACCAAATTCAAAGAAGCCAGGATCAATATGTTTTAGAATTGATTTTGTGTTTCAGATTTAGTATTCTGTCTTTTTGAAGTCAGTCATTTCACTAACAAAACAAGCCAATCTTGCGATATACACCCAGGCATGTAAGAAAGAGTGTTGTGTTCCAAGATGTAACTATGTTAAAAACAACCCCGCGATGCCAACAATCTACCCACACCCCAAATACGCGCGGCACGTGTTATGTATACGAACAAATTTATGCTGTGACACGACATTGTTTCCTGTCCAAATTGATTTGAATGTTTATAGTACACGCAGAGATATGACGGTTTAATGAGAAGGTATCTCCCAGCGGATGTCTGTGTCACGCTCCTGTTTGTATGTGGGTTCGGGGGGAGGGGGGCACAACGGTCTAAAACCCAAGTGTATGGACTAAAATCATAGATTAATTTTACTCTCCATACTCTGTCGGCTACGGTTAAATTATGTAACATAAATATTCCCTGCTATAACTAGTATTGAGCTTGATGGTGCATGTAGCGCGGATTAGAGTTTCAGTCAGAAACGTCCATTGATAGTAATCCGGCACAATTAGTCTGGGCTAAAGGATGCTCTTCATGGGGGGGGGGGGGGGGATATAAACTAAGAATACCGCAACATAATTTTGAGTGCTTTTGGTTTGAAGAGTAGAACACATCTTATGTCTCTGCACAATACTCAAAACAGCCCCTTGGTTTACGAATTGATTGCGATGGCATCGCTTCCAATCAAGATGCCCCACAAACAACTGACTTTTGTATCTTGCTATAATCCAAATCACTCCCTGAGTTCATGGTAGTCGTCGCTTGCATGAAACAAACACTCGGCGGAGAAGGGATAGTGACCGGGTAAGTTCTTTGTGTTTGTCCATCAGCCGAGAGACCGTCGTCCAGGACGATTACATTGGTCCCCTGTGATTCCCACTGGCTGTAGCAGGAAGAGAATCAACCTGAGCCGATAATAATGTTTGCCCCTTGATCGGCTCCGACACTACCGACCACCACCACAAAACAACAACGGGCAGGATTCATGAAAGTGTCAACCCCTTGTAGTTGTAATCACCATGGATAAGTGATTACACAACAAAGAGAGCGTAGCTACCAATAGGTTGTCGAAAAAGAACATCAAAAGAAAATTTTATCGCTCATTGAAATCCTTGGTGGTGGAGCCGAGTACAGGAAAATGATACTTTTAAATAATAGTTGAGTCCTCTTGACCCCGAGGGTCACCAAAAACATTCTGTATTATCCATATGGACGGGTGATGTCAACAAAAAAACGTATGTCGATCGGAGGCAGTGTTCGGTTTTTATCGTGAGACGAAACACACGCATATTCGGACGGACGAGGGGTTTGCTGCCTAAAAGCAAATATTTGTCAGATAAATGCTGGGCGATTGATAAGCCTATTTACTATAATTTTACGATAATTTTATTAATGCAATTTGATTTCGAATGTGTTTTAACTTTTAAGCACATCGCGGTTACGGCAGAGCATTGTAGACTACACTATATCAACATACACATTTTCACTCTCCCATGCGTATGCATTCTGAAGTCAATATTATCAATTTAAATATCATCCAAATTCCTATTTAGAATCTACCCACTCAGTCATATAACTGAATTTCAGTGGGGGACATTAAACCAAAGCGACCAAGCCAACCATGTAGGCTTATATACACTCCTTTATCACACGACAGAATTATGACATTACTTTATACGCACACAGCACCATATTATAGGACATACAAACCCAGACTATTTAAATGCAAAGCTACACAACCATCGCCTTGATGATATTTTAAGCTACACTACGACCGAACTAACACAGTTTCTAGCACAGAATGCATACTACTGCCTACAAGAATTAGTCAGTAAAAAGTATAGAGGTATTTTTAAAGTTAATGCTAGTTTTAATAAAGGGGCATTTTCCCGTACCCGGCACCTCCACCAAGAATGCACTATAATATAAGATTTAATTTTTGTTCTTCGACGATCTGTTATGTAGCTTTGCTTCCTGTATTGGGAACTCCGTACTCGTGCTTGTTTGCAACAGAATACAAAATTCAACAAGTGCAAATATTTTTGAATACTAAACGCTAAATACTTTGTAAATACATTGCAAAGACTACGAAAACACACAAACACACAAACAAATCTAAAAATATATACGAATTCAAAATAAACATAAGTACAAGTACAAATTGTTCTTCAGTCTTGAGAGCATTGAGATTTATATAACACCTAGATTGTATAAAGTATTGTTCGTTCTTCCCTTGTTAAAGCTCTCCGAACGCTCTTGAAGTTTTGCGTACCAGCCGTGTTAAAACTACACAAGTTCTTTTTTTATTATATATTAATACTATTTAATATTATTAATATTATTTAACGTTTATCGTATTCTGTTATT